>JAYJMJ010000601.1:0-25676 GCA_036873875.1 Laminaria ephemera | reverse complement strand
ACTCCTCGCACGAGAACGTCTGGAACACCTGCAAGGGATATGATACACACACGTTGATAGATACTAGGTAACTATCTTAGAACGTCTAGATCTTTGTTCAGACACTAGAATGCCTTTGCGAGGGTGAGTTTACTTTTTCTGATCTCTGAAAACGCCTCTCGCGAGAGCGTCCGGAATACCTGCAGGGGGTACAATATTTACACGTTGCGCACGCCAGACATATCACGATCTTGATCATGTAGATCAAATGTTTAAAGCATTGATAACATCGGATAATTATCGATCTAAAGTACTACAGAGATTTCAAGCTCCTGTATTTGAAACATTTGAACACATGCGACAGATCACGATCAAGAATAGACCAAACATTTTGAAACCCTGCACACATCGAACTGATCACGATCGAACCAATCATAATCCTATCGTTGCCGTTGTGACATATTCTTGAAGACCCACAATATACAGATATCACCCGGAACACATGTACTCAGGAACCCGTGTCCTGCTGATACCTCCGGACGTATCACGATCAAGGATGGACCAATACATTTGAAACGCTGCACACATAGAAAACATCACGACCAAACCCATCAAAATCCTATCCTTGCCGTTGTGACATATTTCTGAAGAGCCACAATATACAGATATAACCCCGAATTCATGTGCGCAGGAACCCGTGTCCTGCTGATACCTCCCCGGAAACATTACGTTGATCGTTCCGATTGTATTTGTCACCGAGGTGTCTGCCCCTAACGATCTAGATAATGGCGTAGGGATAGGCTCTGTCCGAAGTGTGAAACGTTGTTTCGACGTTGTGTTTATATGTAAGATCGCTGGACTCCACTGCGTCATCACCAGCACAACACACAGCCTACAAATAGTTCCTAGTGGTGTCCAACCACAACCCAACGGCCAGCGTTTGCCGGGTAGCCGTGGTAATGGCGGTGAAAACTTTCTTCCCCCCCCAAAAAGCAACTTTCCAAAGGTTCCTTCTCGCTGGCGTTGTGACGTGGATGTGTTAAACAGTTTAGTACACTGTTTGGAGTGACAGCATTTACCGACAATTGGTAAAAATGCTTTAGGACGGGAGGAGAGCTTGGGGCGTCGAAGGTTAAAACACTTCGCGGACTGTTGATCTACGATGGACGTAGCACCTTTTGGCCTACGCATCTCTGCCCGACGGGGCTGCTCAACTCATGACCCACCCAATGCCGTTGGATATTTCATATATGATTCGTTGAACACCTATGCTATGGAACCGTTCGTCGTTCGTCGGGTAGCAAGCGATTTGATTAACAGGTCGTTTCTCCGACCTGCATGGACCCCTTCAAATGAGAAACCTCGGAAAATCAGAGCGTACTACTATCGTGGTACGCGTCTACCATTCGGGGAGATGCTACCCAAGGCGCAGGGCACAGAACCGGTGCAGTTATAATGTCTGAAGCTCCTCACACGAGCATCGGTGTACCATTGATTTCCTGAGCCTTCTCACTTGAGGAGCTCTATACCCCTCCCAAACACTGATCTGGGGAATGTATATAAATTGTTACCAGATGAACAATTTTATGGCCTAGGTAAAGAACGAAAAATTGTTTCGCAAAAATAACAAAATACTGACGGTTGTTGGGTAAGGAGCCTCGTCATTCAGAAACGGTTTCAGGCAAAATGTGCTACTTCTATCGTGGCACATGTCCTCGAGCAGCTGTGCACCCCTCCGAAACCCGAATGTAAAGAACAAATGAAATTGCAACCCCACGAACACTCTCATGGCCTAAGTATACAACAAAGAATACAACAAAGTACAAACAGATCTTCCGACGGTATGGGGTGAAACCCTTAGTTAATGAGAATTGTCTGCCTAAAACACGTTGGCATGAGAGTGAGGACGCATGCTAAGGTAGAGCTGACCGTTGTTTTCGTGAGGCTCCTCACTTAAGGAGCTCATAGCTCACCCACAATCTCATTTAGAGAAAATTAACACGTGCTCCCCGATGAACAATGTCATGGCCTAGCTGTACGACCAAAACAATTTTCCAAAAACTTATGAAATTCCGACGATTTTGGGCTAAGGACCGCCGTCATGCAGAAAACGTCTCAGCCAAACCGTGCTATCTCTATCGTAGCACACGTCACGATGAAAGTGCCGTCCGTGTCGTACCGCGTATATTAACCCATTTGTTTGCTTAAAGGGAAAACTTGTTGAAACACTAATGATTAAGGTATCCGTCAAACAAAACATCCAGACATGCGGGGGGAGGAGATGCGTCCGACGTGCAGCGTGGGGATATGTGTGACACGCGCGCACCGTAGTGGTACGTGCACAGCTGCATGGTTTTCGTAGATGGTTGGTCGGACCTCACACCTCGTTTAACAGATCGCCAAACCTGGGTCGTCGAACGGTTTACCAAACTCTCACCACAGTGGAAACCTGGCTGTAGACGAGGTACAGGAGGATGAGGGTCATGGTGGTGTGTCGTGCGAACAGCCCCCACAAATGGTCCTGTAGAATGCGTTACGGCGAAGGTCACGTTAAAGCACCACACGGCAAGCGGTGGCATGGTTGACACAGGTGTATACGGGCTTCGAATGTTCCGAAAACCCTTCAAACGGCTTTGTACGGTGTATCGGCGCGATGATGCCACAGCGATCTTACGTACACAAATTGTATGAGGGTAGGGCCGTGACCACCTATCCCCAGGAGAAAATGGCCAAGGGTTCATGGCCAACAGGTCGCGAACCGTCAGCTGCGTGCACGCGTTCTTCGATAGGGATATCGCCTTGGTTTCTGGGGCTCCTCGCTTGACGAGCTGAAGAACAAATAAAAAAACTGACTTTTCAGCAACATATGAAGAGCAACCCGACGGCCTAGGTATGCAACGAATCACATCGTAAAGAATGTACACCAGGTATCTCCTCAGCGTAGGAACGCCGCCAGTCAGAAATATCATGATCAATCTGTGCTAATCCCATCTCAGGCCGTGTCGGCAGTAGCAGCTTTGTATTACCTGTCCTGGGTCCGCCTCGTTTCCAGGCCCAGCCTTCCAGACGCTCCGAAGTGACCGTTGTGTTTTGCCGACAGATCGCTCCAGTGGTCCAGGAGATGAAGATTGGTTTGACACCGCTTCCCCCACGCCCTCACTGCACGCGAGTACCACCGATCTGTCACACTGATTTGAAAATGAGTCGTCCAAGCTGCCGTAAGCGTTCCCGATTCCTGACAACTCCTGCTTACCCGTTGCTCGGGTTTGGGCCGCGGAATCGCCGGCAGATGTTGCGAACTCACCGCGCGACGTTGGTCGCTCTCCGCTCAACGTATTGCATTCACTGAACGACAACGCGATGGTGTCTTCGGAGGTGCTGAGTCTGCGCGAGGATCTTCCTCTTCCTAACACCGGCCGAGACGGCGGTGGTAGCGCCATGGTTTGGGCCATGTTCATGTCCTGGGATGCGCTTCGTCTAGACGTAGACAATCCCATGGCTTGGAGCGCGTTCGTATCATGGAATATATTGCGATCGTCCCGACTGATGGGTCCAGGGGCTGCGACCGGTGACGCCGGCCGCGCTCCGATGTGGAAGGTGATGCCTAGGAGGCCAAGAATGACCAGCGGTCCGATCGTCACCATCCTGACCATGGGGGAATTGCAACACCACGGGTCCATGTATTATGCAGACGCGGAATATTCCATCGAGACATAGCCGACCGTATAGCACATGAACGGATAACGAAGGGACATCGATTGCGTGGCAATCCGGCAATAGTGCGCATGTACAAGACGAACAGACATACACACAGGAACTCTATTATACGGTGCACATGATGTCAACGCGGATGGTCGAATCTATACCAACTTAGCGTATATGTGCAATGTTTTTGTCCAGCGAGCGTATGGTTTATAGTGGAGGCACTCACAGCAGTTTGTGGTAGAAATTGACGTCCGTCGTTAGGCATGCCGCCGACAGAATCCAGGCCAGATCCAGGGAAAATATCCCGATGATGGACAGAAATTTCTCGTAGATTGGGGGATATGAAACGTTCGTGATGTCGGCAAACTTCACACACAATAATCGGTCGCGTTGGTTTGTCGGACAGATTGGAAGTGGAAGACGTCAACAATGTCCCACATAGAATAGTGAAGGTAAGACGGGGCGGGCGGGAAACACGGATTAGTTGCGTTTTCAGTGTTGGGAATTGTCTCAATACTTCACCGAACGACCCCGCACTGCCGCTATACACGGAATCAAGCCCGAATGATTGCTTCATGGCCAGATTATTGCTCTTTGACTTGACCAGCAATGCACTGTGTTTACTTTGCGACAAGATGCACTTAGCACTTACAGTTGACCCCTATATTAGCTTACCGCCGCCGAAATTTGCCACACCACTGTCCTCCACAGTTACGGCAGTAGCCGGTCACGGTTACCGGAGACAAGTGTGGGTGTACATCGGCCGAGCACGGAACCAAGGGAGAGAAACGGGCGAGAGTTTTGAAGTGGTCAGGCGACGACAACAGAAAACAAGAGGCGGCCAAGTGAGATGGTAAAATAGACGTAACGTCGTGTGGGCCCTGTAAATAAGCCGAACAATGTGCATATCGACAGTCTCCAGCACAGGAGACTCTACTTCGACAAATATTAACTTGAGCAGGGAGGGTCGAGGCAGTGGCTTAAGGCCTGAACTATGTCCTTTGGCCAGAGCGCCTCCGTATCATTTCTCAAACCAATTAAGCAGATCAGGGTGACCTCAATAGCTCACGAAAGACAAGGTTATTCACGAGTTCAACCGGGAACACAAGCCAAACAAAGATGGGATACCGGTTTTCGGTCCTAACTAAACACACCGCAATTGGTGAACAACCCGCCATGATATGTAATGCTCGCCTATGACGATCTTGAGCTTGGATAACGGTAGTCCTGCTAGCATGTTCCCTTTGCTTGCCGCAGCTGTGCTATCTCCGTCGCCTTCGTCCGTCAAATGCTCCCCGCGCAGCTCTGGCTGCCGTATGATTCCTCTTGAACACTCGACATCAGCAGCAGCAGTCAACTGTCCTCCATACGCTGGTTGAACATTTTGGTCGTAGGCGAATGGACGACGTGTGCTAGAAGCGTCGTCATTTTCGCCGTAATTGCTGCCGTACCGGCAAGGTTCCGGAATTTCTTCTGCCGGCAGCGATGGCAGAGAGGCCGAACCATTGTAACGCACGGGCATCATTGCTACCAGGCCAGTATTCGTCGCCGAGTCTGGCGGCTCCGGTGAGACCACCCGTCCAGCATTTGGATTCCTCGGCGCGCACAAACTGCCGCCAATTCTCCTGTTCCCTGCACCACTTTGCAAGCGACTATCGATTTTCCCGCTTCTGATGCCGGTGCTGCTGCTGCGGCCCATCGACGGCCTCCTTCCAAAGCGCCTCGCCATCTCGACCTCCCCTCCGGAAAAAGAGGTTGGTTGTGTTTTGCTTCCACTGCCATACTGAGCGAAGTCGATGCGGGCGCCGTCGTCCGAGCGCGCCAGGAGCACGGAACCGCGACGTTGGAGCATGCGAACAGACTGCTTAGAGCTGGAAACCGTTGACGAGACGGCGCCCTTTCCTCCGACCTGATAGCATAATACAAAACATTTTTACAGCGTTGTAATATCATGGTCGCACATGTGGCAAACAATGTGAAGCTACAAACGTGACAGCCGGCAGTGACCTCACGAGCTGAACCACTGAAAGTGATGGTACTCATTTGAAGAAGAGTAAAAACGTCACGACCAGCAATATGTCCCAACACCGTAGCTGGAGCAGGTCGAAAAGGCCGTATGTAACGCAACCACAGTGGGATGGATGAAGCCATGGCAGCAACCGGTGTTGCCGAAATGTTTCCCAACAGTCTTGCAGCCGCTCGTACCGGTGAGAGGGTAGAACCTGATCTGGCTGCAATATATCGTCCACGACGACCTCGTACGTCAGCTACAAAAAATTCAACCAACAGCGACCTCACCAGATATACCGCCAAAAGCACCATTATGACAAGCGCGAACACAGTCGCCACTGCAACGACGAAGTACATGCCCGCCTTGAAGCTTGTTGTGCATCGGTGGCACTCGTTCGCCGCTCCTCTGCCGTAGCCAGAGTCGCACAACGCGCACTCTTAATTGTAGGCACGCATGGGCGGTTCGTCAGATAAGAGAAAGGGAGGGTGGTTGGGTGGGTGGTGGAGGGGGGGGGGATATGGATTTCTGACTGTTCGAATACGGACGTGTTCGAAATCGAGATTTCGAAGATACGGGGTGCACCAAGGGGGGGATCCCGATATCTAGAAGAGAAAGGGACAACCAGGCTGTCTTTGTCGGGCGCCGGGAGTTCGTCGACAGACGCGTGTCACAAAAGGTGGAGCAGGTATTGGCAGAACCATATCTTCCAGAAGGGCCAGCACGTGAAGAACTGCGATATATGATACCCTAGGCCGACGGAAGACAGTTTCGGTTAGAACATATTCCTCGTGTTATATGTACAGTAGGCCAAGTAATTTGTATGTGAGTCGCGTTTCGTTGTCTCTCAAAAACAGGGCTAGATCGAGGTATAAAATTCCTCAAACATGGAGCCTCAGAAACAAATTGGTGAACCACTTATGTATCACGCGTTGTCAACGGTGCCGGTGTGGCTTCGTGAGTCCGCAAGCACGCCAGGTGTTTTGCGGGCAACTACTCTGAGAGTTTAATAGGCGCTATAATCCTTGCTTCGACCGTTTTCGTCATGCTCATAGCCTATGATGAAATACGTTTCCTCTCGTGCGGCAAGCGGTGTAGCCGCTTGTCGGGTAAACGGCTTGTCACAACCTCAGAGCGGGCTGCCGAATCTTATTGATACCGGGTATGTATGGCGTGCTACGGTTTAGTTGTGGTCTCGCTTTTCCTGTATCGCCACCATAACGCTGCATGCGACAGCCAACACTGAAAAAACATGATGCTTCACAACACATCACTCCATGGTTTCACCATGACGAACACAATCACCACTAACACCGACGTGATAGGCTGAAGGCTCACCTGGTCCTGTGTAGCCATCGTTGCAGTAGTCTTGCACGCTTTCCACATCAGACCCTCCTTTGCATGCGTTCTTGCCAGAGAAGGAAACGTACAATTTGAACAAGGGTATACAACAGAGGGATGCCATATAACGGGTATGTTCGACCGCGATGTGTGCTTGTTGTGCACGCATCTTGGAAGTTGACAATACAAGACAGAGTGAGGACATACGACGCGCATAGTCGTACGCATAACGTACGTGAACCAAGCATCTGGTTAGGTGACATGTATGCATCGATAGACCACGACAGGGTTCCCCTAGTAGCAACGCCGAGACGATAACGGACTATCAGAATACTCGCGAGGACGGTGGAAATGGGCATCGCACTCATCACGAGGGTCAGGCGGCTTCGCGAGTTCTGTACATACGTTTTCAAGGACTTACTTTAGGAAGCCTTTCTATTGGATATTGAAATGGTCGGATAGTTCTTCCAGTTGGTTAGAGGTAGACGCGTCCTACGATAAAAGTAGCACTTTTGATCTAAACCATTTTTAAAGAACGGGACCCCTTAACCCAAAATCGTCGGAATGCCATTATTTTTTCAAACGTTTTTTTTTTACCTAGGCCATAGGTCCGTTCATTGAGTTGCACTTTCAGGGTGTTACTCAAAAATCATGTTTTGTGTGGGGTATAGATCTCTTCATGTAAGGAGCATGATAACAAAAATGGTGCACCTCTATTGTAGATTAGTCCGTAGGTTGAGTGTACTGGTAGGCACTGATACCCCGTCCACATGTGTCCTGCCAAGTTCATCTGGTTTACTTGTTTCATTTTTAAACAAGCGCACAGTTACGACTGACCTCTTCCGTTCAAATGTGTCGCCACTGCCTGAGGCACTGGCTGACAAGAGAACGACTCTCAAAATGAGTAGATTCAAAACACGCGGCGTGCTCACAGACACACAATACTGTTAAGCACTCCTTGTATTGCTGTATGTTGAGACTCCTTTTTACCGCAGTGTACAAATCAAGTGTAGTATACAGACCCCGCACGACCATCCTACAGGGTGTCCCATCAAGGGGTGCAATAACCGAGTCCTGTCAGTCCAGGCAATTAGGCACAGCTCAACATAATACCCGGCCTTGACGGCACCACCCTGTGTTGCAGATGAGCATGGCAAGTGACAAACGGTATTTGGGGACGCCAGCGTTCGCCTCATACCCGGCATTGGTCAAAATGCCACTTATGAGCAACAACCCCCAGGAGCGTTGCCCCTCCGCAGATAAATGGCGCCTCCAAGACAAGTGTAGTACACAAACATATGATCTACATAGGAATGCTCGGGGCGTACCTGTATCTACCTGTGCCACACCGGTCTTCTATGCATGGAAACAGTGCATATACCGAATTTGGATCTCACCAGCACAAGTGCTGACGACTTTGTAAGGTGAAAAATGCTGAGGGAGGGCCCAGCGTAAGCCGCATACCAAACTTGGTTCGAACTCACATAAAGTAGTTATGAACAGCATCCCCCAGGAATGTTACACCTCCACATATAAATAGCCTTTCATCATGTAAATTATGCAGAGGGCCTGTGTACGAGACGGGTGCTACGATAGCCATCCATCACTTTTTTCTGAAGGTTCTCACTTGAGGACCTCTGAATCTCACCCGCAAAGTGATTATGGTTAATTATGGTTAAACCGAAAATGCAACCAGATGAGAAAATCCATGGCTTAGGTATTCAAAAAAATGAGATTGAAAAACAGAACGACATTCCGACGATTTTGGGTTAAGGAGCGCCGTCATTCAGAAACAAAAAATCTAAAAGGTGCTACCTCTATCGTAGCACGCGTCACGAAGTTCAGGGGCACACCTGCCTCCACCTGTGCTACGTTTGCAGTCTATGCATGAAAGAAGTTGGTCTGCAAACGATCGCCCGAGTCATGCGTACCTCGCTGTAGCATTCGCGGATGTAGACCACGTCTCGCGCGGCTCGCCAGTATCCCTCTTCGATAGGCAACGTCTCGATTGTTGCCCCTGGCTCATCACATTCAACGCCCTACACAGGAAAAGGCGAGAAGGTTGGAGGGTCGTTGTCCAACGCCCCTCGATTCACACAGACGCATGCTACGATGGATGTGGACCGTTGTTTTTCTGATGCTCTTCACTTGTGGAGCTCTGTACCTCACCCAACATATGGTTTGGAAACAAATAAGAGCTCCCCCCGATGAACATTCCCGTAGTCTAAGTATACCACGAAACACGTTGCCAAACAAGCAATAAATTCCGACGATTTTCGGTTAAGGAGCACCGTCATTCAGAAAACAGTTTAGCGAAAAAGTGCTACCTACTTCGTAGCACACGTCCACATTCAGACACCTGTGATACAACGTTAGGAATGTAATTACATTACAGCCCCGTTTGACCTCCACGTGGGGTAAGTGTCGAACAAAGGTCAAGTACAGTGTTATCGGCCTTCGTGTGAGAACGCGTGGTAGATCGACTAGTGTCATGCTGGGCATATGTCGGCGACCAGCTCCGATTGTAACGACGGTACACTCCTTCCCTCAGCATTCCAGGTTGATAAATGTCACCGATGCTGTTTCGAGATGCGGATTTTTCAAGGTACAAAATTTGCGAACGCAAATGAAGATTCCGATGCGTGGTACGATAGAGGTAACCTCTTCTGCCTAATTTGTTTTTGATCGTCAGGGCCGTTCAACTGAGGAATTACCCCATAATGATGAATTACCTTTATGTGTTCCATCGCCATTTGTTAAAGGCGTAGGTCATGGGATTGGTCATCGAACTGCGCTTTAAAATTGTCTCAGAGTCAGGTTTGAGAGTGGTATGATGCTCCCCCAGTGACGAGGGTCGGAAACCAAATGGTGCTCCCTACCGTATCATACGTTATCCAACGATACGCACCTCTTCATCGCCCTCCACTACATCACTACAAAGCTCGCAATTGCCGTCGTCTCCATACGTGGCATTCCATACTTCGCCTGCGTCGCAATGGTAAAACGTCACGTTGAAATGCGCTGTGGTACTCGACACCCATCCGCTGATGCCGTTGTGAGTCGAGTCATTCCATAGCTGGGACGTCGAAGAAGTGTCTTTCGCTTGAGACTGGTGGGCGGCATCTGAGCCATCGTCCTCCGTGTAGCTTTGTCCGCTCGCCGTCGAAGTTGTCGGTGTGGAAGAGGTAGACTCAATTCCGGCCGCCGCGAACGTAACGGCTGTAGTGCCGTCGAAGCTTGTGCTTGGCAAAGTCACTATCCGCAGAGTGATGCTGTTTCAGATAAACAGCGGAGAAAACAAGACAAATACATTCCACTACGAACAATTAACACCATGAAACAATCAAACCGTCGATGTTTGTTCTTGACGAAGCTATCACACAGAGAGTGGTGCTGTATCACGCAGACGGTGATTAAAGTGAAAGCCGTCAAAAAATGAACAACGAGCACAGAACAATCAACCAACGAAGACATATACCGAGGTAACGGCTGTCGTGCCGTCGAAGCTTGTGCTTGGCATAATTCCCGTTTCCAGATTGACGCTGCAGGTACACATGAACGGCGACGTATTGGCAGCAACCAACGCATGAACAACAAGAGTGGAACGATCAACCAATCAATGAAGGTTGCGGTGTCACCGAAGGCTGTGGTGTCGCCGAAAATCGTACTTGGTATGCTCACCACCCGCAGTGCGTGGTTACATCGGTTGGACGGCGACGCAAGGTGCAACAACTTAACCGTTGAAGCGTCATGGGAAACCGTTTTTAGGACGGAAGAGGAATGAGTCGCTGGCGGGAAAGGCAGAGACGTGTTCCGGGTGCTGTATTCTATACTTCGCAAAACGTCGTGGAAGATCGTTGCATCTGAAAAACAGCTCTAAACGATGTTGAAGATACGTGATTGGTATTGGCATGTAGAACTATTGAAACTATGTGATTGGTTCTAGCATATGTATGCAGAACAGAGTGCGGAAAGTTCTAGGTATACATTAAGGCCTTCTGGACACCAGTGCAGTACGGTGTCTGGACAGCAATGAAAGAAACGCCAAGGAACACCCGGAGCTGGCTCGAATACACCTGTAAGAGAGACCTCGTTCGAGAATCTAAATGCTGCAAATCCTCAACATGTGCCGACGCGTACTACGGTAAGGATCGCACGTTTGTGCCAAAGTACACCTGACCGACGGAGCTCATTAATTGATGTACTACCCAGCAACGTTGGAGTACAATGGTGGTGAACGTTTCTATTCGTTGTGTATACCAGATACATGGTGAAGGTCATGGCACTGTCATTCCGGTTACATGTTGAGTATTTCTCAAACAAGGTTTCAAGATTGGGTGAGGTCAAGAGTTCCTCACGCGAGGAGCCTCACAAACATTCTGTGCACTCTTACGTCCGTGGGTCATGTATAGGATAGGAGTTCTAGGACGGGACACAATACGACGAACCGATATATTGGGCCACGTTGAGAACCTCACATACCTTTCTCCCGGAAGCAACAGCCCGGTCGACGGAAACACCGTCCACTCCATCATAGGCTTCCCAGCTATCGATTGCTGCAGTGCCGCTACGTTCCAAATCACGCCGATTTCGCTTCCACCGTAAAACACATCTTCACCTCCCTCCTCATCTCCGCCTCTGCTACTGCTGCTGCTGCTACTGCTGGTGCTGCTTTTGATGCTGGTGTCAAACTCGATAGACGAAGCACCCACGTCGCTCGTGCTCAACCTCCCCGATGATGATGATGACCCGTTCGTATTGTTGATGAAGCGGTTGCTTACGGAAAAACTAGTAGCATATATCCTGTGCGATAAACGTAGGTCCCCCTCCAGCATTGTCGGGTAGAAAGTAATTTCCGGCTCAATCTCAACTGTTAGGTTTAGCGTGGTTGGGTCTCCATTGACGCACCGCTGTGACAAGGTGTAGGGAATATTCGGTGTATGATAGGGGGGAGGTTGGGGAGGCGTGCGTTGGAGATCGAATCACGTCATGTATGTCCGTTTTCCTTAGGACAATATAGGTTGGGGGGGGTGCGGGGGGGGTGGGGGGGGGCTCAGGGGCACCTCTGAAGTACATGGATTTGTACTCTCACAAGTAAGACGGAAAAATACTTGGACATAGAGGGACCGCGGAGTGCAGAATAGTCGCAGCAGCATCAGCGACAACGTGTGAGCGGGGCTAGGTTTGTGGTGATACCGTGGGCACTTGCAACACACCTACGGGCGAAGCAACACAACATGTAGGCGATGTAAGACACAGCAGGTCGAGGCATTGATTCATTGTCTCGGCCGAAGACTCTATATTATCGCATTTTCAAACCAAGAGGACGGTACTTTGTTGGCCTCTCTCTGCACGTTGAGCGTAGACCCCAGGGACTGCTCTCCGCAACCAACTCTTTTTTGAATGATGCGTGCCGTGAAGGTCGCCCTCTGTGATAAGAGATGCAGAGGTGGCACCGAGTGTCTATGAAGGTCGCTTGAGAAGAAGACGGAGGAAGAAGATAGTTTGGAAAGTGACGCTTGTAAGCCAAAAGCGGAAACCTTAAAACGAGAAAAAGAGACATGGAAAGGAGAGTAAAAGAGGAGAAGCAGCTCCCTGCAACGTTCCCTGATACTTACGGTGGTAATTTGGTTTCCCTGTACTATTAATACGATTTACTTCCCGATATTGGTAAGTTGAATACAGTACGCCGGCGAGAAGGAACAACCCCTAGTCTCGCCACACATTGCATTTCCCCGCACCAGGAATAAGATATCCAGCGTGCTCAAGCGTAGTGGCTGCGCATCAACTAGATACTAGTGGACTGCAAAGTCCATATTCCATTACGCCCCCTTGATGAGAGGTCAGTAGTTAGAGGAACCTGATACTCCAAAGAATAAACACAAATGGTACGACATATTGAGACCTTTGCATGAACAGCGGCAATATGAAAGTAGTCTTGCCACTCAGGGAATCAAAACCCAAATAGAACAAGATGTTCGGACCTGTATATGAATAGTGGTAATATGGATGCAATCACGTACCAAACTGCTCGCGGTGAAATGACAAGCAAGAAATTCTCAACAAAACAAGCGCAAACCCGTCTGGTGAGTGTCCAACACCCCCCCTGAATTGGTACCTACAGTAGAGCCACAGGAAACAGATGAATACGTGAAAACCGGGGACGCTCGTGCACTATAGCGAAAATGCGAACTATTCAGTTTGTGTATGTACGTACGTCCGTACGTCCGTACGTACACGAAATGAAGTCTACAAATACAAATAGTACGGACATATTCTATGATAGGTGTAATCGTATCACAAAAGCCACTACAGTAGTGATTCTGTTTTGTTGATCAGTGAGTTATATCTTTTTTTAAAAATGAGTAAGAAAGCATCTGCTGTACGTTTACTGCGCCCCATCAATTGAATACTAGAACAAATATGAAATCGAAGAAAATCGAATTGAAATTGTGATCGTATATAAATGTGCCCAACGCTATCCTGCAATGTGCATGCATGTGCATGCACCGAATTTAATTTTGTAAACATGTCTATATGATACACGTTCTCGAAAAGAAACTTCGTACGGTATCAAAGCCAAAGAATAAACTCAAAAATAGGAAGACGTTGAGTCCTGCACAGCAAGATGTGAACTATGTTTTGTATGAGCTCGCATGATGGAGGATCAAACGTAGTACAGCCATACTAGGTAGTACCAGGCACAGAATACTAACTGCAGTACCAAAAATACTCGTACGAATGCTATACAACAAAGCCAAAGGATACTCAAAAGAATGTACTTACGTAGCAGTAAGGCAATAAAGCAAAATGTACTTCATCTTTTGATTGTGCTTGTACATTGCGTACTCGTACTGATGTTGCTGCAAAGCATGTGATATTCTAAAAACAATGCAGTCATTAAGTCCGGTACAACAAGGTGTAAACCATATGTTTTCCACGATGATTGTATGATACGTACTTGTACGAGTGCCATATATAGCAAAACAAATATATATATATTCGAAGAACACCTTCCCTACGGAATTCAAACTAAGAAAAAAACGGTAAGAATATCCTAGCTTGGGTCACCGAAGGCTGCTCTGCTCCCTGGTGAAATGCCGCGTTGTTGTTGCTGTTGCTGGTGTTGCTGGTGTTCAATCGCTGGTCTTCATGTTCGTGTTGTTGTCATGTTGTCGTGTGGAACTTAGAAGAAAAATAGGACCAACGTAAGCCGAGAAGACATGAGTCACGGCTTGTGAAGCCTCTTGATGGTGAGAATGATGATGTTGATGATCGATATAGATCTGATGAGGAGCGTCGTAATCCTGTCCTCTCGTAGTCGTCGCGCCTTGTTACTGCTCGTAAAGGGCAGTTTGTTAGCTGATGTTGTCGTTATTGTTGCGCTGTTGATGCGGTGGAATAAAAAATGTTGCGCCCCCCCATAGAAATGCGACAAACAATTGTTCCGACGCCCGTTTCGGGACGCTTTCGGCAAACTCGAACAAGCGGTGTTCACGTATATGGTAAGGACCTAACGAACCGCGTAGGTCGTCCGAACTCTTCCGGAGATTCCCCTGGTCATCTGCATGATGAAGCCTCCTGTTGGGTTGTTGCTGAACTGGGGTTGCGTGAGATAGCAGACGGCGATGAATCTCAGTCTCCTCATGGAATAAGAGCTTAAATTTCCCCAACAATGCATTATTTGCTGCTTGGTCGAGCTGGCAAGATGCACCAAATGATGCTTACTAATCCAGGTACGTAGTGCTGTTGTAAGAGTAGGTGCAAGTGGTGCTCTGGCAGTTACTTATGATATTGCTGTAGCTGATGAGCTTACGTTGCCAGACGATGCTGGCTTCCTGGTAGTGCTGCTGTTCTGGGAGTCGCTGGTGTTAGCTGACGAAGCTGATGTGGGCTGAAGGCGCTGCGACGGACAAGACACGTATGGCCTCTCGAGGCGGTGATAATGTCCTAGTAGTCGCACGAGTAGTTGACGTGTACTCGTAGCGCGTAGCAGTAGTAGAATTAGCTGATGGAATAGACACAATTGCGCAGTTTGCAGTCATCGGCGTTGATGACTTGTAGTCGATGGCGGTGCTCGCTTGAATACTTCTGTTGAAGTTGAGTTGGTCTTGATGTTAGCCGTGGAGGAGGCGGAAGTGATGGCAATTGTCATGTTTTATCTCTCGCCGTTGAGCTATGTACGATTTGCTCTCCGGTTGCTTTGTTTGGTGCAGGATACAACCAGACTTGCGTGCTAGGAAAGCTAAAGTCCTCGCCGGTGTAATGCTTGTAAAGCCATTTGAACTCGATGACCTGGCTATTCGCAGAATGAGCGAATCATTTCTGCTGTACACACGTTGTGACGCCCCTTTGCTCTGAGCAAAGACCCGTTACGCATGATAGTTTAAAGAGATTTTCTTCCGAGTCTGACTACGTGCCCCGTGAAAGCAGTTGCTGGAAGTTAATGCCCCTTTTCTCCTAGTCTGATCGCGTGATTCTAGAGTCAAAGCGTCAAAGAAGTTGCAGGATGTGATAGCCTCGTTAAGGCTGGAGGTTGTTTCCCCCGTCGTTACGCAAAGTAACGAATATGTCAACGACCTTGCTGCACATTACAGCTCATTTCGGTCTGCTTGTTTGAAACCAATGAAATTACACGAGGACAAATACTTGCACGTACTTCGTGCCAGGTGGTAACTTGAAGAAACGGTTTTAATAACGACTTCGAGCGTAAAATATGTTTGAAGCGATTTCCCAACATTCTTTTGTATTTGAAGAAAGTGCAGATCCTTGCTCGTACTCCTTAGAAACGCTTGACGAACTCAGCGGGACGCCGTTACGTGGTGCCACTCGATGTGTAGATCGAAGGGCGACGCTCATAGCCTTTTAGAATTATGCGTGTCGAGGGTGTGTCTCTGTGATAAACGTTGCAGAAGTGGCTCCGAGTGTCTGTGAAGATCACTTCTGAAGAGGAAGAAGAAATAATTTAGTTTGAAAAGTGGCGCTTGTAAGCCGAACGTGGAAACCAAAGAATTGAAGAAGAGAGATGGAAAGGAGAAGAGAAGAGGATAAGAAGAGTGGTAGAAGAGGAGTGATTGAGGTAGCGCTGACCGTCACCTCATCATCACGGGACAATGCCCATGGTACTGGCAGATGCACTGTACGGGCTCTGGTGCAGGCCGACAGTCCGTCTTACAGTAACCTTCCCTTTACTGCTCCCTGCAACGCTCCCTTGTACTTATGGTGGTAATCTGGTTACCCTGTACTATTAATACGATCAGCTTCCCGATGAAGGTACGTTGAATACAGTACGCCGGCGAGAAGGAACAACCGCTAGGTTCGCCGCATATTGCATTTCCCCGCATCTAGAACAAGATACCCAGTTTTTTCAATCGCAGTGACTGCGCCTCAACTAGATTCTAGTGGATTGCAAACTCAATATTCCAATAACGTTTACACGTTTTGCAGCAGGAGAAGGTTACTGTTGTTATAGTTATGGCCTTACTAACTACCAGGTAGTCGACAAAACGGTTTCCAGTGTGTGTGACACACTGCTGTACGATCTTCACGCCGATACCAAACATCTCGACACAGTGGACAGAAGGAACAACGCGCAACCATGGCCCGTACAGGGTGACAGGGTGTGGATGTGATCTCGAACCAAAGTAGAGACAGCCTTTCAACCACGAACCCTCTCCGTTAACCCATCAAAAGGTTCGCGGACCCTGCATATTAAGCGGAACCTATGTATATAGAAGACGTAGGTGATTCCAGAGCTGTTCAATCTGTCTCCAAAAGGGAAACCGGCGACACGCGCCCCCGTGTATCATGGCGAGTAAAATCTAGAAAACAAAGATGCTGCGGAGCTGTACCTTTCGTCGACCACGCCATGAGCACAAATTTCAAATTTCCCCTATTTACAGCAGCTCAAATTATAAGCATATATTAGGTAATTTTGTGACTTAGTTGTTGGCCACAACGGGCTCGCCATCAGAGCAGTGTGGAATCTGTAGCTTTCTCTACTGATGCATCGATACGTAAAAAGCAATATCGTCGAATACGTACACCTCTGGATTCAGCTGCCACCGGTACCGTCACATCCAGTGGGAAAAATTAAACTGAATCGCAACCATGTTTTGTCCGTTTGGAGCTGCCAAACCATATCCCACACAAATTCCAAACCAGTTTTTTCCGAAACTGTGCGTGTAGTTCTCAAGGGAATAACCTTCTTCAGATATTGAAAATAAATATTACATACCATTTCTGAGTAGGTGTTTTCCCAAACCCGGGGTGCAGGTCTGAACGGGCGACATTAAACTATAGTTCCCCGTTTTTCCCGTTAAGAGCTACCTGTTCCGAAGTGGACAGTTGAAGGTAGCACTCGCAGTACACCCCCAGATCGCCTTCCAGACACACAGACCCTTCGCTGCAAGGATAATACCCTGAATAATTTGACGATGATGATGAACTTCGGATATCTTCCCCTCCCCCGTCTCCGCACGTGAAGTTGGCGTTCGTGAAGGAATCGGCGTTCGGTATTTCTTCCGCCAGCGAACTTGCAGTTGCAAGCGCCAAGTCTGTCTCGTGTAAGCATCCATTTGGTTTTCCCGCATATAGAGAGGCATTGAGTCACAGTCACGGTACACAATAGTGAAGAGCACGAGAGAGCGGGTAACCTATAATGTGCACACACGAATAGTCCGCTGTGCAAACATCAAGTTACTTTGGGCAAGGCTAGACTAGCGAGGTCATGTTTAGGGCTTCTTTGTGGTTTCCGAATTTGCCATACCCACTTTCATGTGGTTGCATATTGGGCTGCGCCAACAATGAACGTTTATGCACACGCGTTGAGTGGGGCAGAGAAGAGCTCTTGCGCGAGCAGCCCAAATTCGGTATTGACAACCGGGGCACTATTCCTACCCAGTATTGAAAATGGGTATACTCTCCCTACCAAAGCTCTGGTCATTCAGAGCAAAACCAAAGAAGGGTGAAGTACCGATCATGCCGCAATTGGAGGAGGTTGAGATAGGGCGGTCGCATTGAAGGCCGCTTGGGTGTTGTTTGGGGTCGCCATGATGCACCGTCATGGATGGGATTGTCTGTTACCCTGCGTCGACAAAACAAGTTGTAGCGTGGTTTGGTTATCGGTGCAAAGTCACTCGGTCGAGTGTGGCCTATAGTCGGAAGGCATAACAGGGGTTCCGAGGCAGGCTACGATAGAGGTGCGCCAAACAGTTGTGAGGTACCTCACTCGAGCAACCCCATACCTCACCCAAACTAGACGTGGATAGAGGAATAGAACGTGCCAACGATGATTTTTTCCGTAGTCTAAGTGTGTAGATAATGATACTGCGAAACAACAAGTGCTACACCGACGGCATGTGGTAGTTTCCTCGGTTAAGGAACTCTACTTGTAATAAATAGTCCGTTCAAAAATCAGTACAACCTCTATCGGTACACCTTGCTACCGTTCAGGTTGGCCGATTCCGAGTGAGACAACGACAATTGCACTCGGGACGAATGCGCAGTGTTCACTGGTGTGACTCACAATTGTTGTCGCCCAGCACGGTATTCCTGATAACTACCGTAGAGTCTGGCCCCGAGTAGACCAGCTGCGAGGCCGTGCTGCCACTGAAGTCGCAGTCGTCTAAGTAGAGTTCACCGTCGCTGTAAACGATCGCCTGAAACACATCAGACCGTGGAAAGGGTGGAAGACGGGAAACATGGCCGTAGAGCCGAGGCAGCGGACAGAGTGGATTCGGCGACCCGCGCGTTCGAATCAGCGTGGTAACCCGTTTTGGGCCTCGGGTTGACAAGTTGTCGATACGATATGGCAATGTCAGCATCGTCGACACCCAGCGCCCCCCATTGCTCGGGGGGGAGTGTATGTCCAAAGCGCGGCCAAGGAGATGTACAACACGCTCGGCGGCATGAGTACACTCGTCATGCCACATGCGTCTTCTGGATAACCGATAACGGCGCATATCTTGCTGTTGTAGTCGCGAATCATGGACCCCAATAGGGGGAAAAGTTTAAAAATACCGTGTCGAATAATAACTATCGAATGCCCGGATTCAACCCATCCCTTGCAACGGGTACGAGGGCTGATAATGAAACGCACCTCAGTTCTCCCAGCGGGTCTAAGCCATCTACGCCCGACGCGTGCCAGGATAGGGTAGCACATTTCGGCCAAACTGTTTCTGGCCCACGAGGGGCTAATTAAGTAAGGAACCACCGAACATGATTCGAATCATATTTGTATGTTTTGCTCTACTGCTGTTCGGTTTTTTGCTTAGGGCATGGGATTGTTCATCATTTGTCTCGAAACCATGTTTTTGTGTGAAGTATAGAGCTCCTCATAAGAGTTGCCTCAGAAACGAGTTATACCTCTACCGTAGCATGGGTCGCCTGAAAGAACGGGTCTCTCCCAATACATGGTAGTCCGGTCAGAGGGTCTACAGTATACATTACAGACGGGACAGACCTCTCCCTCGAAGCCTTCGAAGGACGTGTCCTCGGCCATGTAGCTCGATTCATCGTCCACTTGAACCGCGGAAAGATCCGACGATTCTGTGGTGTCTTTGAAGTCCACCTGCACACAATCGCCACACAACAAGCCGGACAATAGTGTTCAAATTCACAACAAACCAGTCAACGTTTGAATACAAATATATCTGCTCGAACAATGGTACACGACACCAAAATCAGTAACGATCATGCATGCTGCTCCAGGCGAGTCTGAATGTTTGAGCAACGGCACATTTTGCACTTGCTTCGGTTTGACGCATTCCGAAAAGCATTTTTCCTGTCAATCTTAATCCGACTCTCGTCGTTTTCGCGATCTTAGTAAATATCCTGCTCTGTAGTGTAGTTGTTTCGCGCACCTGATACGTCTTGAGATGACTGTCAACAACGAAGACCACGCTGCCACGAGCGACGTCGTTGTCGAGCAGAGTGATCCCCCGAAGTACCACAGTTGATCCATCCCGGGCGAAGCTGG
The DNA here is from genome assembly GCA_036873875.1 of Laminaria ephemera. Lineage (NCBI taxonomy): Eukaryota > Phaeophyceae > Laminariales > Laminariaceae > Laminaria > Laminaria ephemera. The sequence continues at coordinate 5,664 of JAYJMJ010000601.1, read as the reverse complement.
GTTGTTGCAGGACAGCAGCACGGCACGACATCGGCAAGGCGCATTTATTTAATTTATAGGTTTTCGGCTGCAAGCATGAGTCCATCCCTGTTCGAAGCAGTTTGTCCAGGGGACCCGGATGCAGTTATATGCTGGATGCATATGTGGATGGCAAGAGACTACGCCTTTGCACAGTGCATTGTATGTACTCAATCATTCGCCATTAACCTCACGACAATATGACATGAACAGCATGATCTGATACACAGCATAGGTGGGGCACACTGTTAGGTAAAACTCAACAAAGACACGTCGCTTCCTTGTTGACCCACATACACAACCGGTGATATCAAAATAAGAAAGGGTCCCACATGGAACTCAGCCTTGGTCTTCTGGGTATATACAACGCTTCACAGGGGTTTCAGCAAATAATTTTTGAGTAGAAAACGCCTCTGCCCCACAAACCTATCAAGAGTGTGGACCTGATCTTTCTGTTAGAGGACCGGATCTGTCCGATGATTGCGGAAGGGGCGAGTCGCCCGTTATCACGTAAAGACGCTAGCGGGCAGGTATGGGCATGTCTTGTTGTACCGTGGACGGGTTCCTCAGTAAAGCTGGACTTCAGAGGCGGGGGACGGGTTGTTTCCATCCCCTTTCTTAAGGTCTGATTTACTCCCACATAACTCGAATAATAGTTGCGATACTACATGATAGTTTCCAAAACAAATGGGTTGTCGATGCCGGGGTTTCAACGCATTTCACGGCCTCCGGTGAGGATAGGTCTAACATACCGAGCGCAGGGACAGCACAAACAATCCCCGGATATGAAAAATGTACGGATTAAGCAGAAAACTCCATGATATGGTAATGTTGGCGTGGGGACCTTGAACCCATCGTTTCAATTTTCAAATACCACTCTGCTGTGTGGAGTTACAGCGATTCAAAAGTCTGTTTTTCCGCCAAGCTGGCATTTGTTCGTACAGGAATGCTCAAGCCTTTCCTACATATAGTACAACACCAAACATTCCCGGTTTAGAGAAATGCTCCGATAATGCTGAGTTTTACATGGTACGGTAATTTTGGAGTGGAGGTGTCGAATCCGTTGTTGTTATTGTCCAATCTCACCTTCATGTGGAGATACAGTGACTCAAAAAAATGTTTATCGAACAAACTGGCATATTCTTGCAGGACATTCGAGCCATTCCCAGAATGAGGGTTTTGCTAAATGACCTTCTGAGCGGCTGTACCGCACTGGACCGGCTAAGCGGAAGCGATTGCGAAGTTGAATACAAAAACGTGATTCGGGAACACCGCGAACGAAAACCAATCGAGGCAATCCCAACGATATCTTTGTTTTTGGTCGGGGTGAGTAACCTCGCATCTTAACGTTTCAGAGCCACCCAAAAGCTCATTTTTGTTTGTTTGTTGTTTAATTCAAGATGGGTAGAGCAATCCGGCTTTGCTGCGGAACCGGCCCGTGGAAGACTGAAGTCAACATGGTGCGATCGCGCATGCGTCCCTTTGGCGAAACCAAATACCCAACATTTTCTGAAGTTCACTGGCCGATTATATGCAACTACTTCGTATAGCTTCGGATATGCAAGGGTTCGCGCTGTGATAATTATAAGCATATATGATTTTGGCCGCCTATTGATGTGCGTTTATCGCTCGAGGAACGCAAGAAATGCCTTCAGGCGTTTACGACCGCTTCGGTCATTCCATTTAGTCGTTCATGTAGGTTTGTTCCCAAAACCCAAACCCAGTTCTGATAAGGTTACATACACCGCACGCAGATGATGGATCGTGTCCATCTCCTCACATGGCAGGCCCAGCGAGCGCTGAGTTCTCTTTGAGGTCGCAGGCCCAATCGAGCGTGGCGTCGTCAACCGCATAGATGGCACCACCGTCGACGCCCTCGTGCCCCTCAATGGACGCCCCCTCACACGAGGTGGTACCGTACCCCTTTTTGTACAAGAACCCCCCGTAGTCCGCTGTGTTTGAGCTGAAATTGCCTCCGGTTATCTGGTCAAGATCGTACAAGCGATATGCCAACGTAGTGATTAGATTTATGTTTCTAGGAATGGTTCGGGGTGATCGTCGTTGAATCTCACGGCGCACAATGTCGGGTGGCACATGTATAGTAATGCAGTGACGTTTATCTAGGCACGAAAGTACCCGCGAATACCATCGAGGTGGTAGTTGACCAAGGGACGGAAATCTCGGGAGTGTGCAGACGAGACGGAGGGTCAACGTAAACCGCACCGCCAACAGAGCGTACTTTGAAAGCCTGCAAAGTAAGCGGTCACACATGAACAGTGCCGAACGTCACGGCCCTCAGGTTTGTGCTCTGATACTATACCTGTATAACGTCTACTGAGCTGCTGTATTCGCAATCCATGCCTTGAACATATTCAAATTGCCGTGTAGTGGTGGTATCGCAATGAATCGGCGCCTTGAAATCGAAACGAGAGGTGGTGGGCGGTCTTCAACGACCAGCACGTCATTTGAAACGTAGACGCGATTATTTCCAATTCCCAAGGTAACCTTCCAGAATGAAACCCGTCCCGCAAGGATCAGATCAAAATGTATACTGGAAATGAGACAGTCTTTCTCCCCATGGTCAACGTCAGTTTCCCGGGCTTGCTTGCGTGATGAATGCCAGCACCCGCGCCGGTGGTGGGCAACAGTCTCCCAGGTGATTATCACTGTGTAGTAGTATTAAGATTTGAAATAGTTCAGGTAGTTCTTCAGTTGACGAGTACCCCCAATCACAAAACGTTCGGCCCAGGCGCACCCTCTTCACTCTATCATTGCTCGGAAGACGAAACACCGAAACAGTGCGCATCAACGACCTGTACGTGTCCGACTGCCTCGCCCTCTAAGACGCGTGTTACGGTTTGGGTGTGTCTGGTTGTTGTTTTAGGCTACCCACTTGAAGAGCTATTTCCCTCACCCAAACCGGATTGTGATGAACGATCGAATTGGCCTGATAAACAATGTCGTCATGATCTACCGTAGGAACAAATACAAATGTGAAACATATATGGTATTCCGACGAGTTCGGGCAGTTGCTCAGTTGAGCAGGCCGGGCAGCCAGATCACCAAAATGAGGTTTGATGTGGTTATATTTACTTTCACAAGGTTTGATGGCAATTCCCTGATGGCTTTCATTGACGGAATTTCATGGGCGTACATCTCTTGTAGCACTCACTCTGTTCACAATATTTCTTCTGCAATCCCACAATATGCAGAATGATCTTCAATAAACCTACCCAGAACAAAGTATTAAGAGCAGAACGCTGAATGTTCCTCACACGGAAAACGGTGCCCAAAATGGAATATTTTCGCCAAACAACATCACCCGTATCCTATTCTTTGACGCGTTGTCTCCACCTGTAGGTTGCCACCTTTGCTAATGACGAAGGCACCGCCACTGTTTTCCGCAACGTTATTAGCGAATACGCCGCTTTCCACCGAAAGTATGGCGTCCTGTCCAACGCGAGCCACACCTCCATCGTAGGCTGCATTTCCTTGAAACTCGCCGTCAACCATACTGATAGTGCTGTCATCGGCACCGAACAATACACCTCCCCTTTCCGAGGCTTCGTTCTTGAGGAACTGTCCACCGAGAATCTCTACGAGCCCCTTCGTCCAGATCACACCTCCATCCTGAATTATAACCGATGGTGTAAGCGGGGGAACAGAGAGAGGATACACGGGGGTTGTTGGAATCGCAAGCTCAAAAAGTCTCTTGGATCGAAATTTGTACCATGCTTGTCCGTGGCGTAACTAAACGACGAATGCTCCGGCGACGTTATCATTCATTGGACCTGCACACGAGTTTTCCTGCGCCTTCATGTCTTGTCTCATTTTGCCGGAAGCCATTTCGTTGTTTACGTTGTTTTGAAGTTCTTTATTTCCTGGTTTGTTTGTTTTGTGTTCTTCGTACAAGGCACGTCGACATCAAAATAGATTGCCTGGAATCATTTGCGACGATTAAAAGCTTTCTCTGTCTCAAAGTCGGAATTTACATGGATTCCCGCAAGAGTATATTCGTCTAGAGCAAAACTCCACAAGTCACAACGATGTGCGTTCCAGTTGGTGAGATCGGCCATGGTTTCCAACGTGCTATGAATGGTTTAGCACAGTTTGTCCAGAATACTTGTGATCGATGGGGCTCTTCAACAGAGAAACTACTCTATACAGTCGGAACACCATTTGTGATATACAACATATTTCGTCATATGCAAAAAATATGTTACTGTTATTCGTGTTGTGCGTTCATTTTTCCACAACATAATCTTGTTGTGTGAGGTGTATAGCTCTTTAAGACCCTCAAGAAATGAACCTCAAAGCCTCTAAATTCACCCACCGTAGTACAAGTCATTCGATGAGAAACCAAACACACACAAATATAGAATACCGCCGTTCCTTGCAGTCGTTGATAACAAATAATGGCGGTCTGCCGTAACAAACCCCCACCCACCGTCCCCGCGTTGTTGTAGGTAAACACGCCTCCCTCGACAGTGATATTGGAGTTAGCGGCGCCGGCGAAAACGGCTCCCTCCATGTCGCACTCGTTTCCCTTGAACACGTTTCTATCACCGGCTACATTAACCGTAGAGTACTCTCCCAGGTACATCACCCCTGCGTTCTCGACGTGCGCCTTGTTCAACTCGAACGTGGAATTCCTCAGGATGACGGCAGGTCCTGGTTCGTCTTCCCAATCGTCCCCAGATGAAAGGGTTATCACTCCTCCCTTTTCAAGGGTTGCAGGGTTTGTGTTCGAGTCAATTAACGAAAGGAAAACGATGGCGGGTTGAATCAAGATGCCGTTTGTGTTCTTTTTTGAAGCGTTCGTGTCGAACAAAAACAAGTGGCAACGCGGACCGTTTCAGTCAAGACTTCCGTTTAGTTTGCGTGGTGCCGCCCGCCTGAGCGTATTTGTTGTTATTGTTTAAGCTCCTGCCTTTTTGAGGTTGCGACGCGTTTGCTTCGAACACACAAAGAAAGGAAACATGGGGCGGTCGGGTCGATATTATGCATGCGTGCGTTTTACCGCGTTTGTTTCGAACGAACGATGAAGAAACGTTGGCTGGTTGAATCGAGATTGCGCTTGTACGGTCCCCTCTGCCAAAGTTTGGTCGTAAACATAGGTTAAGCTCCATAGCTTCAAGGCATCCCCGTACAGTACGAGGCACCAAATTATATCAGAAACAATTGACCCAGGATGGGTTCTGTATTCCTCAGAGCATGCGGCCCAAACAAAAATTTGTTATAACGGCTCCATATATTATTTTTTGCTGTACATGTCAGCCTGCTTCTCTTGTTACCCTGTTTCGTGTTGGCCATCTTGCACTGTACACAGGTTACAACTGTATCTTACCTTTTTTCCGCAGTAGTTGCCCGTAACGACGCAGTCGGAGAGTACGAGCGTGATTCCCACATCCGCAGCAAACGCACCCCCTTCCCCTTGCGGGTCGTCCTCTATGTACATCCCTGTGGTGCTGTTGGCCACCGTGCATCGGTGAAATTCCACGTACGACGGTGCTTCACCGCTTCCGATGACCACCGCACCACCTTTCCGGCCGACGTTGTTGTTGACGAGCACTGTGTCATTCACGCCGCAGGAGGATAGGCCGTCGAACGAGGTGGCACATGTCGTGACGGACAGCGCACCGCCTT
>JAYJMJ010000600.1:15920-31621 GCA_036873875.1 Laminaria ephemera | reverse complement strand
TCGGCCTTGACCCTCATGCCCATGCCCCGCGATCTGAAACAGCTTCGCTCCCTCCTGGGCGGCCTGTCGTACTACCGCAAGTTTCTGCGAGATAAGTCCAAACGGATTCGACCAACCACCGCCCTCCTCATTAAGTTCGTCAAATTTTTGTTCACGCCGGCCATGGAAACCACATTGCGTGACTTGCCATGGACGGGGCCCAGGGGTAATCCTGCCGACGACGCAAACTTTTGTAAGACTACCCTGGTACGGGTAATTCCTAGCAGGCCTCTCTACTAAGCAGGTCCCACGATGCCACTCACTTGCATATCCTTAGTAGTTCGTTAGTATTATTCCTCAGGTCACGGAAGGGAACACGACGACGATGACGACGACTGATCGCTGTGCGCGAGACATTATCCTTTCGTAGAAATCCCCTATCCCCTTGTTTCCCTATAGGCACATGCCCACAAAGGCATGTGGAACCCTTTTTATCTCGGTATCCAATATCTTGACTCCTGGTCCCTAACCTTTGTCAGGCTCCCAGGGCAATACCATAACAATAGCATGAACACAAAGCTGTCCCAGATTGAAAAGAGCCTCAAGCTCAAGTATCGTCTTGGACCTACAGTAATCTCGTAATACTTCCCCTGGCTTGCTCACTGCTGTCCACCCTCCGTTCTTTTCCTTCTGTCATTGAAACTACTTCCATTATCAGCAATAGTATGAATGCAAAGCTGTCCCAGATTGAAAACTTTCCCGGGCGTGCGCACTGTCTTTCCTACGTCCTTCCCCTTCCAATAACAGCATGAACACAAAGCTGTCCCAAATTGAAAAACTCCTGAAGCTGCTAACAACTTCACACTGCTGTCCCGGCCATTCCTCCTACTTTCTATTATTTATAATAATAGCATGAACACAAAGCTGTCCCAGATTGAAAAGAGCCTGAAGCTCAAGTACCGTCTCGAGAGTGCCGGCGACTACACCGGGAACGGCGGCGGCAGACATCCTCCAACCCGCGCTCCAGCGGCGGGCGGCAGCGGTGCAGCGGGCGTCGGCGTTGATGGTGCCGGCTTCGGCCATCCACGCAACAGGGAAAACGAGGAGCTGGTGCAGGAGCTGCATCGCTACAACGGCGTCCTTTTGCGCGAGAACGCCGATCTCAAGACAAAAATCAAGGTGCGGTGCTGCAGTCATAGTCTTTAGTATTAAAAAACAGGGTGTTAAGAAAGGCAGGCTGATATTAACAGGAATACAAAAAATCCGGGACTCGTTGTACTTAAGAAGTTAGTGTAGAACGCACCCTCTCCCAAATAAGAAACCCAGCCTGGGTCAGAAATTATGCTTTTTAACGGCGTCCTGTTGCGGGAAAACGGCGACCTCAAGACGAATATCAAGGTGTGACACGATATAATAGACCCTCGAAATGATAAATATTCGATACAGTACGGGCTGGCCAACAAGAAACACCTAATCTGAGCAAGGCTTAAACCATATTGTGACGTCACCTTTGAGCAACCTTGAGCGTAGGGTATTGTATATAGGTGCGATAATCAAGCAACGATACTCATGCAAGAGCCGGCCAGTGTGTGTTCCTACAACGCTAGTTTGTGCTCATTCTCTCGGGAGGAGACACTGTGTATAATGTGTCTATTGCAGGAAAACTCAGCACAGCAGTAGCGCAAACGATCATTTACATTTAAAAAAGGAGCGAGTGTGAGAGTACGGATCCGGTGATCGTGTTCTTCCGCGGGCAAGACTGTTGCAAGCCAATCGCATAACTCGGACGTGTTTTGGTTCGCCTACATGTTCAATCACTCACCAGAAAACAGCTATTAAAATAACATGTGTAGTATTAAGTTAGTAAGCTTAGACATCAGGCAGACTTATCACCGCACATCCCGAAACGAGGATGGTACATACGTTGCGCAAGATCAATGGTGTCACGTCGTCATTCATTGGTTCGTGTGATGATGCATCTGGCCTAGAACTTCCCCCCTCGAATTGGCCACAAAATGCGAAACAGGAAAGGGATAAAAGACAAGCAAAAACATTAGGGTTGTGTAGTATAAATATATGGAAAAAACGTAACGAGCGCCCAAATGTTGGAGGTGTATCTATTAGGAGTAGGAACGGTGCTCCGTCTCGAAAGGGATGCGTGGTCAATGGTCAAATGACTAAGGCAAGCAACAAATGAGTACCCCCCCCCTGGAACAAATCCCTCCTTATCGAAGGTTCTGTACACCAAGGAGCCCGAGCCGGATTATGTGGAAGCGAGCATTACGACAGTGATGCAGATCCACCTGTCAGAACCGGCCGGTGACGTGCTGCTGTTTTTGACGGGACAAGAGGAGATTGACACGTGCTGCGAGATTTTGTTCAGCCGGATGAAGGCCCTGGGGGACCTGGCGCCGGAACTCATGATCCTTCCGGTGAGGGTTTTAGCTATTTGCTTTTTAGGTTATTTGGTTTGGTTCGGTTCGATTTGATTTAAGATTTGGTTTATTTTAGTTTTGTATTTTTTTTATTATAATATTATTACTGCGAGATCTTGTTCAGCCGGATGAAGGCCCTGGGGGACCTGGCGCCGGAGCTGATGATCCTTCCAGTGAAATTTTCTTTTTTGGTTGATCTGATTGGTTAATGTGATTGATTGGTTTGATTTTGGTTTGGTTTGGTTTTATTTTATTTTATCGTATTTTAGTGCTTTTTATTATAATACTGCGAGATTTGTTCAGCCGGATGATGGCCCTGTGGGGGATCTGGCGCCCGAACTGATGATCCTTCCTGTGAGATGTTATTTTTTGGTTGATGTGAGTGGTTGGTTTGATTTGATTTAGTTGGTTAATTTGATGTTGACTTGGTTGATTGATTTGATGTGATTGGTTGATTGATTTGGTTGGTTGAATAATTCGGTCGCATTTCTGTCGCCCAATGAAACCAAACGGAACCCAACATTCAACCTGTCGCCGAATCAAACCAACCCGCCAGCTCACACGCTGCCCCATATTATATGTCAAATCTGTCTGTTAACAGGTTTACCATGTTATATGCCAATCGACCCATCACCCTATCCATTGAAAGGTGTACCATATTGTATGCCAATCAACCCACCGCCGTATCCATTGACAGGTGTACCATGTTTATGCCAATCGACCCATCGCCCTATCCATTGACAGGTGTACCATGTTATATGCCAATCAACCCACCGCCGTATTCATTGAAAGGTGCACCATGTTACATGCCAATCGACCCATCACTCTGTCCATTGACAGGTGTACCATGTTATAATGTCAATCAACCCATTGACAGGTGTAACATATTATATGTCGATCAACCCACCGCCCTATCCATTAGGGTGTTTGCGATATACCAAATGTGGTTGGGTAGGAAAACATATAATAGTAGTATTGAAACCAACGAACGTCACAACCCAAGGCCAATCCAACACACCAAAAAGTAGGTTAAAAATACAAAGGTAGGATTTTTCTTTTTTAACCTAACTTTTCGTGGGTTGGGTTGGCCTTGGGTTATGACATTCATCGGTTTCAATACAATTATTACTTGATACATGTTTTCCTACCCAACCAGATTTGGTATCCCGCAAACACCCTGTTGACAGGTGTACCATATTATATACCTGGTACCCGATACTGTAGTAGTTAGAGCTGTGAGTAGGCAGGATTTCACGACTAAAAACTAATCGGTAGGTGCCGTTAGCCGACTAACTGGCTTTAGTCGGCAAGTCGGCTGGCGAAGCCAGCCGACTTGCCAGCCGACCTGCCGACTTCAGTCAGTCGAGCGAAGCGGGCCAAATTAGCTCCCCCCGGCCGGCGGCCGGGGGAAAAAGTATGGAAACCAAATAAATCGTATAGTCGGCACCTTCGGGAAACGACTATCTGGTAACTGCTACTGTAGTCCGACTAATAACTACCAGGTAGTTGGTGACTTAAGTCGTGCCCACTCACAGCTCTACCGATATGTCAATCAACCCACCCTCCTATCCATTGACAGGTGTACGGAGCTTTGCCGAGCGAGATGCAGAGCCGCATCTTCGAGCCTCCTCCCACGGGAACACGCAAGGTACGGCCAACTCCCCTCACGGACAAACTAGTTGTAGTGGTCCCTCTATAGTGCTGGTTGAGTAGTGCCGGTTGCCCGCTACAGTTCCTGTGAAATCGCTTGGCACAGACAAAAACAACCAGCAGTGGCAGTATGCGGAGTAGTGCCGGTTGCCGCTATAGTGCCGGTATTTCCGGCTGTCACATACCGGCACAATAGAGGGACCACTACTGTATTGAATATGGGATTTGTTTTGCAGTTCTAAAAGGGTAAGGTTAACCCCTGTAGGGTTAGGGTTAGGGTTATTACCAGCTTCTTTTTTTTTCCTGGAGCATTGTTTCATTGCCCAAATTTCCTTGTTTCGTGCGGTATTATTTCACTGCAAAGTGACTGGAGCCTGTCCTGTGACCACGGACTTGATTATGGCGATGATGAGTTAGTGTGAGAAGGATAACAACAACAACAACAACAACAGCAACTACTACTACTACTACTACTTCTACTAACAACAAATTGGCCCCAATACTGTACTGTTGATTTTCAGGTGGTGGTAGCGACCAACATCGCCGAGGCTTCGCTTACCATCGACGACATCGAATACGTGATTTTAACCCTATAACCCAACTCACTTGGCCCCAATAATGGTAATTTTTAGAGGTTAAAAAACACGAATCCTTAAATGAGACACAGTAGTGTAATGACGCTTTACAAACTACCAGGAATCATAATTTGCGTGCAGTTTTAGATTCCAGATGCGTTGGGTACCCCGATTTCAGAGCACCCTGTGACAAGCCGAAACAACCGCTCATAACTCACATTGCTCTTATCGGTAGTGGGCAATATATAGCTTTCAGTACGGCGGGACAATCCGATTTGACAGCTCTTACGTTCCGAATGCGCTTATATCAGGTGCTCTTAAATTGGGATACCCACTGTAGGTCGCTCCTTAACCCTATTAACACTATTAATAGAACGCTATAGGGCCCATGAAATAGGCCCAAATATATTTGGTATTGCTTGGCTTTAGAGACATGCTCTTTGAGTGGACTTTGAATGCCCCGTTTACCACGCCAAAGCTTTGAAAAGTGATGTACTCTCTGCTGTGGTGGGCCCAAATAGTCCGTGCTCTTTTGGCATGGTCGTAGATGATTATTTGTTGGCGGTTTCCGAGTGGGTGCTAGGAGGGTTAACCCTATAACGCACTTTGCCCCAACTTTTGACCGCTCTTACGTCCCGAATGCTCTTATATCCGGGTACCCACTGTAGGTCGATCCTTAGCCCTATAACGCGCTTTGCCCCAACTCGTACGTAAGGGAATTTTTATTTTTTCAGGTGGTGGTAGCGACCAACATCGCCGAGGCTTTGCTTACCATCGACGGCATCTACTACGTCATCGACCATACATGTAACCCACTTGGCCCGCTAATTTTCACACAACAAAAAATAGTACAATACCAGGTCTCGAACTACGTTTTTTGTTCCTCATTAAAACCGGCTTTGAAAAAACAAAACTAATCTAGTAGGAATCCTGAAATGAGACGGACTAGAATGGCGCAATATACATCATATTAAAAATTGCGTGCAGTTCTAAGTAGGTCGACCTTTAACCCTATAGCGCAACCCACTTGGCCCCAATGACATTAGCGTGTTTGCGATGTACCAACTTTGGGTGGGTAGGAGCTGGGTAGGAAACATATGATAATAGTATTGAAACCGTCGAAATCACAATCAAAAGCCAACCCAACCCACGAAAAATCAGCGAAAAGTTAGGTTAATTTTTTTTTTCCTACCATTTTTCTATTTCTAACCTAATTTTTCCGTGGGTTGGTTGGCCATGGGCTATGAAATTCGTCGGTTTCAATACTAGTTTTACTTTTTTTCCAACCCAACAGAGTTTTGAAATCGCAAACACCCTATTGTTATGTGTGTTTGTGTGTGTGATTGGGGTTGTGGGCTGTGCTTCCTAACTATTACGGGGGAACATATTCTAGATATGAGGACCAAATATGGCTAGTAAAAACAGGGGAATATACAGGGTTTTGTGTATACCGTGGGTTCTGATTACTATGGTCCTGCGTAATACCTCGTACAAACTATAACTAGTAACTAACCTGTTGACCCTGACGGGAAAGACGACGAAGGAGTTCAGCACTTGCGGCTGGATGCATCCGTACGATTGCTGGACACAAACACAAAAAAAAACAAAAGACGGAGCACAGCGGCAGTGACACGCGGCCCGGTGAGGCGTACGGGTGGGGGGGGGGGGGGAGGTTGATCTGGGAGCACACGTCATACATAATCGAAAGCAGCGGGCGATGTAGCTTATGCAAGCCTAAGTGCACACCGGGCATGCACATATAGTCTGACTTTGCACACCACGAACGCCTCCCAAGGTGTTTTACCTCTTTAGATCTGCATACATTTTGGGACAGAATGCTTGGAATTAGAGTATGCTATTTTAGCAGCGGTAAAAGGATTTAATTGTGCAGACTACTGGATTTAATATCGGCCAGTTTGTTTTATGGAGGGGGGGTACATCAATCTCCAACCTTGACCCTACCCGTATAACCGTCACCCCAGCCTTGAACCCCCTAACCATCTGGCTCACGCTTAAACTAGCATATCATATAGATCACACCTTGGTATAAGTAAGCACCCGGGGTGTGCACATATACATACGCATACCCTGTGTGCAAACAGGAGTCGCCGATGCTGTAGGGGCGTTGGTGGCAATTTCGGTGGCGTGTCTGATGCGGGGGTGGGTGTTGGTGGCAATTTTTGATGGCGTGTTTGACGTTGCTCACCTGCGTGATGTTTTCCACCTTCCGCTTTGCTCGTCGAATCTGTCGGTTTTCGGTCAAAGTTTTCCACATCTCGAACGCCACGAAGCCGGCGGTGGGAACGCCGATCGCGACGGCCATGATAACGTATGTGTAGGGAGGCAACTCCGTACCGAACGCCTGCACCCAGAGCAAACCATAGCATAGAATAGCATATTACGGTACCAGGTATATTGTAGCACGTTAAAGTATAGTGTAGCATATTACAGCATATTAGAGCATATTAACTGCATATTATACGAGCAGAACAGTACCAGGTATATCGTAGCAGATCAGAGCATAGCATGGCAGACCAAACAGCAAATCAGGGAAGAGCGGAGCGGAGCAGCGTAGAGCATAGCGGAGTGGAGCAGAGCAGTAGTATAATACTGTATGATAGTGCCAAACGAAGCACACGCCACTTACGCAGTTGCTGTACGTACGTAACCTATATACATGTGCTTTACCTGGTACATACCAGGTAGGTACGTACATGTACATGACGAGTCCAACCACGCTGTTGTACGGCTGGTTGATACTTGATCCTAGAGTCTTGATATTTATCTTTGCAAGCTGAAATAGTCAGAGAAGGAGAGAGGCCGACAGCAGTCGCACGTGTTCTCCAATTTCCACCGCGAAGAGCCGAAATGAATGTGAAAACGTACCGCTGCTGTACCATGTAGACTAGACTACCGGTATACCACTACCGGGTACCTGGTATATGGTGCGTACGTAGTGCCAGTTCAAAGCCTCCCTACGGTATGACACTCGTGATCCTGTACTATACTCGTATGCATATATGGGACGACCTGGTACAAGTTTTATAAACAATTACAGTAGTTATGGCACTTCTGGAGAATATGGTCATTTCTGGAAAGTGGATACGAGCGGCAGCCTTTTACGTACCAGGGTAGTCTTCAAGTACCAGGTACCTGGTAGTCCAATACGAGTAGAGCAAGGCACACTCATTGACGAGTAGCGATAGAACGATAGATCCACCTGTCTGCCGATTGCTATATATGCTCGTATATACCGGCACCCTGGTACGACCCTGCTGTATTGCTGGCGCTCCATTAATAGCACCCTAGTGCTCCTCAAAGGATGATGGATTGCAGGAACGCATGACACGTGTACTCCTGTGTAGAGTCCCCCCTTCTTATCCACCAGCTGCAAGAGCAGGCAAGAGCACAGCAACAGAGTGAACGAGGCCCCTTCTTGTCCACCAGCTACAAGAGTAGGCAAGAGCTCATTGTACATTGTACAAGGTCGCCGCCGAAGACGAACCTCAAAAGCACAAGCGCTTAATCGCTCACTGGCTGTTGCACCATGGCCACGCCTGGCCGCCTGCTAAGGAGGAAGCGAAAGGACACCAGTTCTGCTGCTGCTGCCGCCGCTGCTTACTGCTGCTGCTGCTGCTGCTGCTGCTACTACGCTGCTGCCGTATCCGTATGCTTGATTGGTTGAATTTGAGCTTTTCGACCCAAATATCAAAGGATCAAAACCAAAAAAAACACCGCTGCTGCTATTGTCGGGCGTCACCACCTCCAAACAAACGTCTCTGTAGCTTCGTACTAGGCGACGTCGTGGACACACTTGACTTGATGCAACCCACTCACCAGCTGCATGGATGTGGGCAACACGAAGAGCATCGTGAACCCTATAAGAGCCAGGGCTCCTACCAGCTTCAGCGCTCCCATAACGCGGTGACAATTTTTCTGGACCTAAAAATCGAATAAAAAATATAAGAGAACCTGCGACGACGCGACGTCTCTCGGGTCAGCACAGGCTTGGCTTCACGCTCAGACTGGCTCTCCGGTGCGCGTTGTGTCTCTAGTCAGACTCCAGCAGAGCGTGCCACAAGCAGTATAGCTCACTTGACTTAGAAGCAAGGAAGCAACGAACACGAAGCAACATCCTCACGCAGCACCAACACGTACATCGTACATCGTACATCTGGTTCGTTTTCTGAACCTAAACGCCTCGCAAAATGTTATGGAAACCCTCAAGGCCGAAATCCAGCACAAAGACCTATAGATGTATGATAACCCAGAATGACTACTTGTACAGTAGTGCGTAGCAATGCGACCCGCCACACTTTGTTTCATGTCCAACTGGGCGGGATGGCCTCCGGTTTTTTGGCTGGGCAATTAGCGATCAGAGGGATGAGACGACCTTTTGGACATTCATTGTACGTAGTTGCATCCCGTGTCCCACCAGTGAGTTCGAAGCCTTTATCGCGTGGCCTAGGCGGCCTGGCACACTATTAATAGACACGCCATAGAATATTGGGGCCGGGTTACATACAGAGCACTACCCTTCCCGAGGTCACACTCCCCGTACGACACGCGATGGAGGTATCACACGCAGCCTGCAAACAAACAGTTCGACAAAATTCTCGTGACACAGCTGAAAGCACATACCAGGCAGATAGGAAGTTCATGCAAGCACCACGAAAGCCCCATGAAAGCGCATACACCTCCATGAAAGCTCCATGGAAGTACATACACCTACATGAAAATCCCATGCGAGCACCACGCAAGCGCATACACCGCCACGAAAGCAGTATGAAGGCACCATCAAAACACCGCGATTGACGATTGAACAATGAAATAGAAAGCGCCTACTGTAGACTACTGCTGTACACCATGAAAACACCACACGTGTGCACCATGGGAGCACCATGAAAGCACCACGGAAATCCACGAGAGCATCATGAAAGCACCACGGAAATCCACGAGAGCACCATGAAAGTGCATACACCTCCACGAAAGCGGCAGGAAAACACCACGAAAACACCGCGATTGACCCATGAAAGCGAAAGCGCCTACAGTAGACTACACAACCATGAAAGCACCACACGCATGCATCTGGAAGCACCATGAAAGCACCTTGAAAACCCATGAGAGCACCATCAAAGCGCATATGCACCCCCATACCTGGTAGTATACATCTCCATGAAAGCACCACGAAAGCCCCGTGAAAGCCCTACGAAAGCCCCATCAATGCGTATACACCCCCACAAAAAAGCACAACGAAAGCCCCACGAATGCACTATGACTGCCACATAAAATTGCACACACCTCCACAAAAGTATAATGAAAGCCTTGTGAAACCTCATTTTAGGACCCATGAAAGCGGACGCATCTCCACCGAAGCACTATAGAAGCCCGTGAAAACACCGTGAAAAGAAAGCGCATACTCTAACATGAAAAACATATTAACGCGCCATGGAAGAACCATGAAAGTCCCACGAACGGCCCGTGAAATCACAAAGAAAGCACCATGGGAATCAATGACAGCAGCGTGAGAGCTTTTTGAAAGCACCATGAAAGCACCATGATAATACCACGACGACAATACCACGAAAGAACCACGAAAGCATCGCCATGAACGTGCACACGTCTCCACGAAAGCACGATGGAAGCCCGTGCAGTCACCATGAAATCGACAATCTCCACAATATATGTACCATGGAAGCGCTGTGAAAGGTCCATGAAAGGCCCATGAAAGCGCCACGAAAGCATAAGGGGAGCCCAAGAAAGCACCACAAACGTCCCACGATGAAAGTCCCATGACAACACCATGAACAGAACTTGGAAACACCATAAAAAACCATGAAAACACCATGAAACCCCATGAACGTCCCATGGAAGCACAACGAAAGCATCATACCGTATACCACGGAAGAAAGCACACCCCCGTTAGACAATACACTCCCCCACATGAGCACACCCTGTGATATATTGTTTGGTTCGTTTTTCGACCGTCACTCTAGCACCGGGGGTGCGTTGAATACCACACCCCCTACGGAGCTACGTCTGAAAACAGCATCAAACTCCAAAATTATCTCACCACCTGGTGGATACCATTCACCGACAACATTGCTACTACCCCTCCGACTGTGCCCTAAGCCTCGACTACCGGCGCCGGTGATATGTTTGTGGTCAATCACGGAAGAACTGTCACGTGTCGTTGTACCGTTATCTCGAAAACAAACCAGTTCGCAATGCTACGGTCTACAGTTGTTCGGGGGGTCGGCTAGAAACAAAGGTTTCATATTATTTCGGCATCAGTTTGTTTGTCAGCGGGGCAAGGGCCTCTGAGGTGCAATCTCTGGGAGTTCTGACATAATTGAAAACCTATGGTGGCATGGTACCTGTAACCAGGGCATACGGTAATTAGGGCTCCGGTACCTGTTCCGTGAAGCGCAGCGTGAACTGGAAAGCGTCCGCGCCGCAAAAAAATGCAAACATTGCGTTAATACACTCCCGAAAACCACTTGACAAAGTGCGTTTAGACACCTAAAACATTTGTTTCGACGGCAGCGTAAAAACAAAAGTGCCTCAAATATCATTCCCGCCTCCGGCGGCAAGGACGTGCCCAACAGGTTATCGCGAAAAAAAGTTGCGCGGCGCGAAACCGCGTGTTGCGCTGGGCGCAACACGCCTTCCGGCGCATGTTGCGCTAAGCAGTAATTAATTCTAACCCAAAAGTTGCGCCAGCGCAACAGCTAATTCATGCCCTGCCGGTCACCGTTCTCCAGCATCGCAGCAAGGCGGGGATCTTTGCTGTCATCTCTGGGTTCAGGTGTGGGCCTTACCATAACCGGCCGTATTTCGTGGGAATGGAAAAGCAAGCTGGTTTCAGATCAACGCCTCTCACGTGTTAGCACGCCCCTTGTTCTCACACCCCTTTTTGACGGTATCATCCCCTTTGTTGTCGACCCCCTTGCTATCACACCCTCTTCTTGTCACGCCATCTTCAATCTGGCAGAGGTCTGTTAACGCTCCTTAGCAATCACAAATACCACTAGCACACCCCCTGGTTATCACACCCCCTCGTTACCACCCCCCCTAGCTGCAGGGCTCCCGTACGTGTTGCTTATCACCGGGGATGCGTTAGATAGCACACCCCCTCACAACAGCACACCCGGCGATTGTATTTTTAAAAGTCAAAATGTTATCACCGGGGTGTGCTTTCTTCCGTGTTATACGGTACATCATTTCGAAAGCGCCATGAAAGCACCACGAAAGCACCAAGAACGTCAAAGAAAGCCCATGGCACCACGTGAAAGCACCATGGTTCTTTACACCATGGCTCTTTCAAGGGCTTTCATGGGCGTTCGTGGGTCTTTCATAGTTGTGTATGTGCTTTCATGGTGCTTTCATAATGGTGTATGAGCTTTCATAGGGCTTTCATGGTGCTTTCATGGTGATGGATGCGCTTTCATGTGGCTTCCATGGTGCTTTCATCGAACCTTCATGGTGCTTTCATTGAGGTGTATGTGCTTTCATAGAGGCATATACGCTCTGACAGTGCTTTCGTGGACTTCCATGGTGCTTTCATGATGCTCCTGTTGTGCTTTCAGGGTGCTCTCAAGGACCGCCATGTTGCTTTTCTTTCATGGTGTTTTTACAGAGGCGCATGCACGTTGGTGATGCTCTCATGGGGCCTCAACGGAGGTACATGTTGGCTACTATGATATGGCCGACTAGGATAGTAGTCGAAAGGCAAGCGCTTGGACTGCGGTTAGGCAAGTCCGGTTGCAAGCTTCAAGCGCCGAAGAAGGAACAATAAACGTATGTCGATTATTCGACCGCTCCATGGCCTGATGGAAAGAAGGGAGAGATGGGAGGAAAGGGAGCGACTCCCATGAGGGAGGGGGGTACCTCAGCGTTCTGCTAGCAACCCACACCTAGGCACCTCAGCGTTCTGCTAGCAACCCACACCTAGCAGAACGTTATTTGTACTGTTCTACAGAAAGCTAGGCTTCCCGCCGCTCGACGTACTACGTACCGTTCTCGAGTACCCTTCCAGATGTTCTTACTTACGTATTCGTGCCGCATTCTTCTAAACGTCCCGCATATTTCTCTCAGAAGGTTCCTATTCGTAATTCCACCGCATTTCTGGGTACCGATGTTTAGATAGACCGCATTATCATGTCTATGCTTGAGCAGCACTGCATTATACTGAACACTGGCTATAGACGACTACCAGTATGTTACTGACACCGACTCGTTAGACTACTGGCTGCGTACTGCTGTAGCCAAGAACATATCACTAACAGCAGTACATGCATTTCCATGGGGCGCTTCGATGGTGTTTCAATGTGTTTTCATTTACCCTCGCGTGCTTTCATGGCGCTTGCACGATGCCTTCATGGTGCTTTTAGGCTGCTTTCATAGGACGTTCAAAATGCCTTCATGGAAGTTTACACGCTTTCATGGTACATTCGTGGGAATCCATGTCGCTTCCCTTTCGTGATGCCTTTGTGGGGCTTGTGGGGCTTTCACGGAGCTTTTCATGGGGCTTTCATGGACGGCTTCATTAGAAATCCACGGCGGGTTTCATGAGCCTTCCATGGGCTTTCATGGAAGCTTCTATCGCAGTGGGCCCCTTGGTTCTTGCGCCAAGAAAACCCATGAAACCGCCACGAAAGCAACACGAAAGCACCACGAAAATAGCTTTATTTAGGGTGCATTCATGGTGCATTCGAACAAGAAGAACTTATATGTTTATACACTGCTGTTGTGTAGTGCTAATACGGCGCCAAGCAGGATAGAGGGCCGGTAGATTGGGCAGACGAGGCGAGGATGGAGCGCCACGATAGGGGTAGCAAAAGTTGGCCAATTTTGTTCTGACTAACGGGGCTCCTTAACGGAGGAACTACCCAGTGCCGTCGGAATCGTATTTGGGCTCGACACAATTACTTGTTACATACCTAGGCCATGGGTGGGAATGTTCATACAACGTTTCTCATACCCAGGTTTTGGGTGAGGTAAAGAGCTTCTCAAGCGGGGATCCAGAACAAACAGGTGCACCCCTACCTTTGCATGCGTCATGTACAGATGGCATGAGATGGCATGAGATGGCATGAGATGGCATGCATGGCGGAGAGAGAAGTGGAGCGACAACGCGACACACGACGACTGTAGCCAAACTGCGTCACGGGCCTCTGACACGAGCGCGGGGGGGAGAGAGTTGGAGGAAGGGGGGGTCTCCTAACAAAGCGATTGGAACCTGGCTCTGGCGTGATGTTTTTGCCGCGCCTGGTCGTATTCAGTAGCTATCGTAGGATTGAGTGTTACGGTATCCCCTCTTCCCCGTTGCGACGTTATGATTTGTAGCAAGTGTCTTCCCGTCATACCTGGCAGGCGTTATCGCCTGCCTTCATGAGGAAGAATCGGTCTGCCTTCGGTCGGAAGGCATCCGGCAAGCAATACTATATTGCAACATACAACATTCAAGCAATCCGTCAAGCACCCTTGTGTAAGTGACCAGAGCAGAGCCAGAGGCACCCTTCTGAAATGACTAGGTACCCTGGTGCAGGTAACTCCTAGCAGGTCTCTCTACTAGGCAGGTCCCACGATGCCTCTCACTTGCGTATCCGTAGTAGCTCTTTTGTATTAAATCCACAGGTCACGGAAGGGAACACTGATCGCTCTTGCGCGAGGCAATTATTATCATCTCCTTGTTTCCCTATACGCACATGCCCACAAGGGCATGTAAAACCCTTTTATCTCAGTATCCGATATCTTGAATCCTGGATCCTAACCTTTGCCAGGCTCCCAGGGCAATACCATAACACTCGCCCACCCTGATGAGCCGTTTATGCCGAAATATGGAAGAATCAGGGAAGCACCGGTTTCAGGTCCCACGATGCCACCCACTTGTGTATCCTTTGTAGCTCTTTTGTATCAAATCCACAGGTCACGGAAGGGAACACTGATCGCTGTTGCGCGCGGCAATTATTATCATCCCTTTTGTTTCCCTATACGCACATGCCCAAGAGCATGTGAAACCCTTTTATCTCAGTATCCGATATCTTGAATCCTGGGTCCTAATTTTTGTCAGGCTCCCAGGGCAATACTATAGCACCCTGCACAGCAGTAGTCGGTCCCTACGACCATACTTCCTTATAGCACAGACGTACTCGCTTGTCTTCCTCGCATGATTTTGTGCTATGCTACAGATGGGCGACGATCACTTTTCTTTTCACTCTGATTTTTTAAGCTTTTCCTTGTGCACGACGCTCTGTTTTATTGTCTTCGGGTTTTGTTTCCCTTTTTTCCTTTTTATACATGCGCGTACCCGTAGGTCTTGTTGCTCCCCCCCCCATTTCTGCCAGTAGAATCCAGCCGTGGATCTGTTGTTACAGTTTCTATAAAATGTGTATTAATGGCGTTTGACGTTTGGTAGACCTAACCGGTTGGGACATCGCCATACGTAACATACATATAATAAGAGTGTGGTATGACAAACGGGAGCGCTGTGATCACAGGACGAGTCAAGAAAATATAGTGTTTTTTCTGTTTTTTTTCTTTTTTTTCACTTGGTTTTAGAGTACCCCCTGTCTAGGAAAACCTACATGTTGTGGAGCAGGTCTCTGTGGGGCGTCAGTACCTTTTACTTTTGTTTACCGGGTGCGATTGATTGTGTTCAGGCAGTACGTATTATGAAGTTGGTGTCTCTGTCCAATATTATAGACTAATCGTCCAACGATGTATAGTATGTACATATGGTCCGTGTGGCCATTGGGTTTTGTTATAGAGTGTTCTACGTACTGTAGATGGATAGGCTATACATTTGATGTGATCTCCCTGTCATAGTTGAGGTGAAACCACGTCATGGCAGATGTCACAGTTGTCTGATCGGTCATAGAATATGTTATATCATAGGCTATCAAGGGAGGGCGAGAATATAGTCAACAGTGATGCTTTGAGCACCGTCGCCCTCCTCTCACTGTTCTATACCTGTTCTCTACCTGTTCCATAGTACGATATTGTCTGCCTTGTGTCGAAGCAGCGAGCCAACAGAGAGATGAATGAGACACCATGAACC
>JAYJMJ010000600.1:5573-15820 GCA_036873875.1 Laminaria ephemera | reverse complement strand
GCCCCCTTTCGTATGTTATCGCCAGGTCATGATTGGAGCGGACTCTAAAGCGGTGAAGCGGGTCTTGGACGGGGTGTCTAAGGCTGCACCGGGGCTGTCCTTCATGGGGTTTAGCGCCGAAGGACCGGGCGCGTCCGGGAAGCTCATAGTGTTCAGCGCCGTCTCAGGAGCTGCTGCTGAGGTATTTCACCTTGGTACCCGTGCACAGGGCTCGCTTTGCGTATTGAGTCCGTTGTGTAGAGCTGTACGCGCTGGTACCCAATATTCGTTTTTGTGAGCGGATGCGAGTTTCTAATTTCCACTAGGGTGTTTGCGATTTCAAAACTCTTTTGGGTTGGATAAAATGTAAAACTAGTATTGAAACCGACGAATTCAATAGCCCATGGCCGACCAACGCACGAAAAAAATTAGGTTGGATATTGAAAAAATGGTAGGAAAAAAAATAGCTAACCTAATGTTTATATGATTTTTCTTGGGTTGGGTTGGCCTTGGATTGTGATATCGACGGTTTCATTACTAATATTATATGTTTCCTACCCAACTCCTACCCAACCAAAGTTGGTCCATCGCAAACACCCTATTAATGCGGCACAAAAATCCCCTTTCGAGATCGTTGAAGCCGGATTATACGACCGCCGTTACCGATGACCACTAACGAACGCAAGTTGACGACAGTTAGGAATGTCCTGGGAGCTCACAGTGTTCACCGCAGTCGCAGGAGTTGCTGCTGAGGTGTTTTTATGTTGGTACCCCGTGAACAGGGCTCGCTTCGCGTGTTTTGTCAGTCTTGTAGAGCTGTGCGCGCTGGTACCAACATCTGTTTTTGTGAGCGTTGCTAATTTACACTATAATATTACTATTATACCGAAAATAGAGACCCCTTTCGAGATCGTTGAAGCCGGATTTTACGACCGCCGCCGATGACCACTAACGCATACAAGTTGGCGACAGTTACGAATGTCCGGGGAGCTCATTGTGTTCAGCGCAGTTGCAGGAGTTGCTGCTGAGGTGTTTTTATGTTGGTACCCCGTGAACAGGGCTCGCTTCGCGTGTTGAGCCCGTCTTGTAGAGCTGCTGCTGCTGCTACTGAAGTATTTGATGTTCGTACCCTTGAACAGGGTTCTATCTTCGCTTTGTGTCGGTTTTGTAGAGCCGCTGCTGCTGAGCTGTTTGATACTGGCACCTGTAAACAGGCACTCGCTTTGCGTGCTGTGTCCGTTTTGAAGGGAGCTGTGTACTGTAAATGGTGGGGACCCCATCATGCGCTGTTTTGACACACTCTTTGTTGTGCCGGCACACCCCCCTCATTTATCGCGCATTACGTGTGAAGCCTCACACGCGCTTTTGGACCGACGCTCTGTTTTCTTTCTGCAACCCCGCTCAGCTATGCCGAAAAAACGGTAGCCCTCCTCATGCGCTTTTTGAAACACGATCTGATTTTGTCCGCAAACCCCGCTCAGCTACCGCGCAAAATAAGTGGAACCCGACGCACGCTTTTTCACACACGCGCTGTTTTTTCTGCGATCCCTCTCAGCTAATCCGTAAGAAGCAAAATTAGTGGACTCCTCATGCGCTTTTTTCCATACACACGCTCTGTGTTTGACTGCAACCCCGCTCCCCGGGCTTCCCACGTGAAACAAAACCAATATTTTCAGGGCGGCCTGAAGGAGACAAGCTCTGTTTCGTCTGCAACCCACGCTCAGCTAACCCGGAAAGCGGGTGGACCCCTCGTGTACTCTTTTTGGCGCACCGTCTGTTTTTGCTATTAAGTCCGGTCAGTTACCCCAAAAACAAAGTAAAAGAAGTCAGCTAATCCCAAAACCAGTGATGCTCAACTCGCGCACGTGTTTTTTTTTCGCGTTCTGTTTTATCTGCGATTTTTAACACACGCCCTGTGTTTGTCTGCGACCCCGCTCCCCGGGTTTCCCACGCGAAACGTTTTTTTTTCAGGGTGGCCTTAAGGCGGACGAGTGGCTCCGCGCTTCTCTGGACGTGTGTGGCGGCAGGGGGGGTGGGAGGGCGACGTCCGCCCAAGGACAGGCGGCTGACGCTACCGACATGGAGAAGGGGATCGAAGTCGCGAAGGCTTTTTACACGGAATCCCAGTGATGTTCTGCTTTTCTTTTCTTTGTTTTTTTTACACGGAAGCCCCGTGGAGTTCTGCTTTGCTTTGCTTTTCTTCGTTTTGTTCACGCGAAAGTGCCCCGTGATGTTGGGGTTTGCTTTGCTTTGTTTCGCTTTGTTTTGCGTCGTTTTGTTTTTGTGCAGTTTTGTTTTCCGGCGCTGTGTCGACATGCAATCGTTCTGCCTTCTTATTAAAACATCCAGGACGCCTACAGTAGCGTGCGTTTTTGTTTCCTTAGGTAGATCAAAATACGAGTTATATACCGTGTATGACGGTGTATAACACACCCCCTGGGATGAATGCAGAGCCGATTTCCTCCGAAACCAGGGGGGCATAAACAAAAATGAAAATGGCGGCTTTCGGAAGATCTCGTCGAGATCTTTCCATAGACGCGTCGCTTGGCATTTAAACTGTACCGATCGTCCGAGAAAATCGCCGTTGAATTTCGCGCGAGGAGGTGTGATATACACTGTCATATACGGTACTACTTTCAGTCGATCAGGTTTTAACCCTTTCAACAACCCTATGGGTCTCATGAGGAAAAAAATCTGAGAGAGAAAAAAAACAAAAGGAGAAACAAGTTAACGATTACGCACGGCACCGGCCGGAGCTTCTATCAGGAGATGGTGACTTAGTGTCCTGCAATACAATGCAAGGAGGTGTACGACACGAGCCCGGCACGACACTTACTTCGCACTCGTACAGTCACGCACACGAACTAAACGTTTATCACGGCCGGGTTTTCCATGGTTCTCGCTATAGACCTGGGCCCCAAAGAGGGTTAACGAAAAAAAAACAAAAAAAAACACGGTAGGCAAGGCACGAGGGTTTCATACCTTGCAGTCGGCCGTCCGCGTGTTGAGCAGGGTAGAAGGCGGATAATTAGGAAGAGCTGAGAAAATAAGCATCAACAGCGAAAATGGTTTTGGTGTCTTCCGAAAACAGATGGAAAAGGGAAGAGACACACGACCTGCGAAGCACAAGCTTCCAAAAATCACTGCAGATCATCGATCTATGAATGACAACGATACTAGCCGCACGAGTTGCGCCAACGCTCGTCCGCTTCAGGAGACACGGGGTCCGCGGCATTGGTCTAATGTACTTATCGCAAGTCAGTGATACACCACCACGGAAAATGGACAGCAGACAGCGAACTTTCAGGCTACTCATATGATGGATCCTCGCAACCCGCAATGCAGACTTTTGTCAACTAAAAAGGCAAAATAAACGGCTAGCCTCACTGTTATGTTATGAAAAATGTCAGCGGTGAGGTCGACAGATTGCTTAGCGGAGACTCCGATTGCAAGCTGCGTTATACATCGATCGCGTTTGTTCTTCCAACCTCGTCAAGAATACTGGGTCGGTGATTCCCTGGATAGTAATGCCAGGGCCAACAGGATGATGTATCAGAGCAATTTCAGCCCGTACTCCCGCGGCGCACGGAGACTATTTTTCCCGAAGAGAGGGGGGGCAAAACTCGGACACGTGCCTGTTATACATGGAGCATGTTACATTGGCCAATATGCGTTGTATAGTATATACGTGTCAGCACTTAAGAACTTGAGAGCTAAGAAGTTCAGGCTCGACGTCGCACGAATATATGGATACTTGCCAGTTATTTACTGAATTAGTGCAAGACACGCCCTGCCTTACCTAATATGAGCCTGCCCCAGAATAAGATCCCCAGAATTAGATATTCTTCAGTGTTGTCGCGTACTAGTATTGCGTGTACCAACCAGTGCTCGTAATACTTACCGGTACCAGTACACCGCTCTAGTGAGCAGGGGGGGCATGATATTGCGACACACGTGGCGCACCGCCCAGTGCTGCTGTCAACTTGTGTCGTCGCTCGGACGAGTTTGTTGATATGCCGATATAAACTATATATAGCTGGCGCACGTTGTTATTGATCGATTACTATCGTCAACGACAATGGTCAGGGTAGGCAGGAGCGCTGTAATGGCACACAGTGTCATGTATCAATGTGTGTGTGCTGTCCACGCATGAGATCGGTAGGTCAATTTATTTGCCTAGTAGGTTCGTTTGTGGACCCATCAATGGTACTGGCAGGGGGATTTGTATCATGCGTGCAGAACTGAGTAGGCCGTGTACACAAACCCGTTATAACATGAGTGACATCGGCCCTCGCCCTATGTCGTGCTACGCCCGCGTGTCAACTCGTATCGTCGGTGCGGCTAACTCCTTTTGTGTTCCCGTGAGTGTTATTGTTTGATCATTTCCCGCGAGTTCAGGTCGGTTTGGCCATCGATGATACCTGTACGTACAGTAGGCGTGCATACATGCGCGAACAACGTTGATCTTCTTACGCCGTACTTCGTATATTGTCCACGGCGTACGCAATGAATATGCAGTAGGATAACAACACTCCGACGCATAGAGCCTTTGCCAGAACAGAGAATTTCCCGCATCCGTTAGATTTTCGATGTTGTGCAACGCTGTGGCGACAGCGTGGCACACCAATACGTAACATTTACCCGCGAGTACTCGTCCTGTCAACTCGTGTCGTCGTTACGGCTAGTTCCTTTTTCTTTTTCCCCGCTAGTTTTTTTTTTTTTTTCCCGTGGGGTTTAGTTTGGTTTGGCCTATCGATGATGCTTGTGGATAAGCGTGCAAGATGCATGAACAGCGTTGCTCGTTCCTACGCCGTATAAGGCTCGCGGTATAACCAATGCATGAGCAGTAGGCGCGTCGGTATTTACCCTTCGTCCCTCAACAACGATACATACGTACCAAAATGGATACATATATGTACTACCACAACAAATGCTATGCCGGTGCACCAGCTAGCGGTCGACGTTGTTTGGAATATGTACCGTCGCGTATCCCGCTGCCGGCGCCAATGCGCTGGCACTTACCCCTCGTCCCTAAGGTAAGCGGTCGATGTTGATTGATATATGTGCCGGTGCATGTCCTGTTACCGGCGACCATGCGCCAACGTGGATCCCTCGTCCCCAAATGACGGTAAGCGGTTGACTTTGATGGGGACTCGTGCCGGTGCATGTCCCGTTGCCGGCGCCAATACGCCGGCAATAGCCCCTCGTCCCGAATAAGTATACACAAATGTATCACAAATGATACAGATGTGTACCAAACGCTGTGCCGGTGCAACAGCTAGCGATCGACGATGACTGGGATACGTACCGGTGCATGTCCTGTTACTGGTGCCAATGCGCCGGCAATAGCCTTTCGTCCCTCACCAAGATGTGATGACGTTTTTATTGCGGGCGATCCGTACATAAACGCTCAGTTAGTTGACTATGCGTCGACGGCTGATGTTATACCTTTTTCATATTAATAACGATACATACGTCCCATAAAATGATACATACATGTACCGAACGCTGTACCGGTGCACCAACTAGCGATCGACGATTATTGGAATACGTGCCGGTGCGTGTCCTGTTGCCGGCGCCAATGCACCGGCACTTGCGCCTCGTCCCATAATTACGATACATGTGTACCATAAAACGATATAAAAATGTACCAAACGCTGGACCGATGCACCTGCTAGCAATCGGCGATAATTGGAATACGTGCCGGTGCATGTCCTGTTGCCGGCGCCAATGCGCCGGCACTTGCCCCTCGTCCCTTACTTACGATACATGTGTACCATAAAACGATACATACATGTACCAACCGCTGTACCAATGCACCAGCGAGTGATCGACGACGATTGGAATACGTGCCGGTACATGCCATGTTGTCGGTGCCATTGCGCCGGCACTTGCCCCTCGTCCGTTAATAACGATACATGTGTACCATTAAACGATACATACATGTACCAACCGCTGTGCCGACGCACGAGCGAGTGATCGACGATGATTGGAATACGTTCCCGTGCATGTCGTGTTGCCGCGCCAATGCGCCGGCACTTGCCTCTCGTCCCTTAATAACGATACATGTGCACCACAAAAAGGGTACATGTACAAACCGCTGTGCCAATGCACCAGGGAGTAATCGACGATGATTGGAATACGTGCCGGTGCATGTCCTGTTGCCGGCGCCAATGCGCTGGCACTTGCCACTCGTCCCTTAATAACGATACAGGTGTACCATAAAATGATACATAGATGTACCAACCGTTGGGCCGACGCACTAGCGAGTGATCGGCGATGATTGGAATATGTGCAGGTGCATGTCCTGTTGCTGGCGCCAATGCGCCGGCACTTGCCCCTCGTCCCTTAATTACGATACCTATGTTCCATAAAATGGTACATATGTGTACCGAACGCTGTGCCGGTGCACCAACTAGCGATCGACGATGATACGAATACGTGCCGGTGCATGTCATGTTGCCGGCGCCAATGCACCGGCACTTGCCCCTCGTCCCACAATAACTATACATGTGTACCATTAAAGATACATACATGTACCAACCGCTGTGCCGACGCACCAGCGAGTGATTGACGATGATTGGAATTCGTGCCGGTGCATGTCCCGTTGCCGGCGCCAATGCGCCGGCACTGGCCCCTCGTCTTTTAATAACGATACAGGTGTGCCATAAAACTATACGTACATGTACCAACCGCTGTGCCAATGCTCCAGCGAGTAATCGACGACGATTGGAATACGTGCCGGTGCATGTCCTGTTGCCGGCGCCAATGCGCCGGCACTTGCCCCTCGTCCCTTATTTACGATACATGTGTAGTATAAAACGATACATACATGTACCAACCGCTGTGCCGACGCACGAGCGAGTGATCGACGATGATTGGAATACGTGCCGGTGCACGTCCGGTTGCCGGCGCCAATGTGCCGGCACTTGCCATTCGTCCCTAATAACGATACATCT
The DNA here is from genome assembly GCA_036873875.1 of Laminaria ephemera. Lineage (NCBI taxonomy): Eukaryota > Phaeophyceae > Laminariales > Laminariaceae > Laminaria > Laminaria ephemera. Next base: position 8,882 of record JAYJMJ010000600.1, on the reverse strand, counting down.
GTATCATAAAATGATACATTTGTGTACCACACGTTGTGCCGAGTTACTATCTAGCGATCGGCGACGATTGGACTACGTGCCGGCGCCAATGCGCTGGCACTTGCCCCTTGTCCCATAACAACGATGCATATGTACAATAAAAGGGCCGGCGCGGGGGCGATGATTTCCCCGCCCTTGTCCAGGCTGGTACAAGGACAGGGTTCACTGCCGTTGTTTTTGCCATCATTTTTGTTCTGTCTCATTTCCGCGCCACCCCGCTGAGTCCCATATTTTTTGCCCAAAAGAGGTTTTTGTTGGACGCTCGACGTGGGCGACATGGAGTGAGACAACGAGCAGGAATGCGTGGCAGCAACGGCGACGACCCGGATGCGATTGGAACTCGCTTCGAAGCCACCGCCGACAATCAAGGGTTCGGGTCTCGCCCCCCAACGGGGTCGAGGCCGAATTCAGGGCACGCAGAAGCGACAGCGCGAGATTCACAGCTGGGGTTGCACAGCCGCACGTTGCCGCAGGTCCCCCAAAAGGAGTTCGTCACCGTAGTTCGTGGGACATATTGTTGGGAGGACAGGGCCTGGCCTCGTCGTGGGGCCAGGGTGGCCGAGTTCCTTTGGATGTCTCTCACCGTGGGCCATTTTTGTTTGTGGCGAGGTCGAACGAAACGTTCGCCTCGCCGACGGGGATGGTGCACCCCGTGCATTGCTTGACGTGGGGAGACGTGGCGTCATACGGGGGCGGCGGCGGTTGATCTCATCGTAGTGGCACCAGGCCACCAGCATTTCGGTTTGTGTTCGAGGCGAAACAAAAGGCGACCAAGCCCAACAGGGCTCGGTTATCGTGCGCACACGCGACGACGCCTGGGGGACACGTTCCGGGGTAGGAGCAGGCGGCGGTGCCGTCGCTCTCATGGTGTAGTTTCCGTCGGGTATCCGACATTGCCGGAATGCGCCCCCCCCCCTGTCGTCGTATCGGTACGGTAACGAGGTTAGTGTGGAGGTACATGGAGGCCCTCTGGGCACTTCTCCAGGTGGTAGCGAAGCAGGACTTGGCCCAGCGAAGTCGTCCTCCACTCATTGCGCAGTGGTGCAGCCACTACGCGGACGGTCGGGGGGGAGGTGCCGCAGAGGGTGACTCAGAGAGAAGGTAGCTGGAAGTCTTCAGAGTCTCCGAAGGTATACACCCGCAATAACCCAGAGGACGCGGGTATAACATCTTGTGCACTAGCAGAGACGGGGAAGATAAGGCAGAGGCAGCCAGGCCAGGTACTGTACGGGGCCGAACACCGCGGTATCGACGCGACCTCGGAGTTGGGGTATGTCAATGGTTTATTACCATTGAGGGCCTCGGTCGTCCGAGCCTGCTTGTGTTGAAGCCCCGGCCAGTTGGCTGGGGGGGGGGACTCCCGGGTACTGGCAGTACGATAGGAAACGAGAAGCAGCGGCCAATGCCGCGGCTCTCGTACCACGCCAGTAGAGCCCCACGTCGCAGAGAATAATAATATGACAATTCGAAAGATGAACAATAAAGCATAATATCTCTAAGTTCGCAGACCAAATGAGATACCCGTTTTATTAACATACGACATAATTAACCATTGGCAGTCATGGGCTGTACGGACGTACGTAGCTTAGTGTTGTCAGGGGCAAGGAGGAGAGACAAGGTGCCACCACTTTTCTCGCATGCCCCCAGTTCGTCGTGCATAGCTGCGCAAGTATAGCAGAGGCACACGAGCGGACGGCAAGACACTGCCCGCTGCCGATTGATAGGCCTAGAGGATAGGTCTACTGTCGTGGTTTCTCCCGCCCACCCGCCCCCTTCTTCTTTCGAAGGTGCGTGGATTATTTTTTGCGATTGACTGGTAGCGATTCGGGGCTCACTAGGAGTAGGGGTGTGTCAATGATTTACTACCATTGGGGGTCTCGGTCGTCCGAGCCTGCTTGTGTTGAAGCCCCGGCCAGTTGGCTGGGGGGGGGGGCTCTCGGGTACTGGCAGTACGATAGGAAACGAGAAGCAGCGGCCAATGCCGCGGCTCTCGTACCACGCCGTTGGAGCCCCCCCCCCGACGTCGCTAAGAATACTAATAACATGACAATTCGAAATATATACAATAACATACACATTGCAAATACAGCAAGGTGATTTGGCCATCCAATGCCAACCGCAATACTGCGGGACGAAGTCGTGACAAGTGACACGCGATTATCACCGCACTAAAGTCGGGCCCCGCAATAATGAGTTACGCAATTGTGCGGAACCACGACTATACGGGTAGTGAAACTTCAATAAGATCTTATATGAAACTTGTCGTTAGGATCGACCCCAAGCGTACCAGTACCTAATAAGATATCACTTTGAAAAACACAGCATCATTGACGCTTGCTCTATCGCGCTGCCGCAAAAAAGGACGTGAGTACGGCGGTGACCTTCTATGTAATCTGTCGGCAGCAACAGTGCAAGCAACAGCAGTCCGTGCAGATTACACAGCTCTTGAAACTTGAAATGCCTGTCATCTGCCATCTGGCACTCCACTTCTAGAAACAATAACAATTGGTCCATAAAAAAAAAAAAAATACAAGATTTCCCTTCGGAGGCGTGTTAGAAATCATAACGAGGACGACACAAGGACTAAGGCCCAAATCAACCTGACTGAATACTCGTGTATCTATGATACGTCTTTCGTATGTTTGGTTCGTGTAAGACACGGTATACCAGTACATTATAGCGCTGAGGACCTGTGTTAATAATGGGGTGGTTACATAGAAAACAAAAACTGTGAGCAGAAGAACCGGCGGAAGCAATGAAAAGCACTAAGATAGCACAACACACTTAGTCCCTGTTATAGGTAGACCACAGCAGCAGCAGCAGCGAGGCAGCAGTGCCGAAAATGTGAAAAGCTGCGAGTAAAACACTCAAAACGTTTTCGCCAATGGAGCGGGAACGTATTCCTATAGCTATCATATCGTACACCTACGTACGTACAACAGCAAAAAAAAACAGCTCGTCTAGAGAAAAAACAGCAGTCATGAGAGCCACAAACGAAACGAAAAAGAGGCACAAAAAAATCGACGACTCTTCTTTTATCTTGTACGGCCAAACATTTGAAAAACAATACAAACTTACATATAATAGGTAGGTGAAGTACGAGATAGGCAGAGTACAAGTCTATAGTAGTGCCGGTCGAATAGTATCACTGCTCTCTATAATGCCTGTAGAATCGCTTGACACCCTATAGAATCTATGTATGGCAACCCTATTCCAATAGTGCTGGTGTCCTGAATTGTGCCGGTATATTGGGCTGGCACATACCGGCAC
>JAYJMJ010000599.1:4374718-4393104 GCA_036873875.1 Laminaria ephemera | reverse complement strand
CCAACCAACCCCCCCCCCCCCCCCCCCCCCCCCCCACCCTCCCCTCTCAACGGCGCTCACCACGGCAACAACGGCGACAACCACGACAATGACGATAACAACAACGACGACGAAAATGACGACAACAACAACGACGACGACATCAACAACAACCACCACACCAACAACAACCACGACAAAAACAACAACAACGACAACATCAACACCAACACCACCGCCGACACCCAACACCACCGCCAACACCACCACTACCACCACCGCCCAACACCACCACCACTACCACCACCCCCAACACCACCCCCAACAACACCAACACTAACACCACCAACACTACCACCACCACCACCGCGAACAGTACACATCGTTGAGGGACGGCATCATAAGCCTGATTGACGGCAAGATTAGGCACAACTACGACCGTCCCAAGGTGAGCGTTTTTTATTGCTGTGACTGGACTTCACGGCTTAGTTGTTGCCTGGTACCAGGTAGTTGGGTGGCAAAGTAAGCCAACCAACCTACTTTAGTCTTTCTCGATATACAACGCATTACAAGCCATAAACGCACTGCCAGGTATTCATTAGTCACATTCAACAAGGCAGATAGTCGCAAATTACCGCAAGGAACGAACTGTCATGCCTAGCCAACCATAATAATAACTACAGTTCATAGCCCTACGTTTTGCATCGTCTTTTTTTTCCCCTTTTTCTTTTATCCTCCGGCGGATGGGGAAAAATAAAGGGCCAAAAATAAAGCATTAGGCTCACCGCACTTCCACGTGTTTTCGTACGTGTCGTGTGCCAATTTAACTCAAATGCATTCGCAATCTAGCGTTATCATAGCTGGCGTACCCTTCAGTTCCCGTGGCAACGGCAGCACGAACTTTGCATCGTCGTAAAATTATGGTAGCACCGCCGTTTACCGGTTCGTCGTGTCATTCCACGACGACCGTTGGAATACGTACAGGACAACTGGTGATACGAAGAAAACGGGCGCTCACGCGTGCTACTATAGAGGTAGCATTTTTCGGCTTTTTTTTGTTTCTGAATGACGGGGCTCCTTAACCCAAAATCGTCAGAATGTCATTCTTGTTTTGCAATGTGATTTTTTTGTACAACCTTGGCCATAGGTTTTGATCATCGGGTTTCACTTTGATTCTTCTCAAAAATCAGTTTTTGGGTGAGATTTAGAGCTCCTCAAGTGAGGAGCCTCAGAAAAAAAAGGATGCACCTCTACCGTAGCATGAGTCTGTTCACTAAAAACAACTTATTACGGAGGACCATAGTAATGAGGACCTACGATACACACAAAAACCTATATATTCCCCTATTTTTACTAACTATATTTGGTCCTAATTACTATGTACCCCCGTATTAATAGTGGGGTGGCGAAGTAAGCCAACCGCCTGACGTTACAGTAGTCTTTCTCGAGATAAAGCACGTTACCAGCCACGAACGTGTAAAACACCACATCGAGAACCCGCAACATATTCTAGAGGGCTGTGACTTGGCTGGGCTTGACGTAAGCCAACCAATTGGCATATCAGTTGTAGAGTGGCGAAGTATGCCAGACAAGTGATTTTAGTCTTTCTCGACATAAAACAAATCGCGAGCCACAAACATAACCGGCAGACAGAATATCGCAGAACTCCGCAATTTATTGCACGCAGCTATAATAACTGTACTACCTAGCGAACTAATAACTACTGCTACTGCTGTAGTCTGCGACTCATAGTTAGCCAACGCACTACCCTAATATAAAATAGCATAAGAGTACCAGGCATAGCATACCAGGGAGCTGAGTATATTTTGGTTTGTTGTCCTATATACCTACCTGTAGACTTGTGCCTTTTTGTAACCACTGCCTGGATTATGGCAACGAGCTAACGTGATCGCACCAACAACAGACGACGAAAACAATAACACCAGCAACCAACGCCAACACACACCATCACCACCAAAACACCATCATCAACAGTAACAGCAACAACAACGTGCCTGCAGATAACACAACAACAAAAGCAACAACAAAAGGCGACGAAAACAGCAACACCACCATCACCTACAACAACACCACCACAACTACCACCAACACAAACAACAAAAGCACAAGCAACACGCCTGCGTACAACAAACCACCAAAAGCGACAACAACACCTAAACCAACACCAACATAAACAACAACACCAACACCAACACCACCTTCAACAACATCACCACTACCACCACCTCCACCACCCATACACAAAAACTAAACAGAAACCTCTAAATTACGCATCAATCCGCACCTGTCCATCCCCAGCTGCTTGGATATCTCCCCGGAATAGAGAGCCTTGAGGACGTTGGAGCTGTACAAGGCCAATGCCTCCTCCGACGCTTCCGTGGAACTCCCTCCCTCAGGTCGCGCAAGGACCTGTCAAAACAGCGCGGGACCGCCAAATCAAATCGGGTTTGAACAAAAAAACGGAATAAAACCAACGAAATCGACATAACGAAAACGAAAAAACCAACGAAACGAAACCGACCAAAATAATTCGTGGAAGCGAAACCGGCAAAACCGCCGAAACTAAACCGTCGAAACCGACAAAACGAATCCGTCGAAACGAAACCGACTAAGCCGACGAAACCGACAAAACCGACGAAGTCGATTGAATGAAACTGACTAACAAGTCTGACCCTGAAGGCGGATGGGCCGGTGACAGGGTTCTCGTACAGCATAAGCTAAAACAAAAATACGAAAACGAAACCGTCAAAAACGACGAAACGACACCGACGGAACAAATGTTGAAAATAAACTGTCGACACGAAACCGATGACACGAAAAACTCGAAACGAAACCGACAACACCGACGAAATGGACGAAACGACACCGCCACAACAAAACCGACCAAACCTAGAAAACGAAACCGTCGACACGAAACCGACGAAACGAAAACGTTGCAACCAAGCCGACGAAACCGACGAAACGAACACGTCGAAACGAAACCGATAATACCGACGAAACGAAACGGGCGAAACGGCACCGTCGAAACGAAACCGCCAAACCCGACGAAACAAAATATGACGAACCCACAAAAACGACGAAACCGACAAAACGAAACCGACGAAATTGCCACAAACGACGAAACGAAACTGTTGAAACGATATCGACGAAACCGACAAAACCTACGAAACCTTCGAAACGGAACCGACGAAACCGACGACAAGACACCGTCGAAACGAAACCAACAAAACGAAACTGTCGAAACGAAACCGAACCTGATCCATGAAGGCGGATTGGCCGGTAACCGGGTCCTCGTAGAGCATAGACTCCTCCACCTTCCCGAACATGAGAACGAACAGCTGCTTCGCCCAGACGATGCAGTGAACCGGCTTCGACGGCGTGCTGTGTCATAAAAAAAAGTTGTATTCGTTACTTTAGAATTAAACAACCAACATGCCTTGGTAGACTACCAGACTAATATTCTACCTGGTACAATATATAAAATTATTAATATTCCACTTTTATTTCCAGCTCGACTGGTAGGAGGTATTGCCCTCAGCGGCCTTCAGGACAAGGTGCCTTCCCTTCTGGACAAGGTGCCTTCCGTTGAAACAATATAATATGTACTCGTAGCTGTCGCTATTAATAGGAACTCGCGCTGGTGGACATTTGTAACTGCCAACCCAACCTAACCCAACCCAATCCAACCCAACCCAACCCAACCCAACCCAACCCAACCCAACCCAACCCAACCCAAACCCAACCCAACCCTGCTGGTACAAATATACTACCGTGCTGGTGTCGTACTGGTGCTGCTGTCTCCGTAGTCACAAATATTCATGTTCAATAAATAATTATTTGTGAATTAATCGGTGGTCGGGCGGGACACGCGACGTGGAAAATCGGTCACGCGAGGGTGGAAAGGAGCCTCGTACATTAGAAACTCGCTTCGCGCTTAACAACAACGACTACAATCTAAACATCAGTAGGATGAATATGTAGAGCGCACTTGGTACCCGTGGTACCTAGAATAGTACCAGGTAGGGTTTTTTGTTTGTGTTCGCGAATATTTTATAGTTTTTCAGACAAGTTATTGCATTTATTACATGTAGCTCTCAGCTGTGAGTGCGACCAAGTGTGATCGATACTCAGCTTTGCAACCTGCGTGATACTTCGGTCGTGAGTACTTTTGTTTTTCGTGGCATTACATCGTAGATTGCAGATAGGCAAATCGTGCGGGAATTCCGGGGATGATGCTGCTTCACAAGAGGAGGCCGCTATTCAATAGTGCAGTACGCAGTACATGCATTGCTGATTGTGGTGCACATTGCGAGCGTGATTGCCGAACTGCACGCTATGAACAGACAGCCCATTGATACGAGTACTGCTGTTTTGTTTGCCGATTCATATGACACTGAACGGGTGGGCTCCTGATACTCCCGTTTCCCGCACTATACTATATTAACAGGAAGTCTACTGACTGATGCTACTGTTTTGCCGTACTGCCCGTTATGAATAGGCAGCACATGACCCTACTGCTTTGCCTTGTTGTACGTCGTGAACTGTGGTCCTGTTGATACTTTCGTTTGCCGAACTGTACGCCGTGAACGGGCGGCCTACCGAAACTATCACATGTTCACCTCATCGTACGCAACCGACAAGAGGCCTACTGATACTACTGCTTGCCGTACTGCTCGCTAGGAAACGGGCGGCCTGTTGCCTACTGACACTGACGCAGTAGTTACAGCGGTAGCTTTCCATGGCCTCCCATCTCCCTACCAACAGTAATATACCACTTGTTGATTCATACCAGGTGCTATCAACCCCTTCGAGACTCCGAAGGGAAAAAGCGTCGAAACTAAGTGACAAAGACAACATCAGCCAAGCGAAAAAACCCGGGCTGCCGGGACAAGGGATGCGTCCAGAGTGCGATGTAGGGAGCCGTGCTACACCCGTGAGCAGCATAATGACATTTGTGCTGCGTCAAGTTTTCCCACATGGCTGGTAAGACCGCCGCACTTGTGATTTTTTAGGTCGGTATACCTGGGTCCTAAAAGGCCTAATATACACCGGTACTATATTATTGCTAGTATTTGTGATACCATTCATGGGTGTGAATAGTACTGGTAGAGCATATATACTCTAGGGTACCCGGGTACCACATCTGCTTGTTACTGGTGATACTGGGTATGTTCCCGGGTACCCGCAGAGTATATACCCTACTAAACACACCCTTGATACTATCACGGGGGACCGTAGTAATCAGAACCTACGATAGACACAAAAACCTATATATTCCCCCATTTTTACTAACCATATTTGGTCCTCATTACTATGTATCTCCGTAATACTATATTCTGAGTGTACCTGCGGATGGTGCAGATAGGGTGGACCTTCGGCGTCTGCTTCGGCTTGCACTCGTAGCACTCCGTCTCCCCCTTGCTGATCACCGTCACCTGATCAACCACAAACAACAAAAAAAAACACAAAATAAAAGTAGTAGCAAAAACAAAATCCAACATGAGCCCCCGAGACGGCAAGCAAATGAGAAACGCCACCGGACCAAGACAGCGCGCAAACTACTGTTCCTGCTATGATACTGCTCCAGGTTTGGTCCTGTAACTTTGCTCCTGGTCCTGTTCCTGGAACTGCTCCTGATACCGCTTCTGGTACAGTTCCCCAGATCGTTTTTGAGATCGTTCCTTGTACCGTTCTACCTCGTGCTGTCTCTCACCTGGCCGAGGTACCCCGTGGTGCCGCTCTCGATCAGCGGTTTGTTCACCGCGAGGCAGAGCCGGTTCACGTGCCTTTCGGTGCAATAATACATACCAGTATACCAGGTACCAAGGCACCAGATAACCAATGACGTAGCCAGCGGCATACATACACACAGTGGCATCCACAGCCAGTGACATCCGTTCATCCATAAATCCATCCATCATAGGGTGTGCGCCGCGGACGGGATCAGAGCAAGCGGAGCAAAAACAATTAACCAGGGGTAAAAAAGCGGAGCAAGCAAGATTGCGGGGCGATTGTTTTAGAAAACGAACGAAACGGGCCCAAGCAAATGACTACCACCCCTAACTACGTACCCTGACCTCAGGGACACGACTAACTTGACAAACTGCAGCACTTAACCCTTTTACTGCTACAAACACTACAACATTGTCGCACACCGTTTCCAAGTGATATTTCCCCCCCAAAAGTGGGGACGTGATAATCACAACTATTACGGAGGACCATAGTAATCTAGTAATGAGGAATATGGTTAGTAAAAACAGTGGAATATATAGATTTTTGTGTATATCGTGGGTCCTGATTACTATGGTCCTCCGTAATACATAGTCGTGATTTAAATCACGACTACGGGGGCGTTTAGGAGCCATCCCCGGGTTTCAGGCATTGTGTTTCGGCTTTGGGTTGGGGTTAGGGATGGGGGAGGTTGGGGTTATACGGCTATTGGTGCCGGTCTCGAGGGCTGTGAGAGCTGCAGCGACCAAGTTTGCCGAGTTTATGGCGTGATATACACCCAGGCATAGGGTATAAACACTCTGCTGCAGGGCTTCGCTGTGGTTGCAAGTTGACCTGTGGGAGTAGGCTGGTGCGCTAGAGAGGACGGGTGCGGCAGAAACATGCTAAATGCAAGGCCTTAAACCCGGGGACGGCTCCTAAACGACCCCGTAGTCGTGATTATCAGTTCCCAAAAAAGTGGGTGCGGTTGAAAAGGGGTTCATGAGGGATCTATCTATCTGTCCTCAAATATTTACTGTAGTTCTCGTACATGATGAAACACAGATCTGATTTGTCCAACGTGTGCATTGATAATACCTTCGTGCGTCGACATTGTCGAGGGCGTTGAGCACGATGTCGAAGGTGCGGACAAAGGGCAGTCCGAACTGCGATTCTTTCACGTTGCCGTGGTGCGCCACGATCCTCGCCCCCGGGTTAAACTTCAGCACCGCCTCCTTCGCCATCAACGCCTCCAACACATGCAACACCACACACAAAAAACATGTATGATAACGTGATAATATGATAACATGATAATAAATATGATTAAAAAAATATGATAACGTGGTCATGTGAAACCATGACAACACGCTACAATAATATCAACATTGTAACATAAAATGCCGTGGTGCGCCAATATCCTCGCCCTCGGGTAGACTTCAGCACCGCCTCCTTCGCCACCAACGCCTGCAATACATGCAACACCACACAAAAAATTAATCATAGCTAGGGGTGTGAGTTGACTGGAGTATAACGTCGCCGACTAGATAATAGATGGCGTACCAGGTACAACATAACACACAAAACACATGATGACGTGAGCACGTGATAGAACATGCTACTATTCGAATAGACAATGCCGTGGTGCGCTGCTATCCTCGCCCCCGGGCTAAACTTCAGCACCGCCTCCTTCGCCATCAACGCCTGCAATACACACCACGCCACACGCAAAATACATACTTCGAAGTACGATCATGTGATCAAATTATCGACTACAGTGGGTACCCCGATTTAAGAGCACCCCGTGACAAAACGGAACAGGCGCTCTTAACTACACATCGCTCTTATCTGTAGTGGGCAATATATGGCTTTTAGTATGGCGGGACGTGCCGATTTGACCGCTCTTAAGTCCCGAATGCTCACATCTTGGGCGCTCTTAAACCGGGGTACCTATTGTAATACGATACCACGGTATTCTTCCTTCGTCGAAAGCGCGAGAGCGTGAGAGAGCAAAAATCGATGAGAATCGACGAGAAGCAGGAACGTTAAACCCTCTGCGCAAAAAAAAAGAAAGCACGTACCGTACTGGGGCGGAGAAGGAACGACACCTGTGACCACGGCTAGTCCAAAAGCTGGAAAGTAAAAGTGAGACAAAAAACGAAGCAATGTGGCACCTTGCTGTTGTCGACGTGGTGCGGTCGGAAGAGAAACTGACGGTTCAGGTTGGACTTGTCGATGGTATCCAAATCCACCACCTCGATGTCCTGAAAGCCAGTCTGCACCAAGTTCTTCAGCAGCTCGCATCCTGCCCACGCCAACGAGTAACACACAACTCAAGACAGATCAGATCCCCATTGAATTATCTAGATATTTCGACTCAGACACCCCCCTGATTTATGCGATCTAAACGATCTAGATCATGGAGAGACACAGCATTCACATTACACACAGAGGACAGATCAGAGCCCAACTCACGATCTAGATCTTTCGGGGCAGATATACCCCCGATTTATGCGATCTGCACGATCTCATAGAGAAACACATAACACCAACATTACGAGCATCGGAAAGATCCCCAACTCACCATCTAGATCTTTGGGGGCATATACAGACTAAGCTATGGACTCGTTTGGGCTGGTCGGTGCTACGTGCCGGGTTACTGGCGCGGCGGTTACCTATTTTTCTTTAGTTTTCAAGAGCTTTTGTTCCCCCTTTTCAACTTGCGACACCCCTGGGATTTTAAGCCAACCACATCGCGAAGAGGAAGTTTGTACCCCAGATATATGCGATCTGCACGATCTACTAATAGATCATAGAGAAACACACAACAGCAACCACACACCTATCAGACAGATCCGATCCCCAACTTGCGATCTAGATCGTCCCGCGCAGATCGACTGATTTATGCGATCTGCACGATCTAGATCATGGAGAAACACACAACACAAATATTCCGAACATCGGACATATCAGATCCCCATTTCATGACCTAGATTTTTCGCCGCATGAATACCCCTGATTTATGCGATCTCCACGATCTCGATAATGTTTTGTATGTTGGGATTCGTAAACCACGGCTCTTCTGCACATGTTTGCCAGGTGGGGTATGTATGGTACGGATACGGCTCTTGTACACCACCTCATAACGGGAAATGTAGGACCTTACTAATAGATGATCTCGATCGTGATTTGTCAGATGTGTACAACAGCAACACCATCACCACCACCATCACCTCTACAACCATCACCTCTACAACCATCACCAACCAAAAAACAACACCACCACCCCCACCAACACACCAACACCAGCGCCAACACCAACAACCACCACCGCCATCACCATCACAACCACTACCAACACCAACGACACCAACACCACCACCTCCACCACCAACAACACCACCACCACTGCCCCCACCACTCTTACCAACTACACCACCGCCACCACCGCCGCCGCCACCACCACAACCACCAACCACCACCCCCACTAACACACCAACACCACCAACACCGCCCACACCACCAACACCAACACCAACACCAACACCAACACCAACAACACCACCAGCAACGCCAACACCGCGACCACCACCATCAGCCCTACCACGATTCCCTCCACCCAACACCACCACCATCTCCACCACCACCACCACCACCACCCCCGCCCCCACTCCCACCAACACCACTACCACCACGACCGCCACCACCAGCACCCACCGATTCCGCCGGCGCCGACGACGAGCAGCTTGGCCTTCTGGACTTTATCGAAGAGCTCCGTGCCCTGTGTAAACAAGCGTCGTTCCCATCAAGGCCAACAGCAGTCAAACGTTCATTTCTTTGGCGGTAGCAACTTTCTACGACAGCAGTATAGCCGTCGCTAGGAAATCGCGCAGTTGAATATTCGGAGTATCATATAATATGATATAATATACGTAGTGTTGTAGATGAATGTCGGTTGGCGGCCCACAAATAAACTACAGTATATAAAACCAGGCTTCAGCAATCTCGGAAGGGGTCCCTATTATTTGGCGCGGTGCAAATTAGAACCTCGCATTCGCTCGGAATAAGTTACCTCTAGGTGCGATATATGACCAGTATAATTTTTGCTGGTACGCAAAGTGGACTCCCGGTATTATTTTTATAAAAAAATTAAAAATACACTACAGCTTTGAGATCTAGGATTTCGTCGAAACTCATCTTTGCAAGCTGTGTGTCATACTCCGATCGCGCGTGTTACGGGTTGTGTATGTCCTCGTGAAGGAATAGGTCGGCGACTCCCCTTAGTACTAGTTAGCAGCAGGGTCAACAGCAGTGTCAAACTGTGATATTTTTAGAGTAGACACAAAAAGGTCCCACAAATGGACGCGACAGGCGGGTAAATATCTATCAGACATTCAGTAGAGGTGTGAGCCGGCACGACTTCAGTCACAAGCTACTACTAACTGCTGTTTCTGGCGATTTTATCGTGTGGGCGCATTTTTGTTTTTCGGCGTTCCTTCACCAAAAGTGTGTCAAAAAGTGTTAACCCAAATCAAATGTGTTACAAAAGTCTCACGAAAAGTGAGTCAAAAAGTGTCACTAAAAGTGTCACACTAAAAGTGAGACAAAAAGTGTCACCAAAGTCTCACTAAAAGTGGGACAAAAATTATCACCAAAGTCTCACTAGAAGTGAGACAAAACGTGTCACCAAAGTGTCACCAAAAAGCAACAAGCAGGATCTTTCTGTGAAGATTGCACACAACACACTCACAGCCACTAGCAGCAGCAGCAGTACTACATGAACCGCAGTACAACATCAGTAAGCAACAACGCCAGCAAGCTTTCGCACACACACACAGTCAGGGCAGCTGCTTCTACCTCCTCCCTCTCGAACCTTGTGTCACAGCAGCAGCAACAACAACAAGAACAGAACTACAGCAGCAGCAGTACAGTCAGCCTGCCGTTGGCACAAGTTGCAACAGCGGCACAGCAGATAGATGCTGTACTGGTGTGTGAGCGAGTTATAGGCTGCAGCGAGGAGCCGCAGTTGTGGCAGCAGCCGCAGTGGAGGTAAGACTGCTGCCAAAAAATATCTTGTTGTAGTGACTGCTGGGGGATGGCATTGAAAAAATTGTAAGTAGTGCCGCGATGGCGATCCGATATACAGGCCCAAACCTCAAGCAAAACCTCCTTCAACCAAAAAAAACGGGCACTGCGAATCTTACCCTGCTCTCTGCCCATCTACTGCAAAATCCCGCTTGCGAATCGCGGTCATACTTGTCGAAGTACAGCCGATCTAACAAGCGGGCAAGCGGGGACAGGTAGCATAGATATAATACGCCACCGCGGGTACCTGAACTTCTTCCTTTCCTTTTTTTTTTTCATTATGCGCCGCGATTAAGGAATTTCCGGAAGAGTTTCTGATTATTAGTCGGTTCCCCGGACGTGCCGATCTTCCGACTGAATGGGTTTCCACACTTGTAAGAGGAATCCAATTCGTTTTTTCGGGCGGACCCCCCTTTGCCAGGGCGGTCTAAGTTGGCTCCCATCTCTCGCCTGACAAATTAAGTCGGCAAGTCGACTGTCCGCCAGCTTCATTCTCTTGCTGGGTTGCCGACCCAGGAAAATTATGTGGCTAACGGCACTTACCCAATACCTGGTAGTTATCACTCGTGAAATCTTGTCGACTCACAGCCGTACTAATTTCCTATCATAGTTTTTATCAAGGGTTGGGTTCGAGGGCCCGTTTCCGTTGAGGTCATGTCGGCGTGGGATCCGAATTCCCAGCGGGAGCAGAGTGTTTAGAGGAAACGTACTGGCAGGTATTTGTTACTCATACTGATACAAATTCTGTGATAAAGCACCCACCAATGGGCGCTACCAGCAGATAATAACCACCTTTTGTATACAGCAGTGTTTTGTTTAGAGGGTTCGGGTTCGGGTGGGATCAGGTCGTCGTGATCTCAGGATGGAAGGTAGGAGCCGGGGTTTTAGAATCAGATGTAACCACGTAATACCCTTGTTGTTATTATTATTTTTTCCGTCCGACAATGTAGCGTAGATGCCGTTCCGATACAAATCGAACATCCTTCTGTCAAGCAGAAGTATTTCTCCTATGGCTGCCAACTATTTCCCAATTTCCCTTCAACATCTTTCTATTTTTAGCTATAATCTATCCTATTTCTGATCAACATTCCATTTACAGGCCATTGGCCGCAGTCCTCTGGCTTCTTCCTCCCGTACCCTAGCGGCATGGCGGTTCCTCAGCGCTAGTTTATACCTGTGCATTCGGCGTGAATCGCGACCTGGGTGACCAGAGATGACCTTGAAAAGGCGTTCCTTGCAGACGCCGTTCCGCGCTAGGGATGATCCGCCCGTCCCTCCGATGATGCTTGCCGCTATCTGATCGATCAGGTCGCCTCCTTCCTTTCCGAGGCGCCGAAAGCTTTCCACCGCCAGGATGGCGAGTTTGTAGCTGCGCTCGTCGAAGGACACCTGTCCCGCACGGGCGTAGTGGCTGCGCTTGCGCGCCTCAGGAGTGGAAGCAGCTGATCCGTCTCGGTCAGCGTTGCATGTCCGCATGTGAACCCCCGCTTGTGGGTCCGCGTACGTGACGTCGAGTAGTATCGCTTTGTTGTTTGCGATACTCCAATACCATACTATCTCGGAGTCGTCTCGCCTCGATGACGATGTCCTTCCGGAGGTCCCTGTTTGCGTTGAAGGGGGTTCCTCTTTGCATTTGGTTACGGATGGACATCCTCTTAAAGGTGCGGGATAGCGCGTGCACGAGGGCCTGGTGCTGATTCACCTGCGCGCCCGATCGATGACACAATCGTGCATGCTGCGTACTAGCCTCCGCTACACAGCAGCAGGGAAACCTCGCGGCCAGGAACTCCTCAATCTCCAGGAACCGCCGTCCCGCATCGGCGAACTCTGACGCTGGGATGACCCTGGTCTAGTCAATACGTCTCCCCCGTAAGAAGGCGTTAGACCCTGGTCCCGATTAACTTACTGATGTCGGTGTACCGGGCCTTGGCCAAGCCACCCGTCTCCTTCCCTCCTTGCGCGCCGTCCGTGCCTCGCTGGGACGTCGTATCGGGGAGCTGGTCCAAAGAAGCGACGTACCTCTCAGAACGGACTCGGTTTACCGGCTTCCCCAGTGTATGTTGCGCTTTGCTGGAGCTGATAGTTTCGGCGTCGTGTACCGGCAACACTTCCGCAACCGACTGCCCTGGGGCATCTTGCTCTACTGCTCGAAAGGCTCTGTCCCGCCAGCGGTCCGGCCCTGTGTTCGCCATGGCTTCTTCTGAAACCTCATGCACACGGCGGAGGTCCCTGACGCCGTTGCAAACGCGCCGGGCAAGGTCTGAGTCGGAACGCTTCCTCCGGACTTTGTCTCCTATAGCGTAGGACAGGTCAGGAAGCAACTCCGATACCGTCGCCACCAAGGTTCCGACGGACGCTGATATCCTCCGGGCTTTAGCCGACGACAGCCCACCCTCCGGCCCCTGTGGACAGGCTCGCCTGCGCCTGTTGGTAGAGCTGCAGGGTCAACTGAATTGTCGGTCAACCGTCCTCGAAGGACTACGATTCTTCTGCTGCCTCCGGGAGATCAAGCAGTTTCTCCAGCATGCAAATGGCGTTACCGTCTGCCTTTTAGCATGCGGGCAGGAACAATTCCGGGTCCATGACTCGTTCGGTATTAGCGGTCTGTTGCACCGTGGAGCCGGTGGCGATCAGGTTTGCTTATTGCTTGTCTGTTATGCGCGGCAGCACCCGCGCGAGTTGTTCCGCTCTCCCGTTTTGGACCATCTCCATTGCGCTCTCCTTCGCGTATTCGTCAGTACCGACGGGCACCCCAACCACCTTTACCCCACCCCGTTCCGCTATGCGGACGCCAATACCTTCACGAAGGAAGGCTTGTTCCGGCGTAGGTACGTGCCCCTTCGGAGGCAAGGCATCCGTTTTACTCGGGATGATTGCGATGCCGCTGTTGGACAGCTCACGCTGGACGAAGGGCATAACTTCCAAAGTATCTGGTGTGTTTTCCACCATACCGATGCTGATGTCTATGGAGACAAATACCTCCACACCTCTTAGCTCGAACTCCGCCGGGTCCGCTTCAGCACCGGCAGCAGCGGCACGCAGAACAACGCCGGCCCCATGGCATCCCCTCGTTGTACCCCACTGGTGCAGTCGATCTTACGCATTTCTCCTGATTCCATCTGGAAGAACCCGGGGGCGGATCTCTCAGCGTAACATTTCGCCACGAACGATGTAAGCGCCGGCACGCAAGTGGCTGCCCCCGCAAGCACCGCCGCTCGTTTCATTGTATTAAACGCGTTGGAGAAGTCGGTGAGCATCAGCCATTTTTTTCCCTTCGTGGTGCACCCGGCCGTGTAGCGCTACCTGCTTAACCCCACCTCGTACTCCGACTCCAAACTGTCTCGCTTCGCCGTTGGTCTCCTCCAGCCGTGGTCGCCACTGCCGCATGGTCCCGGCTACGAGAAGGCGTCTCCACGCCATCCCTAAAACAGACGCGGCGGCATTTTTCACCCTAGGCAGTGAGGTTAGATTGCAGGAAGATCTGCCAGAATTCCGTTGGGAAGGGGTTTGGACCGTCCATAATACCATAAATATTCAACGATATAGTACATGAATATGCATTCCAAGGTGTGGAACTAGGGTTGCAATTGATCTCTGGTGAGGGCTACTTATCACCCAACAAGGTCTATGAATTCAGGCTTTTGTCTTATGTCGAGGTGGGGTCAAGGTGTCAAGCTGGAGCAGGGTTATAAGTTTGCAATTATATAATCGATTTGAATTAACATATTTCGGAAAAACTAATACGGCTCTCGCGCTCTCAGAATGCTCTAGCGACCTGCCGCGTTAGGTGCGTGTATGCTATGATCCTTCATGCTGCCGGGTTACTTTCGTGTCACCACTTTCATTTCACTTCTATTTTATGACTTTTTGTTGCGCGTTTCCGACGGCGGCTTTCATTTAATCACTTTTACTTCCCAGCTCAAGTCGTGAGTATATTAACACCTGTTGTCTACCTCCCTGCCCCCTCCCTCTACGAAAATCAGATCCGCGGCCACACATGGTAGCATGCACTCCTCACCCGCCCCGCCCCCCCGCACTGCATGCTTTCGTTTTCTTGCTCTTCCGTTAACATATGCGTCATGCATACCTTCCTTTTGGCGCCCATGTACAGCAACCAAAAAACGACTACGATATATCAATCTTATCAAGCCTCTAAGAGGAGCATGCAGCAGTACGAGTATCATTATTTGTGGTGCACGTGATTCGCAAGCTCCTTACACGGCAGATCGAAAGCAACTCGTATCCGTGTGGTCGATGATCTACTCGTTTAATTGTTTCTAAGATTTTCCCTCTGAAGTCCCAAAGGGGTTCAAAGTAAATATATCTGGAACAACTGAATCAAGACTTGTTTCAGTTTGCGACAATGATCCAAATACGCGGACTGAGGTCTTAATTTGAAAACACACGTAGTATACTAGTATGTAAGTATACGTATTCTAGCTGTTGTGTGATTATCCTGAAGTGCATCCAAGCATGCCGAGTCAACCTAGAGCCTTCACAAGTCACAGCGTCCAAGCACAGGTCACCCCATAGCGTTCGGGTTCGGGTTAGTGTTAGGGTTCGGGTCGGGTGGTCGACTATAGGCGACACGGCCAAAAACCCCGTAAATATTCACTATCAATAGGTGTCGAGGCCTCCACTGAAGTGTGCATATGTCATATACCTCTTTCCCTATACACTGCATTCTGGACATCGTGCTTACATTTCTTGAGTCCTGAATATATTGGTTTCTTGACCTGAAGGAATACCAAATGTCGCGATTTAGAGTCTTACCAAGCCCACGATTCAAGCACCACGTCTAGGGCGGGGATACCAGATCTGGTTTGCTGCTAAGCCCCGTACGTAAATTAAACTTGATTCTCCTGAAGTGTATATCATTATAGGTGTCTGTATCTTGGAAGCGCTTCTTGAGCGGGGCGGCGTGAGCCGCAGAATTGAAAAATAATTATAAATCATAAACTTGAACTGTGTGGGATCGGGTTCCCTGAGTACCCTGGCGGCGCAAATAGCGTATCCAATCATGGACGGCCCTGGCTCCTTTCGGATCAGAGGGGCGTATGGTCAGGGTGCCGGGCAAGTTTGCTACTTCTTCCTGTATTTTTCAAGGGTGTATCGGGGTGGAATTATATTTTGCAGGTTATGAAATAACCCTACAGGTACTTAGCCCACATTTGAAAGATGCGCCACCTGGTGTCACATACAAAAAAAAACAGCATCACTCAGCTTTAGTGTGTAGTGATTTTTTATTCACTTTTGTGGGATTCAGCACGGTTTATCAGCCTACGTAGCGATTGTTGCGTTTTTGACAGTCCCGGAGAGGTGTCCAATACAGTCCCGGAGATGTGTCCATTCACGACACGCCCAGAGATGCAGTACAATCGCTTCAGGATGTAGAGTGAGTCGGTGGTGGATGGTTATGCCCGGGGCTCTATTCAACAGCAGGGCGTCCCACCAGAACAGGCAGCTGCCGCACAACAGCATGAGAGATATTGCGTTCCTGGGCACCGGGGAAACTCTGCCTCCAACAGCAGGTCTGCACCTTGCCACCATCCGCGGCAGGGAACGCTTTGACCAATGCCAACGCAGCGTAGCGTATCCAATCATGGAGGGCCCTGGCTCCTTTCGGATCATAGGGGCGTATGGTCAGGGTGCCGGGCACGTTTACTACTTCTTCCTGTATTTTTCAAGGGTGTTTCGGGACGGAATTAGATTTAGTAGGTTATGAATTAACCCTACAGATACTTAGCCCAAAGATGCGCCACCTGGTGCCACATTAAAAAAAAACACCATCACTCTGTTTTTGTGTGTCGTGATTTTATATTTACTTTTGTAGGATCCAGTACGGTTTATCACCCTAGCGATTGTTGCGTTTTTGACAGTCCCGGATATGTGTCCAATCACAACACGCCCAGAGACGCGGTACAATCGCTTCAGGATGTAGAGTGAGTCGGCGGTGGATGGTTATTCCCGGGCTCTACTCAACAGCAGGGCGTCCCACCAGAACAGGCAGCTGCCGCACAACAGCATGAGAGACATTGCGTTCCTGGGCAGCGGGGAAACTCTGCCTTCAACAGCAGGTCTGCACCTAGCCACCATCCGCGTCAGGGAACGCTTTGACCAATGCCAACGCAGCGGGCAGCTGCAGTTGCCTTGGATCTAATGGTGCAGTGTGTAGAGTCAGGACAGGCTGCAGATGCTCGGACTGCGCGACGGTCGACGGCGTCGTAATTAGCTGGGATTGCCACGCAGATGACGCCAAGCACCGTTCCGCGTTCGAACACGCTTCGTCGGTCACTAAAAAAGGTAGCCGTAGATCACGCCGTACGCTAGAGTTTGAGGGGGGCAAGGGGAAGAGGAACAAGCGTTTGAAAATGACGGCTTCGTAGGGTCGGCAAATGTGGTGCCGTAGAAAAATAATGGAAGACTACAGTACAGAAGGTGTCTTTGTGTGGCGTTTTCGCTTTTGTGTGGTGGCAGCAGACATGTGACGGGCATGCGGCAGTCACCGCACCGGATGAAATTTTTGAGTAATTTTTTCAAACGTCACTTTTTGGGACCGCTTGTTTTGAGGTGCGGCGTGGTTTAGCCTGTCCACCAATGCTTTGAATATTTCATAGATCTTGGATGGAAGGCTCAGCAGGTTTTCTACGCCTTGAAAAATGGCATTTGTTCTGGTTGCACCTCCACGGTAAGGGGGGACAAACTACAGCATCTGCATGGTTTGGGGAAGACAATACAAAGCTCGACAGCATGAAGACGTGCGTGTACCACAGTAATCACGCTACCAGTATGGGGGCGTTTTCAATGTCTCGTCTTAGGGTGCATTATTGTGCGCATTGATGCAGGAAAATCTCATCGGCCCCTCCAGTAGATGTTGCATACAATACAACCGCCTCCACAATCTCTCGACACAGGGTGCCTAGATTTAACGAAAATAACGGCGTGGATAATCAAATAATATTTGTATGTTTTTTTGCTTTAGGTTAACCACAGGACGTCCCCCCTCCTCGCCCCCCCCCCGCCCAACACAAACCAGCAGCCATGCCCAACATCAAAGACAGGTTGAGGCATTGTTTTACCCACAGCATACCGTGGAACGCCCCCCCGCCACTCCCAACGGACAGAGAACCTTGAGGTATTGGTTGGCCGTACACATGCATCTCTCAAAGGGTCACAACGCAGGCCTATGCGCCCCAAAAACGAAAACGAACAACCAAAGCGGCAATGCCCCCAAGACCCACTGGTTGCTTGCAAAAAATGCGAGGGGAACGGAAATTCACTCGGGGTGTTATTCCGATGGACTCCAGATGCATATGCCCCGCAGACGAGCCCCCCCCCCAAAAAATAAATGCAAACTGCGCCCCTGCCCCAGCGCAAATACGCAATAATCGTATCATGTCGGTCGTACGGACGTCACG
The DNA here is from genome assembly GCA_036873875.1 of Laminaria ephemera. Lineage (NCBI taxonomy): Eukaryota > Phaeophyceae > Laminariales > Laminariaceae > Laminaria > Laminaria ephemera. The sequence goes on along the minus strand of JAYJMJ010000599.1, from coordinate 4,374,892 downwards.
GGATCCACGCAAGGCAAGCTGGTAGATGGGGCCGCACCCCAAAGCAACACCGAACAACGAAAGCAAACTGCTGTCAAGACCTACGTGCAACTTCGAATAGCTTTGAGGCAAAGAAAGCTTTTCTGTGTGTTTTCTTACCAGGGAAAGCAGATGCACACACCCGGCCGAACCCCC
>JAYJMJ010000599.1:4347055-4358671 GCA_036873875.1 Laminaria ephemera | reverse complement strand
TGAAGGCACGTACCCGGGGGGGAGAAGGGACGACACCTGTGACCACGGCTTGTCCAGAAGCTGGAAAGTAAAAGTGAGAAAAACAAAACAAAACAAAACAATAATACTGGTGAAGTGCGCTGTCGTTGCTTTTACCTATAATACCGGTCGCCCCGGTAGTCTAGTGGTTCACCTCGAATACTGCTAAGGTTGGAGTAAGGGGTTCAAATCTCGGTATGGAGATTTTTATTTCTAGAGACCCCAACTGCCGAGAGCTCTTTACAAACGTGGGTAAGCACAATTCGACGGGAGTCGACGAGGGAAGAATGTACTGATTTTTTTTCGCGGTAAAAGTGAAGGCGCGTACCGTTGTGGGGAGGGGGGAGAAGAGCCTGCTAAGTGGCCCCGGATCTGACTTACGACTAGGGAGGGAGAAGGAGAAAGAAAAATTGCGAAGATAATAGATGGGATGAGCAAAAAAACACAAAACAAACGAACAGAATCGGCCGCACCAAGCACCCCGAGCTACTAGGTATGGGGTGTGTCAGAAGCGCAACGTTAGGAGCTACCAGGTAAACGACACGTGCACAACATGCTGGTAGCCGTACTGCTGCTGCTGCTGCTGCTGCACGCTCTTCCTATCAATAAACGGTTGATGAGATCGCACTTGTCGTGTTTTTTTGGGCGATAGAATGTCCCGCAAAAGGGTTAATGGGAGACCGCGGACCTTAGAAGGCCTTGGTGCGCCGAAAAAGAGCGGCCACTTTGATTTCTCAAGACGCGTGCTACGATAGAGGTATACCGTTTTTTGGCTGAAAACGTTTTTCTGAATGACGGGGCTCCGTAACCCAAAATCTTTGGAATTTTTCGTTCTTTTTTTTTTTGAAATAAAAATCGTCGTATACCTAGGCCATGGGATTTTTCTTCGGGTAGCACTTTTATTATTATTATTTTTTCCCCGAATCAGTTTTCGGGAGAGGGTATATAGAGCTCCTCAAGTGAGGAGCCTCAGAAAAAAAATGGTGCGCCGATACCGTAGCATGCGTCTGGACTGGTTAAATGAATATTTCACACATCGGATCGGACCGATCACGATCTGTATCATATAGATCCTATATCTGTCACCATGGTATGTTGTACACGATCTGTGTAGTACAGATCCAACGTAGGACTTGTGCTAAAATATTCAGGGCGTCCGGCTCTCACCCGGCAACGTGATCTGTGGACCATGCAGATCATTTAGACGAGGGGTCTTTCTGCCCTGAAATACATAGATAATGAACAAGGATCTGATGTGTTCGATGTGTGTAAATATTCAACTTTTACTTTGATTGTTTGTGTTTATGTGCTGATGACAGCGGAAGGGCATGAGACTGCCGACAGTCCACGCCGACGGCTTCCGCGATGTCTCTCGAGGAGCGGCGATCTGGACGGACATGACGAAGGCGCACGGTTTCGTGGACATCACCTACAAGGTTGCCTATGCGGACATGACCGCCAAGATCACCATCAACAGGCCCGAGCTCCACAACGCGTTTCGACCGATAACTGTTAACGAGATGAGGAAGGCCCTAGACTTAGCTCAGGACGACAGGTGCGTCGAAAGAATGCACACGTCGGACGGACAGATCACCGATCCCCACTTGATGATGTAGATCTTTCAAGGAAGATCTGTATGGTTTTAGCTCATGTTAACGGGTGGGAGCCGTACGATCTGCATCATCTAGCAAATAAATGTTTCCAGGGTTGGATCTGTACTCTTTATGTACAGATCCTGCACAACATATCATAACGGCAGATACAGGATCTACTATAGATGATGTAGATGATCTAAATCGTGATCTGTCCGTGGTGTGAAATAATGGGTACACTTGGTACCTCCCCCCCCACCCTAAACTTCCTGTTGACCAAGTTCGTCGAACCAGTGGATACTCCTCCCTCTGTTGTGTTCACTAGATGCATCGAAAAAATGGACACATGTCCGGCGTCCCCGATGGAGTAGTAGGTAAATGTCGTCCCTAGTAAAGTCAATGTCGTTGGTTCAAGTCCCCCCCGAGTGCATCCTCGTGCTCGTAGGGACTTCTTCTCGCGTACAAATTGACTAGCGGAAAGCGCGAAAGCGTGAGATAGCAAAAAATCCGATGAATAACGACGAGCATAAAAAGCTGATAAATAGTGGGAACGCGGAACCCTATGCGCGATAAGAATGAAGGCGCGTACCCGGGGTGGAGAAGGGAAGACACCTGTGACGAGGGCTTGTCCAGAAGGTCGCTGAGGGTAAAATCTCTTACGAGTTGAGCTGGAAAGTAAAAGTGATGATTTAAAAAAAAAATCGTATCAAACGCGTTTGCCTTATCAAACGCGTTTGCCCTCCATCTCGGATCCCCTCGCATCATCGTATTGCTGGTAATGAACCAACCGAGTTTCGACGTATCGGCTATAACCAAATTTTTATTAAAAAATTAAAAATACACTCCAGCTGTGAGATCGAGGATTTCGTCGAAACCCATCATTACTTTGCAAGCTGTGTGTGATACTCCGATCGCGCGTGTTACGGGATGCGTATGTCCTCACGAAGGATTATAGGTCGGTGACTCCCCTTAGTACTAGTTAGCACCAGGGTCAACAGGGTGATACGAAGACGTCGGTCTTTAATCACGCTGTGCACGGAAGCTCTAAACCTCCTTGAGGGGGACAAAATCTGACAGCTGTGGAACGCACCAGCTTTTTGTAGACACAAGCATAGTTTTGAGTTTGCTGGCCGCTACGACAAGCCCAGGCAGGCTGGCTTAATTAAACTTTTTGGTACGGCTAGCCCAAGTGGGCTGGCTCTCTAGCACCAGTATCTGACAGCAGGCGACAATGCACAGCACGACTAGCCCGCAGCAGGCGGGCTTCTAGTGTCGGTATCTGAGTTGACGTACGCACGACACAAATAGCGCGTACTTAGTCAGCAATCATCCATCACTGACAGGTGTGTGTGCCAGCAAACGTACGTACCAACAGGTGTTACTTAGAGCAAGCTCACATATTTCCTTTCGAAACTCGACATGAGATAAAACAAGACAGCACCACAAGAAGAGAAGAATACAGAGGCTAGGCGGAAGGTCCTGCTGTGCTCTGCCTGCTTCTGCTCTGCTGCTGTATTGTCTCTGTAACTGGGTGCTGCTATGCTGTGCGTGTGTTATGTTTGTCTTGGTGCTTTACCAGTATACTCGTACTCTACAATAGGGGTCCCTCTATAGTGCTGACCGCGGGACACGACTGTATCGACTGTATGATAGAATACGTATTATTTGTCAATGTTGCTGAGTAGTTCCGGTTGCGCGCTACAACAGTGACTGCGAAATCGCTTGGCACAGATGGGAATAGGTATTGGCAGTACCCGGAGTAGTGTCGGTTGCCGCTATAGCACCGGTATGTGCCAGCCGAGTCCTTCCCTTCGAACCTCGACATACACAGGGGTCAGTGACAGCTGTGTGTACCAGCAAACGTACGTACCAACAGGCGTTACGTAGAGCAAGCTCACATATTTCCTTTCGAAACTCGATATGCCTCTCGAGGTTTATACCGCTACCAGATATGGCGATATTTTCGCCATACGTGGTACGCACAAGCAAAATATCGAGTTGGGGCTGATTTTACCCCAACTCGATATTTTATGTTATCTTTTTTTGTTAGATCCGGATAATGGGTCGATTGCTGGCGCACACCAGACACCCATCCGAGCACCCACCAGCAGCCAGCACACAACACACAGCACACACGCACACACACGTATCCGTATCCTCCACCGCGGGAGCATCGAAAGTGGCCACGACGAGTTTCCGTTAGACACGTAGGCGGACGGCAGCCCCTGTTCTCGAGCCCGGGCTAATAGTGCTGCCTGGTTTTGGCACAGCAACGAGGGCACATAACACAACAAACGGTTGCTTTCCTGCTGTTGTTGTGTCAAGTCCCTCGTCTGTGGGCTCTGTCCTCGTCATGGTTTTTCATCATGGGGCTGTCTTCCCTGTTCGACCGGCCGTCATTTTGTTTTGCCCGAGATGTCCCAGAACGACTGAGACGTGCCCGCGCGTAGGCGTCGTTTATGCTCGATGCCAAATCCAGGGGGACGCAGGCGCGGTTGCTAGCTGGGGCAGCGACAGAAGCAGGCGGCACACAAAACCTCCGAAATAAACGCGTTTTTCTTTCACTTGTGTACGCACGAACTGTCAACAAATAATTCTGGTTAAGGTCGCCGAGTTTTATATCCCACATGCTCCTGAAAAGAAGACGATATTGAGTGTTATATCCTGCGATTTTGGCATACGAATATGTCGATATTGAAAAAACCGCAAAGAGTCGAAATATCACCATCCCCTGAGTTATATACCTGGTATATCTCTTATGACTGCTGCTGTTTTTTGCTCTAGCCAGGCTGCCTTTGTAGCTGCTGTACCTACGTACATACGTAGTAGCTGTACGATATGATAGCTTTAATAGGAGTAGTACGTTGTTCCCGCTCCATCGGCGAAAACGGTATGAGTGTTTTTTTCGTTGCTTTTTACATTATTTTCGGCACTGCTGGTTCGCTGCTGCTGCTGCTGTGTGGTCTACCTATAACAGGAACTAAATGTGCTGTGCTATCTTGGTGCTTTATATTGCTTCCACCAGCTCTTCTACTCACAGTTTTTGTTTTTTTTGTAACCACCCCATTATTGACACAGCGGGCAGGTCCTCAGCGCTATAATGAACGCCGTGTCTTACACGAACCAAAAATACAAAAAATATATCATAGACACACGAGTATTCAGTCAGTTTGATTTCAACCTTATCTCTTACGTCGCCCTCCTCGTTATCATTATAACACGCCTCCGAAGGGATATCTTGTATATAGTATATATATAAATACAGTCTTATTAACGGCAAGGCGGCGGGGGGGGGTAGGTAGGTTTTAGATCGCATAATGAATAGGGCTGCTGCACTAATGGTGTTGGACCTAAGGAGATGACGGGGATCAGGTGGGTTTAGGCAGTTTTTTTAGATCGCATAATGAATACCAGGTAGGGTCTACTGCCCGTATGGTGCGGGACCTAAAGAGATGATGGGGATCAGGTACGTGGTGGTGTTTTATTTGAATGTTAGTGGTTTTAGTATTTCATTATGAGTATTAGGCAATTGTATTCATTTTTACCGTTGTTTCAGAACGTATCACACCAGGGTTTACACCAGGATGATTTTATGTACAGAATCTAAACAACCCGTTTTTCACGGGGACAACCTGGTGTTTTATGTGAATGTTAGTGGTTTTACGATTTCGTTATGAGTATTAGTTAATGGTATTCATTTCTTATTGTTGTTTCTGAACGTAGCACACCAGGGTTTGCGCTAGGGTGATTTTATGTACGGCAACTATACGTGGTATTTATAGCAATACGACACTTTATCCACTATACGAGTATACACTTACTGCACAGCCACTACCATTGCCGTTGACTGCTGCCTACGAACTTCCCTATTTAGTCAGTAAGTCGGCTGGCGAGCGAAGCGTTGCGTCGTCAGACGCAGAAACCTTGTATATATTCGAGTTGCTCAAATCCGACGGAGTGGTGGGCGGTTCGGTACAGGCCATTGTAGTACATTCATATCGTTACACAGTACAGGACACCTAATAAGAAACAGAAATACTGACGCAGGCTGGTTTCTTATTTTGGAGAAGGTGCGTTCTACACTAACTTCATTACATGAGTATTCCGATGAACTAGTGGTGCAACCGCTGATACGCCAGCGGCGCCGGTACGGCTCCAGCTCGTACGTACCACGGACACTCACCCCCCCACCCACCCACCCACTCACCCAACCACTAACCAGCCAGTGGAGACTCCAGGCTCCAGGGACACAGAAATACAAACTAAGACTCCCCGGAAGGACAACGCCTCGAATGTTTTTGGACACCCCCTCCATTCCTCCATCCTGGACCTGACTACTGCTGTACCGCTGCTGTGTACCTACTGCTGTAGCACGTAACGGTACCTACTTGCTACTGCTTTATGTACTGCTGCTGTACCTACTGCTTGCTGTACGTATGTGCCCGGTACCTACTGCTGTACGTATCTATTTACGTACGTGCCTGGTACCTACAATCTGATACCAAAATTTTGGAAACCCCTGCCTCCCGGGGATCCCTCCACATCCCGGGGAAGAAGCAACCCATCCCCGGGAGGCTGCCTTTCGACGCTCCCCGCTTGCCGAGTTTGGCGGTGGCGCCCGCTCTTCCGCCTGGGATACCGAGAGCTGCTCTGGGTGGTTGGCGTGGCACGGTCGCGCGGCCGCGGGGGGTCGACTGGCGGTCGGGAGATCCGGTTTCCCGCAGGGTATTCTAAATCGAATAAGTCTTGAATATCCAAACGGACGTGACGACGTTAGCGTATTATATGATAAGGACATCGACCTGTCTTTCTTATTACCCTGATTTGTTTTTGGTGTCCGGTACTGTATGTCCGGTACTACGTGTATGATCCCCGACACCAGCAGCTATTGATGGCACACCTGGTACAACATTTCCAGACGTGACGCCGGCTACGCGTATGCCTGTAATGGTATAGACAAGTAGGCACAGCAGTGTAAGCCCGGGTCGTAAAAACACAAAAAACGACAGCAGTACTACCAAGTGGTGTACGCTCGTCGTAATAATGATAGTGCAGCAGCAGGTATTGCAGCAGCAGGAAGTAATGTATGATATATTACAGCAGGCAACGGCAATACGTACGCTCGACCAACCGTCGAATCACGCCTGCGCATATACCAAGGCATTGATTAGGGCTCCGACCTTTGTTGCGCGAAGCAAAACAGGAGCCGAAATGCGGGTTGGAAGTTTGCGATACATGCGTGATTTTACGCCCGAAAATCACATCATCGAGTGCGATTAGACGCCTATTATTCTTGTTCGAGATCAAGCGTGATTTTACCGGCACGCCCGTATTTAGACGCTTAAAAACATTGTTGTCGCCGACGGCGACAATAGAAGGGCCCTACAAAAGCACGCCGAAGGCGAAAAAGACACGTGCAGCATTTTTTGCACCTGTGGCGAAAAACGTTGCTAGCGCGAAAGGCGTGTCTGCGCGCAACACACCTTCCACGCCTTCCGGCACCTGTTGCGCAAAACGGCAATTCCGACCCGAACGTTGCGCCAGCGCAACAGCGCAATACTCTGCCGGGTGCTACTACATATTATACGTACAGCTGATCGTATTGATAGTAGTGCAGCAGCAGCAGCGTTTGTCATAATGCGTAGCAGAAATACAAAGGTCGTCAGAGTACCAGTACCGGTCCTTGTACTCAGTCAACGACTCGCGAGTACCCGTCATTTTGAATGACTGAGTCTCTGGAGTACCTAAAGCTGAAAATGACTGAGTACCTGCGAGTACCTGGAATACCTGAAGCCCAAAATGACCGAGTACCTGCGAGTACCTGGAGTACCTAAAGCTGGACATGACCAAGTACCTGCGAGTACCTGGAGTACCACATGCTGGAATGGCTGAGTACTCGGAAGTACCTGGAGTACCTTAAGCTGAAATGACTTGAGTACTCGCGAGTATCTGGAGTATCATCAAGAGCTGAATGACTGGTACTGGGTGAACTGGTACTCTGACGAACTGTGCAGAAGTAGGTAGATTTGCGTACTTTTATATTTTTCCTGTAAGGGGCCCCTCGGCACTTTGGTTGACTTTTTAATGCCTGTCTTCATCAGATATGGAAAAGAAAAGGAAAACTAGAAAGGAAACTAAACAGGGCAATGGTTGGTCGGGGAGCAGACATGTTCTTGTTAGGTTTTTTATGTTGCGAAATAAAAAAGGGATCCGTAATCTGCATATTATTGACGAAAACAAAACGTTGGCAAATGAAAAACCTAAAGCGGCGCGACACCGCGAGAATCAACAAACCAGTGTGTCCTACTGCTCAGCGATCACGCAGGCATGTCACCCAAAATATCACAGCATGACTGGCGTACGTAGCACACAACAGCCACCTTCTTTAGCACGGCAACGCAGCCTCACAGACCGCCGGTGAACAGCCAGCAAGAGTACTACAACAACAGCCGAGACGGTCGCGGGCCTTTATTTCCTGACCGGGCCTTTGGCGAGGATTGTTTGAGCAGAATTCAACACGATGCCCCCCCGAGAACGACCACTTCCATATATGAGAGGCCTGAAGACCTCCTGGGGTTGAATTATTGTGGTAGCTACCTGCTGCTCTGGTATATCTGTGTTGCCGGGCGCTAGATTGTCGGCATGAGTACATTTTTCTGAAAGCCCCCAGGATGTGTTGACCCTTTTCCTGCTGCTTAAATTTTTTTCTCTTGTTCCAAGTAATCTATCCCCAAAACGTGGGTGCGGTTTTATTGGGTTAAGCTCTCGGTGATTTCCCCCCCGCATTTCTCTCGACCCATTTTTTTTTCGGTATGGACATCTCGGCGAAAACTAAAGGAAACGAAGTGTGTTTCCCTTTTTTTTTTGTGCTTTTCATTTCTGATAAGACAGGCCCTCAGAACTCCCACTTGAAAAACGCCTTTTTCACTTTAATTTGGTGTCGACGAGCCTTCTCTCTTTCTTTTTTAGAGCCTTTGTACAGCATCGGTCACACGAAGCAACGCGGGCTGCTAGTTTGGGCGATAACACTTTTCATGTCGGACTCCACTGCAAGCAGTCGTACGACACGAGCGTAGCATGGAGACCTCTGTACCTGGTGCATGCTCTTCCTACTAACAGATGTTTTTTGTACCGCACTTCTTTTCATCTTTTGGTCTCAATACGTGGATCACAAAAGGGTTATACTCTGTAGAACCGCATCCTCTTTTTTTGGGGACAAATTATTTATTACGGAATTCTCGTTTTGACGACGCCAAAAAAACAGCGACCCCTTCAAAACTGCGTGAAGCCTCCCCGCCTCTACCCTCAGTCCGTCATGGCTGTCAACACAATGGAAGGCGCTTCCCTAAAAATCACACGGTGATTATTTCGTTTCCCCACCAGCTGTGTCAAGCAAGTAGCAGACAGCGGCCACAACCGGCCATCCACAATCATCCCTCAACACACACCCAGCAATCGGCCGAAGCAGGAAGGGAGAGGGGACGACGTTCGGGCGGGGCTAGACGTGAAGCCCATGTGATGGTGGTGGTGGTGGCAGGGGAGATGGTCTGGTGGTGGTGGTACCTTGTTGTTCCGTTGTCTTCGATATTGCTCCCCCAGCGCCTCCTGCTGCTGCTTCTGCTGCTGCTGCTGCTGTTTCTGCTGCTGTGCCGCATGTCCCAAGTGAGTGACCGCCGCCGCCACCGCACCAGCTGCTGCTGCTGCTGATGCTGTGTTGCTGCTGTTGTTCCTCTTTTCTTTTACTTTGCGCTATCGGTTCACTCCAGAAGCAAGCCTGTCTTGCGATTATGTCTGGAGACGGCAGTTGTGGTGGTGGTGGTGGTGTGGTGGGGGCGGTACTTCTTTGTTCCGTTTTCTTCCATGTAGCTCCGCCAGGGTCTGCTACTGCTGCTGCTGCTTCTGTTTCTGCTGCCGTGCCGCATCTCCTTGCTAAGCCGCCGCCACCGCACCAGCTGCTGCTGCCGTGCTGCTGCTGTTACTGGCTTTTTTTTCTTTGCTCTATTTGTGCACTGCAGAAGCAAGCCCGTCTTGCAAAAATGTCACGAGACGGCAATTTAGACTGTGACGGGCGGCAGTCTAGGCGTAACATGCTATTTTTAATATTGGTTATCCTCAATGTGTGACTGATAGCCTCCCAAACTGCCTCCTCCTGGCATATTTGCTGCCGTCCGTTTTCTTCCCAGCACTCTAGGCCTGTGACGGACGGGTTTCAAGAAGTATATGCGAGTTTCTAATTTTGATATGCCAAAAAAATAGAAACCCCCCTCAAATTGCCTGGGGCGTCCGCCGTCGCGGTTGTCGACCAACATGGCAAGGCGTGACCCAAAAAACAAAGCGGGGACGAGAACAAGTTTGTTATGGTGCTGATTTTTGCAGCCGCTGCTGCCGCTACCACCACCGCTATCGCTATCGCCGCCACTACCGCCGCCGCCGCGCCACCGCCTTCGCCGCCGCTGCGGCTGCTGGTACTGGTGCTGCTGCTTGCTTGCTGCTTGCTTGCTGCTGTTGTTGCGAGCGAATGCGTGTCCCAAAACAATCTGCTTTGCGTGCTCGTCCTGCCTCTTCTGTTTATTTCCTCCGGTACCTGCCGCTGCTGGTGCTGCTGGTGCTGCTGGTGCTGCTGCTGTCCCGCGTCTCCTTACTAAATCCACTGGCGCGGCTGCTGCTGCTGTGCTGCTGCTGTTGCTAATGTTTTTTTCTTCTTTTTTGTTCAGATTCCAGAAGTCTTTCTTGCAAAAATGCGAGGAAACGATGATTTAGGCCTGTGACGGACGGCCGTCTAGACGTACCTAAAGGCGTCACTGACGGCCCCCAAAAGTGCCTTCTTGACGCATGCGACGGTGGAGGTGCACCCTTTTTTTTTTCTGAGGCTCCTCACTTGAGGAGCTCCATCCTCCTCTCCCCAAAACTGATTTTGGGGGGAACACAAGTACTCTGATGAAAAAATCAGATGACCTAGGTATAAAAATGGAAAATTATTGCGAAAAAAAGAAAGAAATTGGGTTAAGGAGCCCCGTCATTCCGAAACCGTCTCAGGCAAAAGTGCTACCTCTATCGTAGCGCGCGTCTGTTCTGACCCTTTGCCGTTCTTGTGACTACCAACAGCACGTTGTTTCTGGACCCTGTCATTTCACCTCGGACTAGATTATGGCGATGAGACAACACAACGAAACAGCAACCTTCCTTCCACCATCTATCAACGCACACAAGTTGACGACAGACAAAAATTTTCCTGCTGCGCGAGTTACCTAGCGACAGCTGTACTATCTTATGACGTGTTCTACGATATAGAGGTGGCACTTTTTGGCAAAACTAGTTTCTGGATGACGGCGCTCCTTAACCCAAATTTGTCGGAAAGTCATTGTTTTGCAACATGAATGATTTTTAATACCTAGGCGATGGGTTTGGTCATCGGGTTGCACTTTGTAGTCTACTCAAAACAAGCTTTTGGGTGAGGTATAGAGCTCCACAAGTGAGTTAGCCCCAGAAAAGAAATGGTGCACCTTTACCGTAGGCGCCTTCCGCAATCAAGCGATATTTGCTGGGGAGACGCGAATAATGAGCAAAAAAAAAAAATAGTGGGGGGAATCGGTGGGAAACGTTATTTAAACACGATAGAATAAGTGCGCCAAAAAAAAACTAAACTTCCCGACCCCAAAAGGCGTGAAAATCTTGTCGAAAAAAAAAACAGCCCGTAAAGGCGGCGGATTTTTTTTCGGCGCACACGCTCAAACGACGCCGCTTGGCCGATTTAGGGGGGGTAGAGCTTCACAGATTCGCGATCAGAGCAAAACTCGGACCTCCGCAGGCTCGGGAATGAGTGCTGCTCCCGCTGCTCCTGCTACCCAGCCAGGAGAGATAACGAAAAGCGGCACGTGTGAACGCAAAGTTGATTATTTCGACGATCACGAGTATGTAGTTCCGCACTTTTGGAGGAAGCACCCCCGAGGACTTCGCCTGGAGAGCCGCTTGGTGCGGGACGGGAGAAAAGGCAGGACGGTCTACG
>JAYJMJ010000599.1:4330241-4343846 GCA_036873875.1 Laminaria ephemera | reverse complement strand
GGCTGGTCGGCTGGTTGATATTTTTCGCCACACCCCCCTGCTGGCGAGCTCACGTATGTATTCACTTACTACGTGTAGTACGTGGTTGCCTTTTGATTTAATTGCTTATTTTTCTGATGCTTGCTTTGTTCTTTCGTAGCGCTGTGTGGTTTGCCTCTACCTCGCTACACCCCCTCCCCTGCTGGCTCCGTCTCGAAAGGCATGCGTGGTGAATTGTCAAATGACTAAGGCAAGCAACGAATGAGTACCCCCCGCCCCCTGCTGGCGAGTCTACGTAACTTCTGACGTAGGCGAGTCTACGTAACTTCTTACGTGCGTATTATCTTCCTGCTTCGGTTTCTTTTTGTCTCGTTTTTCTTTCTGTCTTCCTCTGTATACGTTTTTCTCCTCGGATTTGTACATTATTGGGTTTCCTTGGTGGCATGCGGTGTAGTCGGTTTCAGTTGCGCGTCTTGAAACGTATGTACCAGTATGGGCCAGATACGAACGTACGCTGACTTCCGATTTCACTTTTATGTATTTTTTGGCGGATGTATGACTTGCTTCGGCCATGATATATACGCGTACCACTTTTGGCTTGTTTTTTTTTTTCCTTGGGTATTCTTCCACTCGAGAGTGACTGGGGCCGGTCCTGTGACCACGAACTTGATTATGAGAGTTAATGTGAGAACAACAACAACAATGTGCGTACGCCACGAGTAATCGTATATTCAAAGTACAAGCACAGCTTCCGCGTGATGGCACGTCTTCCGATAGTTGAGTTCTACCTTCGTCTCACGTGCATATGAGATGTGCGTTCGAGTTGGCGTGGATCTGCTCAAGCTGCTGCACGGGAAGCAGTGTGATCTGCCAATTCGTTGACGGAGCTCCAAATGTGACGTTCGTGGAGGCACTCCGTCCACCCCATTATTTTATTCAGACTTTGTTTTTTCTTTTTGCCATTGTGTGCTGTGCTTGTACACCAGTCTAGAGTATACATGCAGTAGTCGACTTTCGAATTATCATTCGCGTTCCTTGTCTCTAGGGCCGCCATTTTTTGCGGGAAGAGTTACATGTAAGAATGTACAAGGGCTCCGCTTCGCGGGCGGCTGACGCCGCCCGCTACGATCGCACAAGGAAGAATACCACAACATGTGAAGGGGGCAAAAAGAAGAAGCCCATGATTTGGTGCAACAAGCGACTTGATAGTGCCAAGAGCCACTTGTGCAGAGCTGATTGCCCTGTGTTGTGCTGTGCGCTTGCTGGCGATGTCGCGTTCTGATCGGCAGTACGGCTGTGATTTGCGAAAAAACGAAAACTAAAAACAAAACAAAAAAAACAAGAACACGAATAGGACAATCAAAGACGAGTAGACGACGTATAGCGGTACCTGGTACCCAGTAGTTCGCATGCTACCTGGTACGTTACGCACGAAAGAAAGCACAGCGCGGCACGGCACAGCACGGCACAGCACAGAACCGCATGATAGGGCACGGCACCGCACGGCACCGCACGGCGCTGCGCTGCGCTGCTGACCTAGCTGGGCTGAGCTGAGCTGGGTGTGCATTTTTTGTGATTCAACAATGTAGTACTCGTACGTACATACCTGGTGTACCTGGTATGATACTTGATGATACCTGGTCTGTACGAAAGAGTAAACACAGCACACAACACGGCACAGCACGGCACAGCACCGCACAGCACAGCACAATACCGCATCGCACGGCACCGCACGGCGCTGCTCTACTGAGCTGGCGCTGCGCTGGGCTGCTTAGCTGAGCAGGGCTGAGCCAAGCTAAGCTCAGCTGGGACCTGGTATGATGATACTTCGTATGATACCTGGTATGCACGAAAGACAAAACACAGCACAGCATGGTACAGCACGGCACAACACCGCACAGCACCGTACCTCGCAGCAAGGCACGGCACCACACGGCACTGCGCTGCTGGGTGTGACTTGCGAAAAAACGAGAAAAAAAATGAAAATATGAAAAAAAGAACGTGAAGAGCAATCAATGAAGAAAGCAAAGATATTCAGGAAGCTTCCCCAAAAAATAATATGTTCGTCGGCAATTAAGAGCTGAGGTTGGGTGAGAGGTGGGAGAATATGCCGAGGGAGAGGGCCCGGGTGGGGGACATATTTGTAAGGATGTTTATGTGTACCTTCTGTTGTACGTACTACTGCTGTACCTACTGCATACGTGCAGGTTATGATGTACGAACGAACCTATTGCTACAAAATGCATATGACACGTATCTACGATTCCTACTCCGTGCACCTACCTAGTACAATAAGTACAGCAGTTGATATAGGTAGTACGTACTGCTGTACGTACGTATCAACTGCGCCTACTGCTGTGCCTACGTTTGTACCTATTACGTACTTCTGTAACTACTGCTGTAACTGCTGAAATTTTTAACCGACTGCTCTACGTACATACCTACTACGCATACTGTTGCTCCCGCTGCATGTACACACTGCTGTGGGTATATACCACGTACTATAATACCGCATGTACACACTGCTGTGGGTACATACTACGTACTGCACACCGCTGTACTTAAGTGTATTGGGCGGTGCAGGCGACAAAGCTATCGCTCTCAGGGTCTGTGGGGAGAGCGGAAGAAGTCCTCAAAGCGACGGTGATGCTGCTATCCACGGCGGTTTAGCTATCGACGTCTTGATCGCAATTTTAGCCCGAAGGATCGATTCTCGTGGGTTATCGTGGGTGGAGCGAGGTGAAAACTTCTGTTTGCGGCGGCCATAGAGTTCGTTACGTCGCCGCCGCCGGGCTGACTTGTTCTACGGTCCTAAGGCGTCGACGCGGCGGTTGTCTCCGTCGTCTACCGTCGAGGTTCACGGTGTTTCGCTTCAAACGTAGTCGTCGACAAAGTCCAAGCATGAACCTCCGACGATCTGCCTGGAGGACGTTGACCCAGTGTGAACTTACCACATGGAGTAGGACCAACTCCCGGAATTGGAATTTGACTCACAACGAAGTTTTGAATCAAGAGTTTTAGTTGTTTCTTGTTCTTTCCGTTCAATTATAAGTTCATATACCCCGAAATCATAGTATTTGATGATGCTGGTGCGAATGTAGACGAATCAAAGGAAATCATGCTTTTACATTTTTCCAAGTTGGATTCCTTTTTTTATCGTTATTATGGCCCCTAATATCGCCTCGAAGAGACTCACCGAAGGCGTTAAACATGTTTTTTGGACTCAAGTATTCGACCCCACGCCTACAGCCTCTGCGTCGGGTCGTAGAATGACGCGCTGCAGGTGCTTCACACGTGGAGCGTCGACCCTGTCTTCACCACTCGAGTAGTCGCCGCTATGGATTCCGTACAACAAAACCACCACGCCGCTACGACGCACCTACGTCACCGGTAGGCGGCACACAACACAGAGTGCAGCTGCAGCAACAGCAGCAGCAGCAGCAGCAGCAGCAGCAGCAGCAGCAGCAGCAGCAGCAGCAGCAGCAGCGGCAGCAACAACGGCCAGGGCCACAGTCCGAAAAGTGTAATAGATGCACCAAAGCCATTTTACCCGTGTTGTGCTGGCGATACGGTAGAGACAACAGCTCGCATACTGCCGTTTCGGCGTCCACTCTGAAAAGTGGGTGGGGGAGATATAGTATTGATGATTTTTGAGTGTAGGGCGCTCGCGCCAGTATCAGCCAAGGCAATCTCACGGGCGGAGTCGGAAGAAAGTCGCCCAAATGCGGATGGCATGGGCGGTGGAATTCCTAAACCGGATCAGTTCCCGGCCGATTTTGCGACACCGCACATGATGTGAAACCAATGGTCATGGTTTCTTATCTGACAAATTAAGATGTCAAGCTCGAGGAACGGCTACTGACGAAAATGTTTATAGTGTATAACAGTGCAGGTTTCGAGCAACCAGCACATGAAACGGGAACACGCTTTTTAGCCAGGGGTACACTATTGTGATATAATATCTCAGGTCGTACGGCATCAGTTTAACACGAGCGGTCTTACCTCTCGCGGATATTACAGGTTAGCCCACAGAGCTGTTTATAGAAGTTCAGTACAGGCTCTGCGAAACATGCCTTGCTTGCCATGTCCCCGAACCATCCCTCCCTGCGTCTTGTCCGCAACTAAATATTTTATCACATGTTACCCCATGCCATGCATGCTTGCGCCGTCGCGTCGACCGCTTATTTTCCCTTTCTTCCAAGACAGGAGATACGTATACCGCGGCCTCCTGTCTGTTCCTTGGGACATCCACGGCGAGCGCTTCAAAATCGACAGCGATCAATTGAACCCTACGTGTACTTTTACAATCGCCACTCTCGTCACAGCTGCTGGTACTGCTGCCGCCACTATTGTGGTGCGGAATCGTCGTTCTGCGCAGCAAAGAGCCTGCATAGACCATGGCTAACCGTCACGCCAAGACCACGAAAACAGAAGCCCCTCGACGAAGTGCAAGGTGGGTACCCTACCCGGTCTCGTGCTGTAGGTGTGGGTGTTGTAACTATTGTTTTGCTCTTTCTGAGGGATCGCATTTGTCCCCCTGGCAAGCCTCTTCATAATATCGCCTGAGGATGGCCATATGGACAGTGGAAACGCAGTGTAAGCGCACCATTGGGCCGCTCGGCATACTTGCACGACATGGCTCCCTCGTTGTTCCTGCCGGGATTTGAGGTCGTAGCACAGGCCTTGCAAGTGGACGGGACGCGTGCTACAATAGAGGTACCACTTTTTGTCATTTTTGGTTTCTGAATGACGGGGCCCCAAAACCCAAAATCGTCGCAATGTCGTTCTTGTTTGTCAATCTGATTTTTTCGTGTACGTAAACCATGGGTTGGTTCATCGGGTTGCACTTTCAGTTTACTCAAGATTGGTTTGTGGGTGGGGTTCAGAGCTCCTCAAGTGAGAAGCCTCAGAAAATAAATGATGCACCTCTATCGTAGGATGCGTCACGGATTCGATAACATAAACAGCGTCAAAGGGTCGGGGAAAGGCGAGACGCTTCGTTGTGTTTACGGGCGTAATCAAACACTAGGGCGCGTGCCAGCCCAGAACCGCTGCGTTCGCAAACGTTTGTGCTGATGTGGCGTGGTAAAATCCCCCTCTGACAACTGTAAAACCTTTTTCTTGGCCAACCCCACTCTTATAATTTCGAATTCCAGGCTGCGGGCCGAAGCTGCCCAGATGAAAGCTGCCGGGGCGGAATTTTCGCTTCACGCTAACAGGGACGTCATGCTCTTGCTGGCGGAGCTGATATCCAAGCACTTTATTTTTTTCGCCGGAGTATCGAAGGAATGGAGAAACGCTTGGGGGCATCTGCCGAAACTCACGCAAGCCATAACAGTGGACACCTCTGTATCTCAGCTGCAGTGGAGCTTCGATAGCGGCCTGGGAAAGCACCGCTTGATTAGCAATTATATTGCTGAACACTGCGGCGTTGAGATTTTACGGTGTGCCCACTCAAACGGATGCAGACTTTCCTCGAAAGCGTGCTACACGGCTGCCGCCCAGGGTAAACTCGAAATGATCCAGTGGGCACTCGACAAAGATTGCAATTGGAGATATCATCTTTGCGAAGCTGCTGCGGCGGGGGGTAGCTTACGCATTCTGAAGTGGGCGCGTGCTAACGACTGCCCTTGGTACGGCTCAACTTGCAGCTCGGCCGCCGCTGCAGGGCATCTTGATATCCTGCAGTGGGCGCGTTCAGAAGGCTGTTCTTGGGGTGCCGCGACTTGTTCCGAAGCTGCCGCGCGTGGACACCTCGGCATTCTTCAGTGGGCGCGCGCTAACGGCTGCCCCTGGTACCCCACAACCTGCAGCTCGGCCGCTGGTTCAGGACATCTCGATATCCTTCAGTGGGCACGTTCAGAAGGCTGCCCTTGGGATAGAGACACTTGTTGCATGGCTGCTGCAAGTGGACACCTCGGCATTATTCAGTGGGCGCGAGCAAATGGCTGCGATTGGAGTTGGCTGACGTGCGAAAATGCTTCCGCCGGAGGGTACCTGGAGGTGCTTCAGTGGGCTCGGGCGAACGGTGCCGATTGGAACTCGGAGGTGACCAGGCAGGCTGCCGCGGGAGGCCACTTGGAACTTCTGCAATGGGCGAGGGCCCACGGGTGCCCCTGGAGCCTGCGTGCGTGCACGGCCGCTGCTCATAACGGACGCCTGGACACGTTGGATTGGATGATGGCGCACGGCTGCCCCTGGTCCACGCAGGCTAGTCAAGCGGCAGCGAGAAAGGGCCACCTTCACATTCTTGAATGGATACAGGCTCGCAACTACCCCTGGGATAACTCCACGATATGTGGTACAGCTGCGGCTGGAGGGCACCTGCGCGTGCTCCAGTGGGCAAGAGGGCACGGATTCCACTGGGATGCTGGTACGTGTAAGACAGCAGCCGAGGAAGGAAACTTCGAGTTGCTTAAATGGGCACGGTTAAACGGCTGCCCCTGGAACGAACGCACGTGCGTCGCTGCTGCCAGCGCAGGGCGCCTGGACATACTGCAGTGGGCGCGGACCCACGGCTGCCCATGGGATTACAACACGTACGTAGTAGCGGTACTGGGCTCTCATGGGCATGTGAAGGAGTGGGTACGCCTAAACGGCTGTCCTCAAGAAGGGCGGAATTAAGGCTGCAGAGGCGACCTGGGGTATACGAAGAATGCCGGTCATTTTTAGGGGGGGGTAACGGGTATCAGAATAGCTTCATATGTTATTTGCTCGTTTATCCGCGCGACCGCCTGTTCCCCAGCGGTGCTTGGGGTTAGTAGCACAAGGCGAGACGCGTGCTACTAAAGGAGCATCGCATTTTGACCAACTTTGTTTTGACAGGCATTTCTCCTTAATTGAGGAACTATCCAACATCAGTTGAATGCCATTTCTATTTTAGAGCATACACCTCGGCAATGGGATTGCTAATCGGGCTGCACTTTCATTTTTTCTCTTATGTCAGAGTTCGGGCGAGGTATGGAGCTCCTCAAGTGAAGAGCGTTAGACAGAAAAAGTTGGTGCACCACTACCGTAGAACGTGTCCCGATGCCTTCCTTCACTCGACAACCATTTTAGCTCCCGCTTTGTTGACGTGAAGGTGTACGTTGCCGGAATCGAGGCGAGATGGCGTGGTGGGGAATACGCACTCCCCGAACGATAGTCATCCTTTCTTATCCGTACATGCTGCGTAGTTCATTGCATACCGACAGATGTTGTCATCATATCTCGTACCTGTGTATCGTACCTCTGCTATTGTTCTTCATTAGAAGGTTTCGGATTTGTGTTTTTGCTTTCCACAAGTACTGTAGAGCAAATATTTCTAGACATGGAACGAACACAGGTGCTCACACTGAAATCAATACAACACGTGGCTGGCTAAGTTCGTGCTCATAGGTAGAAAAACGTGTTCCATGTGGAGGGGTCCCGAACGAATTTATTGTATTTGCGCTTGCATCTCGTGCCGTGCATCTGGGGAGTGGACGAATGAACGGCAGCAGCACAGGGCTAGTGAACCAGACTGCCCCCGCAACGAAGCACGCAGCAGCAGAGACAGTAGCACCAGCGTGCAGCCAGGACCTGTGTCCACGATATCGATCAAACGCAAAGACAGGCGGTGGCTGTGTTTCTGTAGCTGTCGACGACCGAAATCAACTCCCATATACCGGTAGATGTGGGTTGCGATGTTGTTTTATATTTTCCACAACACGTCAGGTGGCGACAGCGACGACAGGTGACATGCCAACCACATGTTTGCGCCTAGGATGCCCGGGCGAAAAAGCGTGCATCAGCAGCAATGGCTGCAGCAGCGCGCGGCTTGTAATTTTATCAGCACGCAGTACATCAACTCCCTCTGCATCATGGTGGACAGCAGCGACAGACATGGTATGATTGCTAGAAGCAGGGGAGGGATTAACAGGGCGAGAGACGAGGTGGCTAGTACGATGAATTGCTGGAATAGTTACCAGCAGACGGAAATGACAATGGTTGGTTTTCCCAATCATGGACAGCTCCAAACTAGACATGATATGGTTATCAAGGAGTACTGAATCGGGACCAAGAGACGGTATGACTAGTGCTTCGACATTATGCGTGATCGTGCTGAGGGTAAGTGAAAATACTACGAACGCTAAAAATATTCAACGGCGACCCATTCGCTGCTCGTAAGGCAACGGCGGCCGGGGGGACGGGTTGAACAGTGATAGAACGCAGAGTTGGGTGGGACATTAACCATGCGTGAGAGACAGCAGAGACATCAGCAGCAGTATCGAGTGTAATTGTGGACACTGGATAAGTCGTCTACGGAACCAGAAATCTGAAACCTTGCGAGACGAAAAAACGCAGAAAAAGAATGAGATTTGCGCACGAGCATTGAGCTGTGCCACACAAGTATTTTTCATTATTTTTTGCTGGGTGATCATCATCCGGGACACTCAGGACTCGACTCGAGCGGCGTGGGCGCTGTGCACTACAGTTACACTCGGACACACACGCAGACACGGGGGTGACTTCAGCAAGCGTCACTCGCTTGCCCGGACGACGTGAGGTGGACATCCCACTACTTCGACCTGAGACAAGGACATTCTTATCGGAAAAGAACCACGATCTTATCGCTGGCTACTCCCATCATTGAAAAAGGCACTCGGTACAAGAGATTCAGTACCTACTGTTACTGCAGAGAGATTCCTCTTCGCGCTGACCTTGCTACCACAATAGTAGCAAGGTACGCCCTCACTGTTGCAAGCGCGACACCAGCTGGGCCCCGTCAGTCGTCAACGTTGGCGCTGCCAGCTTGACTCCCCTCGTCGTTGTCGTCGTTTCGGCGGTTACGGTGGCGGCGGTTCCGGTGCGGAGGGGACGACCGATCCCGCCTGGGACCCTCGGCTAAAAGCCGGGGACGAACACCGTTGTCCTACTCCTTCTGCCAACAGTTTAACTCCCAGTGTCCAACTGGCTGGTCACATTTGCTGTAAATGGAGTGGGGACGAGGCCTCTTCTCCTGCTGCGCGGGCTTTTGCCGGGGACGCTGACCACCGCTGTTTCCGCGAGCTCCTTCCTGCTGGCGACCATTTTGGCGCTGCTGTTGGCGGGGAGAGGTCAGCTGGTGGGCGGTGGAACGGTTGGGCACCGGGGTAAATTACAGGGCACTAACAATGACAGCACCAGTGAGGCGTGCAGCTTCATGACGACGGGCGCGCTCGACAGCCTCCTTAAAAGAGGTGACAGGTTTCTCCCCAATCTGCAACAGTTGCAGTGCAGGGGGCAGACTGTGCTGCCAAAGAGTGACGGTGATTGCTGACCAAGGCGTACGGCCTTTCGCATGCCTTTCGACAGCCGCTTCAAATCGGGACATTAACGCGCGGAAGCGAAGAGTTGAGGCGGAGACAGTTTCGCCTTCCTCTGATTTGAAAGTGGCTAATGTAATGGCACACTCCTCGACACTACAGCTGTAAGCTGGCATGAGGGTGTCAAGTATTGCTAACTTTAGCTCCTCCCAAGTGAGCGGGGAAGGGAATGAGCCGGGGTTTTTGAAGTTCTCGGCGTTGACCACGTCCGCGCTCCAATCAATCCTACCAGACATGAGTTGCTGGTACAGGGCTACACAGGACCCATCACATATGAGCGACATGGCTCGTACACGAGATTGCCCGCAAATTTCTCGTCCTTCGGAGCGACAGATTAGGCACGGAAGCCAACTACAAGTCGGAACTGCGATAATACATCTGCCACGTCAACGTCGGCGCTACCAGTTAAACGCGGCAGGCTACGTACATCATTGGGTGTGAACGATACAATCTTTTGTGCGGACAGCACCCCCGCATAAGTCGGGGAAGGGACAGAGGTGGCGGGATTATCGCCGGACAAATTGACAGCAGTAGCGGAACTAGAACCAGCTTTTAACTTGCCAGTTGATTGAGCATGCCGCAGTGCTGCTCCGAGAGCTCCTCGATTTCCCCATCCTCCATCCGTTGTAGCTAGCGGTCGAGGATGCGGTCCATGCGCTCCCTCATGATGTCGAAGTCATCGGGCTCCGTGTGGGAGGCCGCGTATCCTTCGTCTCCTCGACGCCGGAAGAAGGGGCATCCTTCGGCTCTGCTGCAGTTGAAGGGGAGCCCTCAGGGTGGTCGGTGCTCGGTGTGTCTGCCACTTTTTCTCTAGGAATTTCAGGACCGTGCAAGTTGGTTTGATCACTTCTTAGAGATCGACGCCAGTAAGGATCCTACAGTTCCATCGTCAGAGGGTCGTGATCCCCCGTCTCTCTGGGACACAGAGTGTTCTTACTGTTGAACTATGAAGGCCCAGTGTGACAGACTGAGGAGATGATCCAGGCTCAAAGACAGGAGCAAGGAGCTGACGCCCAGGGGACAAGGTAGAGTGCGAGCAGTGTGCGAGCACTGCAAGCTGTTGCTTCGAAGCTCAAGCCAAGGACAGGCCACCAGGGTCTTCCGCGAATCCGCCGCGGGTGATCCGTCGAGCGAGCGAGATGTGCCAGGCTGGAGGGCGAGGTGTGGACAAGCCGGTCTCCTGACATTCCCAAAGGGGAAACTCCTACCATATTCGTAGGGCTTGGGGTTTCAACTGTTCGAGTAGGCGTGTTGGTGCCGGGGATATGGTATCCACATACCTACTATACAGTATACAAGGCGCTTCGCTCCGCGGGCGGCATTCGCCGCCCGCTACGCTCGCTCAAAAAGGAACAATATAACGAATTATGTGAAGCGGACAGAGGTCCATGATCGATCGTAGGTTGCAAACTGGTGACTTGACTATTCCAAGAGGCCCGCTGCCATGCTCCAGGAAAACAACCCGGACGCCACATTCATGAGTAAACCGCCGTATGTACCTGGTATCTTGATGTAGTACTTGCGACGTATATGTCAATCTCGAAGTTTGTGATTACAGAGCTTTTGTCTCTGTCTAGGATGAAGAGCCGGCAACAACACTGCTGCGTGTGCTGGATGTCGATGGGTGGAAAAGCAGTTTAATAATACACACACACAGAAGTGTGGAACTTATGGGCGAAGTGGTAGCAACGAGACGGCTACTTTTGGTCACGTCAGTCACACCAGTCTGAAAACAGTGTATCACTTCTAGACGGCGGTCCGTCACAGGGCTGAGGGTCAGCGGTACTTGATAAAAATCCAAACTAGTTGTTGCTGGCTTTATAACCCATTATTCAAAGAACAACAACAACAAACAGCAAACAGCAACACAGAGGAAAAATAAAAGATAAATTACTCGTACATGGTGGCTCTCGGCAACAGTGACAACAATAAATGTCTTGTTCTTGTCTGCTTGCTTGCGTTGTCGCACTCTGCTGTCTGGTTGACACGACCATACTGCTGTATGTACCATGCTGCTCTGTGCAGGGTCGATTGCAGGTTGTTCTGCTACTGTGCTTGCGGTTGCTCACGCATATGTCAGTCTCGAAGTTTGTGAATACAGAGCTTTTGTCTCTGTCTAGGAATTTTACCGGCAAGAACGCCGCTGCGTGTGCTGGATGTCGATGGATGGAAAAGCAGTTTAATAAAATGCACACACAGCAGCGTGGAATTTGTGGGTGAAGTGGCAGCCAAGAGACGTCTGCTTTCTGTCACGCCAGTCACACCTTAAGACATTCCAGTCTAAAACAGAATATTTTGTCTAAACGGCGGCCCGTCACAGGGCTGAGTGCCAGCGGTACTTGATACAAATCCAAATTAGTTATTTCTGGATTTATAACCCATTATTCAAAGAACAAGAACAAACCGCAACAAAGAGGAAAGAAGAAAACATGAAATACTCGTACATGGTGGCTCTCGGCAACAACAACAATTAAAGTCTTGTTCTTGTCTGCTTGCTAGCGTTGTCGCACTCTGCTGTCTGGTCGACAGGAATATACTGCTGTATGTATTAGCTGCTCT
The DNA here is from genome assembly GCA_036873875.1 of Laminaria ephemera. NCBI lineage: Eukaryota > Phaeophyceae > Laminariales > Laminariaceae > Laminaria > Laminaria ephemera. The sequence continues at coordinate 4,331,982 of JAYJMJ010000599.1, read as the reverse complement.
GTGCAGGGTCGACTGCAGGTTGTTCTGCTGTGCTTGCGGTACGTTGATAGATACTGTGGCTGTCGGAGCTTGGTCTGTGCATTCGCTTCGTCGTGGTGTGTGCAGAAGAAACAGGTTCAAAAACATACAAATAAAAATATATACATAAAAAGAGGGAAAAACAAACATTCAAGGCAGGTCCAGGGATTGTTCCGGAATAAAAACATTTTCCCTTCGGCAATTAAGAGCTGATGATGACTGAGAGGCGGGAGAATATGCCGAGGGCAACCTCCGGATATGCCGACATTAGAGTAAGTGAGTCTATATGATATTCCGACGGCATTCGGTACTTCCACGGTTGATGACCCTCCTTATTAACAGTCAGAAATATTTCGACGATAAAGTGCAACCCCCGTTATAGCACGCCTCAGTTACCAACGTTCGCCGCTCGCTCGCCTCTAAGCATCCACTCAGCATCTCCCGGTTACCAGCTTCCAATTCGTCTGTGGTGAATTTAGGACACTTCCAAGAATATCACATCCATCCGCGATCATCATGGTTCGCATCGCCCCCGCGTCGTCCTTCATGTTACTTGCAGCTTCAGCGTTCACCCTCTCCAACACTGACTTGCAGTACAAGGCGTGACTCACCAACGTCGTTGAAAATTCAATTTTCGTTGAAAAGTAGTATTATGTTTGGCCCCATTGCCTTTTGTCATCAGCTCGACTAAGGCAGGGTTTTCCCTCAATGTCTTCCTGGGCAAGTCGGGGTCACAGATAGCTTTCTTCCCCCTGGTGCAGGCCCTCATTAATATTGCGCAACCTTCCTATACACAGTGCCTGTGTTCGTTGTGTTTACCACTCGGGGACCCGCGTACAGCGCCCCAAACTGCGATCATAGGTGTGGTCGTTAAACCCTGTAGGTAAAGGTTTCAAAATACAAGTATAATAACCCCTTGTGTGTTCCATACGTCTGTTCGGACATGTTGCCATATCGCCCATCTCAGCTGCCCGAATTGCTTTGTTTGGCCGATGCCGTCATCGTCACTCTATTTTTATAAAATATTAAAAATACACTACAGCTGTGAGATCTGGGAATTCGTCGAGACTCATATTTGCAAGCTGTGTGTGATACTCCGATCGCGCGTGTTACGGGTTGTGCATATCCTCATGAAGGAGATAGGTCGGCGACTCCCTTTAGTACTAGTTAGCACCAGGGTCAACAGTGTGATACGAAGACGTCGGTCTTCATCAAGTTGTGCACGGAAACTATAAACTTCTTAGACGGGGACAAAATCTATTTCAACAACTTCATAACTTGAAGTTCCAAAAGAGCTACTCGTTCTTAGCGATACTGTTTAAAGGTTGGTACAGGCACCTCCATCCAGACCGTTTTATCTAGGTGTTGGTAGAGGTATAGCTCCAGCTGGGACAAGGAGCGCTGGCGATCCGAACATGATCATCAGCGCGGCGATGTCGCGACCACCGACCCCCCCGGCTGGTGAAGGGCCACCCCCCCTAGCCACGTTGCTCCAGGCACGCCACTCTAGTATAGGTCCAAAAGTAAGAAGCAACCCAATGCGAGCGTCTGTTTCACGAGTCGGGGGGCACTGTTACTGAATCGTGCTTTACTGCCCGTAAGACAGCGTTTCGTGGCGAACGTGAAGCCCATTTGTGACGAACAGCCCGCAAAGAGCACACGCCACCCACTTCACTGCTAAAGAGCTTTCAGAATATTTTCAGAATCTCCTAAGAATCTTCTA
>JAYJMJ010000599.1:4298873-4315303 GCA_036873875.1 Laminaria ephemera | reverse complement strand
CCCCCCCCCCCCCCCCCCCCCCCCCCCCCCCCCCCCCCCCCCCCCCCCCCCCCCCCCCCCTCAGTCGATAAGGTTGACCTCCTCGGCCTTTCCTTCTGCCACGTCTCCGCGATATCAAACAAAAGCTCTCAGCAACATAACTTCGTAGTACCCTGGGATGTTAAAATATGAATATACGGTATGTGGTCTACCTGGTACCTGGTATATGATACACGGTACGTCCGAAACGCTCTATAAAATATTTGAAGGTCATGCTGCACATTGTCGAATGGCGAACATAATAATAACGAAACAAGTGCACGGAAACAAAACAAACACGATATTATACCCGCACATCGGGGGGGCGGGGGGGGGGCTGCTTACTCGATAAGGTTGACCTCCTCGACCTTGACTTGTCCCACGTCTCCGCAGTACAGTTGGTCGTTCTCCCGGTCGAAGCTGCACCGGAAAGGGTTTCGGTGGCCGTACGAGCAGATCTCACCTGCACCCCAGACGATCAAAATTCAGACATCGACGCATGTCAAGTCAGGTATAATAAAAATGTAATGGTATAATACACCCCGTAACACGCGCGATCGAAGTGTATATCACACGCAGCTTCGCAAAGTTGAGTTTCGATGAAATTTTCGATCTCACAGCTGAAGTGCATTAATCATTTTTTCTAAAGAACATGGAAGTGGAAGTATCACAGCATATCATAACATGCACCTGGTATCATAACATGTACCAGGTACTCCGAAGTATATCATAGTTTATCGCAGCACGTATTATCATGACCAGATTTCCAGGTGTTTTGTCCCCATACCGGGGGTGCAGCACTGGTGCTAAAGTGGTTAAAAACCGTCTTGCAGAAGAAAAACAAGCACAATACAGTGGGGTACTCGATTTAAGAGCCCCTCGGAACAGGCTAGATTTACCGCTCTTATCGCAGTTCCGCTCTTATCTCCGATTGGGTATCGTACAGGTTATAGTATAGGAATCACAAGGCGTGACAAGCCGATTTGACCGCTCTTCACTCCATTTTCTCTTATGATGGACGCTCTTAAACCGGGTACCCCACGGTATATAATGTTGACTGTGCGTACACTACCTCTTGCGTTTCCGTCGGGGATGGAGTATTTGGTGTCGGTGTTGGCCGTGGATCCTCTCGGCACGGTGATAAGGATGATGCCCCCTAGGTATGTAGAAGAAAAACAAGCACAATACCTGCATGCTTTCATACAAACAACCTTAAAAAGCGTCGACTTATACAGAATACCTGGTAAAACCAAGCAAAACACTTTGTTGTCATCAAAAGCGTCGCCTTACAGAATAAAACGAAGCTAAACACCTTTGCCATCATAAAAACGGCCTTAAAAAGCGTCCCGATACAGAATATACCAGGTATATAATAAAAACAAGGACATACCATAATTGTACGTGTGGTAGAGTACAACTATTAATATATAATAAGGTATTTCTTCTACTTTCTGAGAATGTTTATGAGTGATCGAGACTGAAGCTCATGATGCACATCATCGGATGGAAAACACAATAAGAATAATGATATACGGTATCGTACCTCTTGCGTTTCCGTCGGGGATTGAGTATTTGGTGTCGGTGTTGGCCGTGGATCCTCTCGGCACGGTGATGCGGATGATGCTTCCGAGCAGGGTGTCTAGATTAGAGGCAAAGTTGTTCGGGTCAAAAGGAGGACCACCGTCGCCGACCGCCCAGTACAGCTCGTCTTCGTCATTCTGCACACATAAAGATGAGACACAAACAAGAAACAGGGACATAAATAAGAAACAGGAGCATAAATAAGAACAACGGACATAAATAAGAAACATACGCATAAATAAGAAACGGGCACATAAGTAAGAACATAAACAAAAGTAAGACAAGGTGATGCGGATGATGCTCCCGAGCAGGGCGTCTAGGCTAGAGGCAAAGTTGTTCGGGTCGAAAGGAGGACCACCGTCGCCGACCGCCCAGTACAACTCGTCTTCGTCATTCTGCACACATAAATAAGAAACAGAGACATAAACAAGAAACATACACATACATTAGAAACAGCCACTTAATAAGAAACATACACATACATGCGAAACATAGACATAAATAAGAAACAGACACATGGTAAGAAACATACACAAAATAAGATTCACAATCGTAATAAGAAACATACGCATAAATAAGAAACAGACACATGGTAAGAAGCATATACAAAAAATCAGACACACAATCGGAATAAGAAACATACGCATAAATAAGAAATACACACAATAAGAAACAGACACATATAACATAACAAAGAAACAAACACGTAAGATGAAACAGACACATAATAAGAAACATACACCTAAATAAGAAACATACACATAATAAGAAACATAGACATAAATAAGAAACAGACACATGGTAAGAAATAGACACGTAAATAAGAAACAATCTGTTTGACACTTGTTGTGGTTGTGACACTGTGATCGTGGTTGTAGTATTTGTGGTAGTGGTGCTTGTTGCAAAATTGTTAGGGTCGAATGGAGGGCCGCCTTCGACGACCGCCCAGTACAGCTCATCCGCGTCATTCTGCAACACACGGGCACATAATAACACGTACCGGGTAACTTTTATCACTTACTTGTTGTGGTTGTGGTTGTGGTTACTGCTGTTGTTGTTCTCACTTAAACGCGTCGTTTTGTGCGCAAAACTGTAACCGTCCACGAAAATAACCTAATCAAACCATTGTCATAGAGAGAACAAAATACGATTGATGCTCACGTTCGAGTTCTTGGCCAAGGGCCTGAAGCCGACTCAACCATCCATCCAGTCAAAAATGAAACCAAACGTCTGCAATCGTAGAGAGCAAACCCCCATTACACAGTTAGTGCTCACATTCAAGTCCTTGGCGGAGGGCTTAAATAAAGCCCACCCAGCCATCCAGCCAAGAGCAAAAACAAACACCTATATACAATGATGTAGAGCAAAAAACAATTCCAACCATCCGGCCAAGAACAAAACTAAACATCTAAAGGTACTAAAATACTGTTACATATATACGTACAAAAAAAAGCTGGCGCGTTCCACAGCCGTCAGATTTTGTCCCCCTCAAAAGAGGTTTATAGTTTCCGTGCACTGGTTGATTACAGGCTGACGTCTCCGTATCACCTTGTTGACCCTGGTACTAACTACAGTAGTACTAAGGGGAGTCGCCGACGTATAATCCTTAATGAGGACATACACATCCCGTAACGCGCGCGATCGGAGTATCACACACAGCTTGCAAAGATGCGTTTCGACGAAATCTTCGATCTCACAGCTGTATGTAGTAGTGTATTTTCCATTTCTTATAAAACTATGTACCATCATATAGAGCAAAACACAGCAGCAGTTCCAATCATCAAGCTAAGAACAAAAACCAAACACCTACCTGGTATAATACATACCAGGTACGAGGGTATCATAGAGAGCAAAACGCAAATCCACCCATCCAGTCAACAACAAAATCAAACACTTCGTACAACATTTGAAAAACATACCTGGAGAAGAGCCTGCTAAGTGACCCCGGATCTGAGTTACGAGTACTAGGGAGAGAAGGAGAAAGTAAAAAGTGCGAAGATAATAGATGGGATGAGCAAAAAAAAAAAAAAAAAAATAGAGAGCAAAAGACAAGTCCAGCCATGAAGACAAGAACAAAACCAAACCCCTATGATACAGTTACAGTGGTGCTCACGTTCAGGTCCTTGGCCGACGGCTTGAAGCCGACCCATCCGCTGGTGTGGATAGTCGACATCTTGGGGTCGGTGGTGATTAGAATCTCCTCCGAATCGAGGGTTTCGGCGGCGTTGCCCATGTAGGTGAACTTCGACAGCCTGTTCCTAGCCTTCTCGTCTTCCTGTAAAAAGGTACACAAGAGGAAGGCATACAAGAACAAGGTACAGGTGAACGAGGATAGGAAAATCGCCAGATGTCGACTAAGAAGGGTACACCTCGAGACAGAAAGATTACATATAGACAGCGAAAGGTACACAAGGAGGGTATCGGCGGCGTTGCCCATGTAGGTGAGCTTCGACAGCCTGTTCCTAGCTTTCTCGCCGTGCTAGACTACATACGAAAAGGTACACAAGTAGGGGCACATTGATTAAAAAAGGTACACATCGACTTTGGGTTAGGGTTAGGAAAGGTACAAACTGACACCGAAAGGTACACAGCGAGGGTATCGGCGGTGTTTTCCATTTTCCTGGTAGGTGAACTTCTACAGCCTGTTCCTGGCCTTCTCGTCCTCCTAGAATAAATATGAAGAAATGTATACAAGTAGGCGCACATGGACTAAAAACGGTACAAAACGACTAGAAAGGTACAAACGGACAGCGAAGGTACACAGCGAGGGCATCGGCCGCGTTTCTCGAGTAGGTGAACTTCGACAGCCTGTTCCTATTCGCCGTCCTAGAATAGCCGAGAAGAAAGGGCATACCAGTACGTGGGGGCACATCAATTGAAAAAGGTACACGTCGACTATGAAAGGTACACATCGACTAACAAAAGGTGCATACCGACTGAGAAAGGTACACATCGCACAAGAAAGGTACACGTCGACCAAGAAAGTACACGACGACTAAAAAAGGTACACATCAAACAATAAAGGTACACATCGACCAAGAAAGGTACACGTCGACTAAGAAAGGTACACATCGACAGCGAGTATCCCCCACTTGCCCCAAAACGTGTGTGCAAACGTGATCCCACACCAAGTTCTAGTAGTTTTTGTCCCCTCAAACGGAGGAATATTTCTAACATAATTTTTCCCCCTTCAGAAGTGCAATAAAAGGTATCAAAGGCATCCCATACTAAAAAAATGCATGCAAACAGGATTAGTTAAATTCGATGAACATCGACGAGTATAAAAGCATTAAAGCTGAAAAGTGGGAATGCTGAACCCTATGCGCGATAAAAATGAAGGCATGTACCAGGGGGGGAGAGGGGAAGACATCTGTGACCACGGCTTGTCCAGAAGGTCGCTGAGGGTAAAACCTCTTACACGACTTGAGCTCAAAATATGTAAAAATGATGATTAAAAAAAGATAAAAAAATCTCACCGCGCCAGGGAGGTCTGCATCGTAGACGGAGTACGAAGCGTAGAATGGCGACCCCACGCCATCGAACCCAGGCCCGAGAGCGAAGCCCAGCAAACCCTGGAGGTAAAGAGAAACGGATGAGATGACGGGGCAAGGAAGGTGTTATTCCCAACCCGCGCTCATGCTAACACGTACAGCAGTGATTCCCGAATAAAGCGGTATCCCTTTATAAGGCGGTATCCTTAAAAAGGCGGTCAAAATCGCCTAGCACGACTGAAACCCGCAATACGGCAGTGACCACCTTATTCACGGATGGTCCCTCAATAGTCAATAGCGCAGTCTACCGCCCTATTGAGGGCAGTTGAGGCCTCCACATCTTTACAGACGCCCTCAGCCTGTAACTAACAAACCCAATCGCGCTATCCGCCTTATTTGCGAATAAGGCGGTTGCCCCCAATAAGGCGATAATAGGGGTCTCGCACACGACCGCCTTCTTCGGGGACTACTACTGCTGTACCTGGTAACTGGTTTCAATCAAGCTCAATTTTTTACCGTGTACATACTTGGTCGCAACCAAGCTCCACTTTATACCGTGGTATATTTGGTTTCACTCAAGCTCCATCTTTTACCGTGGGATATTCTATTTGGCTTCAATTAAGCTCCTGCTTTTTCCACGGGATATTCTATTTGGTTTCAATCAAGCTCCGCCATCCACCACGAGGTATTCTATTTGGTTTCAATCAAGCTCCACCTTTTACCTTTGAATATTTGGTTTCAAATCAAGCCCTATCTCTTACCAATCTAGCTCCACCTTCTACAATGAGAAATGGGAATGGGATTGCTCTATCTATTGCAGTTGAAACAAAGCTCAACTTTCTGCCGTGGGACGCTTGGCCTCAATCAAGCTCCGTCTCTTAACAATCAAGCTCCACGTTTTACTGCGGTACACTTTGTTTGACTCTTAATCTGGTTGATCTCGCTCTCACCTCTTTTTTGCTGACGTTCTATTTGGTTTCAATCAAACTCCACCATTTACCGCGCAACATTTTTTCGTGTTTTGAACCGAGCCCCACACCTTTTACCGTGAAACTTTCGTCTTAAAAATATCAACATCTTGGTTGATCGCGGACTGACCTCCTCTTTGCTGACGACGAAGCCCGAGTCAGAGAAGGAGTTGATGGCCTTCAATTGGAACACCTCCTCGTCCACAGACGATGGGTTGTCCGCGCTGACCTGTTGCGCCGTCACCAAAGCACCACATTCGATTAAGTGCACACAGCATGAAGCACGCATATAAGCGTATATTGTTCGTCAGGCACGCCCCAACAAACGCGGTCTGTGTGTGCGACGTCGCCATTCCATGACTTCTTTAACAACGAATCAAAATCCCACACCACCACCACCACTATTCCTAGTCTTATCCCTACTACTACTACCACCATCACTGTTCCTCCTACTCCCCCTTCTCCTGCTACCAGTCTACCCAGTCTTATCCTTACTACTACCACCACCATTACCGTTCCTCCTACTCCCCCTTCTCCTCCTGCTACCACCACCACCACCACCACTACCATTACCACCACCACCACCACCACCACCACCACCACTACGGCCACCACTACCAGTACTCCTGCACCAGCACCACCAGCACCACCAATACCGCCACCGCTCCTACTCCTATTGCCATTATACCACCACTACTGTTAATACCACCACCGCCACCATCACTCTTCCTACTATGATACCACCACCACCACTACTACGCACCTGCACGAGTTGACCTTCGATTCCGGCGATCCACCAGTATTTCCCGTCGGGTGTCATTTCCATGAACATGGGGAATGCGGGCAGATCCGACTCGGCCAGTTCGGGAAACGCTTTCGTAAGCCCGTCCGAGCTGAAGTCGACTGAAAATAAAAAAGAGGCGAGGGGACAAAGCGAACCGTTGAATATTTCGGACAGATCAGATCCCTATTCATGATCTATGCATTTCAGGGCAGATATATCCCTGATCTTCACGATCTGCATGGCCTATGGATCATGTTGCCGGGTGAGAACCGGAGGATCTGAATGATCTGGCACATGTTTCCTGGATTGGATCTATACTACACAGATCCTGCACAACATATCATGACGATAGATACAGGTTCTAGATGATATACGAAGTAGATGATCTAGATCGTGATCAGTCCGAGGTGTGTAAAAACATACCAGGTATTGGAGTCCATCCGTTCACCGACAGTGAAGGGGTATGACCAGTAGTCGTCCATGCTGTGTGATGCACGACGTAATTCTTGTGTACAACATATCTATAACGGCCGGATAGGATCTAGATGATCTAGATCATGATCTGTACATATCCATAACGGCCGGATATGATCTAGATGATCTAGATCGTGATCTGTACATCTTCACACAACAGCCGAATATGATCTAGACAATCTATCAATATATCGTGATCTGTACGTGTTCCTAACCGCCGGATAGGATCGAGACCATCTAGACCGTGATATGTACATACCCATAACGGCCGAAAATGATCTAGACGATCTAGATCGCCCTCTGTACTTATCCATAACAACTGAATATGACCTAGATGATCTAGATCTTGATCTGTCTGAGGTGTACAACGTATCGGTTCTGCTATCTACCCGCTCACCGACAGTGAAGGGGTAGGACCAGTATTATAGTCGTCGATGCTCACCATATCTGTAACCGGCCGAATATGATCTACCATAGATGATCTACAGTAGATCGTGACCTGTACATACCCACAATGGCCAAATAGGATCTACTGTAGATGATCTACTGTAGATCGTGATCCGTCCATATCCATAACGGCCGAATAGGATCTACTTGAAGATGATCTATTAATAAATCGTGATCTGTCCGAGGTGTGTCAAGAGTACACGTGCGAGTATCAGCACTGCTATTATATCCATCCGCTCACCAACAGTGAAGGGGTAGGACCAGTAGTCATCGACGCCGCCAAGGGTGTGCACATCGCAATAGTCGCTCGCCAAACCAAGTTGGCTCTCGCAAGCGTCGAAGTAGGTGCCGCAAAATTCCTGGTTCATGGTCAGTCCCTCCAGGCCTTCCGATGTAAGCTTTTCGTACAGGTGCCCGCTGTAGGGGCCACACACCGAGCATACCACCTACATTCATAGACAGCAAAGTGCGGCGGCAGGAGTAAAACGTAAAATGCTTAAAGGTTTATCGTGTGCGATACAGTTTTGGTACCGCGTTAGTGCGGTACCCTTCAGTGCGGGGCCCCAGTTTAGTGCGGTGAAAGTCGTTTGTTACGACCTCGTACCGCATCAGCCCGGGATAGTGCCGGGTCCCGCTTTAGTGCGGGTGTTGTCGCCTGGCAAGGCACCGCACTAATGAGGAATCATGACTGTAATGGACGACGCGAGACCCGTGCACCATACCGATCGTGTTATGATTTTCGACACCGCCAGCAATTACTCACTGCGAATATTGAGCACCACCATTGATACTACTGCAGTCGTGTAGTCTACTCTCCGTAAAGCTATTGTTTGCCATCCGACATCGGTTGTATTATTAATGTGAAGAGAACACACATACACGACAGACTCCAAACCTTTCTTTTACACCGCCATAGAGTCAATAGAGGAACCCCCCCCCCCGCCCCCCCAAAATTCGCTTCCCCCCCACCACCTCTACGCCATACACGCCGACCACGTTACACTACTGCTGCTGAATGGAGTTTTGGGACGAAGAGACACTACTCTTCTTACTCCGAGCGGTATCTGGTACTATTAATAGGAATGCATATTATTAGGTGTAGCTGATGATAAAAATATTGTTTGCCCCATCTGGTTTCGGCATAGAATGTGTAAACTGGAGTGCTCAACGGTCCCCGGCTCTTGCGATGGCCAAGACCGGACGTTTCCGAACCTGTAAAAGGGTACGATTCGTACTCGCAGTACACACACGAGGTCTCGTTCGTAGAGACAGAGACACGTACTGTAGCTCAACAGCTCCACACGGCACTTTCGTATTTGCCCACGTTCTCGTTTCGATCTCAGTTTAGGCGCAACACAGCCAGCGTCTCCATTACAGGCTTCAGGGTTCAGCACTAATCGGACTATAACGGATGGGAGTATATACGAGTAGTACGGTACCAGTACTCGTACAACAACAGCAGTAGCAATGCGAGCACGAGTAGACAGATGATACACAGAAACAAACCACGAACTGCTCAGCAGAGTACCTGGCACAGAACACGTGTGCCTGGTATGCAGATATTTCGCCGAAACTGAGTGGCCGTTTATCTTTAAATTTGTAAGCCAACAAACACCAGCAAATAGATCTTCGAGTGAGTACGTGACGTATCATATTGTGGGATCCAACCTTCCCAACTCACACCGAACAACAGAGCACACCGACGTCGCAGAATTGCTGTGCACCCGTAAGGACACAGACCGGGACTTTCCCAGCACACACCACCATCATCAACGCTAACAGCGTCAATACCGCCACCACCAACACCATGGCTCCGTTTACCTGGTACCATGTAACCCTAAAGGCATTGGGGAGCCGAACTTTTCCACTTTATTCTACTAAAAACACATGGTATGCAGTATAGAAAACCTTTGGAGGGAAAAAGCAAAAAAAAATGACGACTATCTTTGACACGAAGCAGCCTTGCCTGCTTCTGTAAGGTGTTTGTTCCAAGTGCGTCAACGCAAGGAGATGTACGACACGCGTGCAGCGCGATGAAACCTGTACTCTGCGCTGCCTGTTGCACGCTCTTGCTATTATCGAAAATCGGTTGATAAGACATTGGTTGCTGTGCGTACCCATGGGCTGCCTGTGTGAGTTACCCCGAGGCTCGTATCATACTCGCACGACAAAAGTGAAAACGATACTTTCGTCAAAAATAGTTGCGATTGTCGAACAAAAAACAGCAAGCAGGGCATCCACGTGCCGTGTGAGTATGCAGATCAGTGGCAGCTAATAGCACCGCAATCTCTACACGGAGTACAGGGCACGTCAATATACCAGGGTACGAGTCTCTCTCTGTGCTGCTTCCACCCTGCCTGCTGGGCAATGGCCTGGAGACACAGCTAGCAACAACAGCCTCACGGAAGTAAACACTCAATACAGAGTACTGGTACGTACTTTCGTCAAAATTAATTGCGATTTTGGAACAAAAAACAGCAAGCAGTACTTCCACGCACTGTTTTTACAGACCAGTGACAGAGTTAATAGCACCGCAATCTCCACATAGGACACAGGGCACGTTATCATAGCAGGCTGCGAATATCTCTCTCTCTACTGCTTCTGCTCTGCCTGTTGGACAATGGGCTGGAGACACAGCTAATATAGTAACAGCAGTTTCACAAACGTACACCCAACACGACCGTGGTACTCTCGTAAAAAATAATTGCGATTTTCGAAAAAAACCCACCAAGCACAAGCAGTGCATCCACGTACTGTTTGCAGACCAGTGCCAGCTAAATAGCATCGCAGTCTCCACAGACAAGCAGCGTGATAGGGCATGTCATCGTATCAGGCTACGAGTACATCACTTTACTACTGCTGCTCTGCCTGCTGTCGGCAATGACCCCAGGACACAGCAGCAGCAGTCTCGCGGACGTAAACCCAATACTTTGGTCATAAAAAATTGCGATTTGAAACAAAAAACAGCAAGCAGTGCAGGAGTATGTGCGAGTGTGACGATGCAAGCTGTGGAAAACGCGCGAAAGGCTCAAACTCAAATATCTCTGATTTCATGCAAAAATCGTGGAAATTATAGCAAATAGCAACTTCTCACGTCCAAGTACAGCAGTACCTCTTGCAGCACTGTTGTTGCAAAGTAAATGTGGTCTGTCTTAGGTCTTCTCCCCCTACTGAATAGGATGCTAATCGTATCGACCACGGGAGAAAGCAAAGAATGACCCACGCCTCCAACAGCAGCCATATAAAATCCGTGCATACCTGGTAGACAGGTTGATTGAAGACCGAACGTCTCCGTATCACCCTGTTGACCCTGGTACTAACTACAGTAGTACAAAGGCCAGTCACCGACCTATATCTTTCATGAGGATATACCACATCCCGTAATACGCGCGATCGGAGTATCACACAGTTTGCAAATATTAGTTTTTCGACGAAATCCTCGATCTCACACAGCTGTAGCGTATTTTTGAAAAAAACGAAAACGATTCGCACAAAAACGACGTACCAGGTACCCGATTGTAGTAAAACAAAGTACCAGGTACCTGGTACCAGGTACTGTACCTTTTTTCATCGGTGGAAAGTTGTCGAAAAAGAAGCGATGATGATATGATCGAACCCATGAAGCAGCCCGGCTTACCGGGGCAGAGGACTTGCTCCAAGTGCAAAGGGAGGTGATGTATGACACGCGCGAGTCCCGAGGATAACTGTACTACTGTTGCACGCTCTTGCGCCATACACGACGACGTACCAGCTGCCAGGTGCCTGATTATAGTCTAAGGAGTTCCTTTTTGAATCGCGGGAAAAAAGTGTCGAAAAAAAGCGATGATGACATCATCGAAAACACGAAGCAGCGAGAGTTACTGGGGCAGGGGCAGGGAGGGGATGCTATGTCCGAAGAGCAATAACGGAAGAATATGTATGACACACGCGAGTCGTGATGATAACCATACTGCTTTTGCACGTTTTTGCTATACCAGGTATACTGGCAGAAAGTTGATACAGCCTCACGTGTCGCGTTTTATCTCGCTCGTACCATACGAGTATGATCTGATGATGTTTTTCGTTGCTTGTACCGGCGTGTCGGCCCAATCAAGCAAAAAAGCAGAAGCAAAGAAGGAAATAAAATCAAGAGCAAACTGATCCGAAATGCTTCCAAAAGGCCGCTCATATATATTTTCAGTGCTTTTCATGAGCATCGAACCAACACCACGTGAGAGGACAAGAACAACGTAAAAAAAAACAAAAAAAAACAAAAAAAATGACGCATCCAACTACAGTGCCCCTGCGCGCGCGCACCACCTAGCCGTCGCGGCTCCCCGCAAGCCACCTATGCACAACAGAGGTGTGAGATACATACATCTTAGCCCTGACGCTAACCGTAACCACAAACTAGACCCTCCAAGTCTCACCTCTTTGTGTAGGTCAGCGCAGTCGCCAGTCAAGCTTCCGGCTGTGTTGTACCGTGTCTGAACCTCCGTTTCCTCGACGGTATCGCAGCAGAATCCATCGGGATCATCGGTGCTGCAGAACCCCACCTCCGAGTCGAACCCAACAATGGGGTTCCGTGCCCCAAAATGGCAGTGCTGGTGTGCCGCAACGAAGAAGGGTGATGCCGTTGCCGCAACGAAGGCCGCTATAGGAAGCAGCGATCGGCCCATGGTGATGATGTTGGCTGCTGCTGTTTGCTGTTGTTGCAGCGAACGAATATATTCGACCGAGAATATGTGTTAGAAGCGTATCCTTCAGCAGCAGCAGCAGCAGCAGCAGCAGCGCGCTATTGAAATATACCGCAGGACGACTCGGGGTTGGGGCTACAACGCCAACACCGGGAATGTCGAGAGCTGGGCAGCGGATGGGGCGGGCTAGCGCGTACGAGTACAATAGGGTGTGACAAAATGATGTGTGATTTTGAGAGGGAGGGAGGACCGAGGAGGCACGAGGCACCCAGGATTATTGGAGGGGTTGAGATTTGAATTCACCGAAAAAACGTTCCGAAATGGTTCGTAAACACTGGGAGACTCGTAGATTTGTTTTTTGTATAAAATCGGTTTGGTATTTTATTGAGAAAAAGCCCGATATCCAAATCCAAATATCTCAAAATATAAGTAGTGTAGTTGAGATCTTTTCAGATCTTACATTTTTTTGCGGCCCCGTGGCCCCATGGGCAATGGGCAGCTTGGAGTTTGCTGCGTACCCGGGCCACGTACGCAAGTATGTCCTGATAGCAGGCACTGCTACAGCAGTACATCATTTGGTTTCCTTTGGTTTCCTTGGTGGCATTCGATGTGTTCCATGTAGTCGGTTTCAGTTGCGAGTCTCGAAACGTATGTACCAGTATGGGTCTGATATGTACGTAGTACGCTGACTTCCGATCTCACGTTTATGTATTTTTTGGCGGATGTACGACTTGTTTCAGCTATGATATACCAGGTCGTATGCGCCTACCACGTTCGGTTTGATTTCTTTTTTCCCGGGGTATTCTTCCACTCCAGAGTGACTGGAACCTGTCCTGTGACCACGGACGGACTTGATTATGAGAGTTAACGTGAGAACAACAACAACAACAACAGTAGGGGTCGGTCCCGCAGTAAGGCGGTGGTGTACCAGAGCAACACGACCACCTATTGAGGGAAGCCGCCTTGTTCATTCCGGGCTATGAGGGAAATTCTGCAGTCGAGCCAAGCGGTTTTTTATATCGGGATATCGCCTTACATATACCGTCTTATTGGGGGACTCCGACTGTATGGAAATGAGGGGGAGAATGCCTGTGTGTTGTGTGTTGCTGCGTTGCTACACAACGACATCGTCTTCAGCAGTCACGCTCAGTATCCGCCCTGGTTCTTCGTCCCAGAGTTGATATACAAGTTCTGCGGGAACACAGTAGGCTGCTCGTGAGACAGAAAAAATCAAAGTGATCACGCGCATGCAGAACAATTCGGTAGAATTCGCTCTTTTTTCTTGTATCTCAACGTCGTCGGCAATTCCCCCTCTCATGATTCAGATACCAGGATGTACTTACGTGTATTGTATACTACTTCTAAGTAGGTACATGCAAGGCGACAAGGCGCTTCGCTCCGCGGGCGTCATTCGCCGCCCGCTACCCTTGCTCAAGAAGGAAAATAGAGCAAATTATTATGACATATGTGAAGCGGACAAAGGTCCATGATTGATCGTAGGTGCAAACTGGCGACTTGAAAATGCTAAGAGGCCCGCCGCCATGCTCCAGGAAAACAACCCGGACGCCACATGCATGAGTATACCGCATGCACCTGGTATCTTGTTGTAGTAGTTGCGACGTGTATGTCTGTCTCCAAGTTTATGACTACAGAGCTTTTTTCCTCGCTAGGATGACGAACCGGCAAGAACACTGCTGGGTGTGCTGGATGTCGATGGGTGGAAAGCAGTTTAATAAAACACACAAAAAGCAGCATGGAACATGTGGGTGAAGTGGCAGCAAAGAGACGGCTGCTTTTGGTCACGTCAGTCACACGTTAAGATATTCCAGTTAAAAAACAGTATATTACGTCTAGACGGCGGTCCGTCACAGGGCTGAGTGTCAGCGGTACTCGATAAACATTCAAATTAGTTGTTGCTGGCTTTATAACCCATTATTCAACGAACAACAACAGCAACAAAGAGGACAAAAGTAAACATAAAACACCCGTACTTGGTGGCTCTCGGCAACAACACTTCAAGTCTTGTTCTTGTTTGCTTGCTTGCGTTGTCGCACTCTGCTGACTGGTCGACACGAACATACTGCTGCATGTACTTTGCTGCTCTGCTGTGCAGGGTCGATTGCAGGTTGTTCTGCTGTGCTTGCGCTACGTAGATACTGTGGCTGATGAGCTTGGTTTGTGCATCCACTTCGTGGTGTGTGCAGACGAAGCAGGTTCAAAAACATACAAATAAAAAGAGGAAAAAAAAAACATTCCAGGCAGGTCCAGGGATCGTTCCGGAAAAAATAATTTTACCGTCGGCAATTAAGAGCTGAGGATGGCTGAGAGGTGGGAGAATATGCCGAGGGCGACCTCCGGAGGTGCCGAGTTTTTAGTGAGTATGTGAAAGGAGGCAGGTAGGCACCAAGGGACCTGGTATCAACACACATATTTCACATACCTGGTGCTTAAAAACTTTAAAACGCTAGTAGTGAGATCGATTGTTCGAACCTCATTCTTGCAGGCCGCGAACCTCATTCTTCCAAGCCGCGTGCAATAATAAACTAAACTATAAACTCGTTTGGGCTGGTCAGTGTTACTTGCCAGGTTACTTGTGCGGTGTCTATAATAAAAAATATTTTTTCTTTAGATTTCAAGAGTTTTTTCCCCCTTTTCAACGTGCGACACCCCCGGGACTTTCAAGCCAACCACATCCCGAAGGGGAAATCTTGTCGTATGTAATGTAATAAGATTTCGGTCACAAATCGTTTGTAAAGCTGCTGAAGTGTATCAGGTAGGTTGAGCGTTGAAGCTCTACGGTCTACGCACGTACGAGTATAACCGACGGGTCGCAAAACGCACCCACTGCACGGTGCACAGCAGGGCATTAAATAGCTGTTGCGCGGGCGCAATTTTTTGATCCGACAGAACACGCGTTTCACGCCGCGCAATTTTTTTCACCGCAGGTGAAAAAAATGCTAGGCGGGTCCTTCTCGCCGGAGGCGAGAAAAAAAATTGAGGCACCTTTTTTGTGTTCGCCGCGAAAAAAATATTTAAAGGCGTCGAAACGCACGTTTTCGGGCGTACGTTCACGCGTGTATCGCAAAAAAACAGTCTAAAGGCGCTTACTTGGTCAAGTGGTTCTTCGGGAGTAAATTCACGCATATATCGCAACACGTCTTCCAGCTCCTGTTGCGTCTGCGCGCAACAGACGCCGGTGCTCTAAGTAATGCCCTGGTGCAGGCATACACGCTCGAGGATCATACCGGCGCCCTAAGTAATGCCCTGGTGCTAGCATACATGCTCGAGGATCATACGCAAAGAAGGCTTATGATACAAGCAAAGACAAAACACGTCGCCTGCATTGTAGCTTTGTGAAGCACATACCAGGTATATAGCAGATCGCTTCAGACTTCCGACGACGATGACTTCTGTGTAGCGGGGTTCAACACGAGGTCATACGCCTCGTAGCACACCGCAATCCAAGTATCACATGCAGTTTGCAAATACCCCCGGGTTATGAGTTCCGGCGATATTTTTAATTTTGCGATCTCAGCTGTGAGGTGTCTTTTTCATTTTACTGCAGTGTTCACGAGCCATTACCCTTCCTTTCTCCCTTCTTTATTATTACTTGTGCGAGTCGAAGACACGAAACGACGACACGACATCTTCAATCTTTGGGCGCTTCAACATCAACGGCAACTGCTGTCTGCACCTGCTGCTGCAGTTGCTGCTCATGGATGAGTCCATGCCAGAACGACCAAGGGCATACTGTAGTCTAGTCTCTACTATCTGTAGTCTACCTGTCTGTATGTGCTACCTACGAGTACGTACTTGTACTTGGTACATATTACAAGGCGCTGCGCTCCGCAGGCGGCATCCGCCCGCTACGCTAGCTCAGATAGAGCAAAGCGTGACGCGGACACAGGTCCATAGTTTGGTGCAACTTGCGACTTGAAAATGCCAAGAGCTCAACGCTCCAGGAAAATAAACCGAACGTCGCATTCACGCA
>JAYJMJ010000599.1:4282481-4292681 GCA_036873875.1 Laminaria ephemera | reverse complement strand
CCTGTCACCCGATGCAGAACGCCAGATCTCACCCGTCGGTCGTCATGCGATCATATACAGGTGTGTGTGTTTGCGATCCGTACAATCAATGGGCAAGTTTCAGGGGCTTGTCGGAGAATGCGTAGCAGCTAGCACATGACTACTGTCTGTAATCCTGCGTAGATCTAGTCTAGTAATCGTTTGTATTCATGTCAGATAATACTACTGCTATCTAGTGTCCATTCAGGGGATGGGTTATGAACACTTTCTAACCGTTTGCCCTGGCTCCCTTCTCGTTCGGTTCGCCGTTTTGATTTTATCGGTATGTGTTGGTGATAGTGTGCCTGAACATTATCTACCGATAAACACAACTCTATTTTGATATTCGTATGTTGTACGTTGTACGAGGTACCCAGAACATGTTGTGAGCGATTGTTTGCCGCCCGAGATTGGATGCCACAGTATTGAGGTGAAAACATGTTTGTCTACATAGATTTGATCGAACGATTTATCGATCTGGGGGCAACAGGGCCAGCCAGGTCTTGGCTGTCACCCAAGGAAATAGGTCGGACACACGATGCGGATGGCAACGATGCGGATGGCGTGCACGACAGCAAACATATTCTGTTATGTATTGATCGCCGGCCCCAGACGCCCCACCCCACACCCCACCCTTACCTGCGCTTCCCTCCCCTCTCCCTCCCCCCCCGCACCGCACCCCGACCCGTCTGTGCCGCTACTTCATCACATTGTAAAACCATCGGCCAAAAATGCAGATGAACAACTCCAAGGCCATGAAGGCGTTAGTCGCCATAGCCACCTGTTCGGCAGCCTCGGGCTTTGTCGCCCCAACCCACTTCGGCAAGACCATCGCCATCCCGCCGGTACCGACGACACCAAACACACACCGGACGCCGGCAAGCCGTGGCGAGGCCGTGGCGCCCCTTGCCGGATTATTGACCGACATTTTCAGCCGTGAGTAACTCCTCCCCGTCCGTCCGTGCGGGTGCTACCGCCATTCGTGCAAGTCGACGGGCCGCTTGATTGAGTCTTCCGCTAGAAGATATGGGTGAATATTCACCTTATTACCCATGCGAGGATGATACGTTGTGTCGTATCGCGATGAATCGAGTTGCACGGGGCAAGTGACGGGGCAAATAACGCTTTGCACGAGTAGGGGAAGACGACCGCTGATACTTATCCATAGATACATCACATGTACGAGCATAAAGGAAATGCGCTCACTGTTGATAGTATGTAGGTCGTTGTTTTCCTTCCGTTTCCGCGGGAGGAAGATTCCTGGTGATAGGGTGCTTCGACGTGAGGGGGTGAGCGCGGGGGGGTACAGGGGAGGTGAGGGGGGAGGCGCCTGGTCGAATGTTAAGCTGGAGGACTGCGCTCGCACGCTGCGTATCGTATCGTCTTATGGATAGGCAGCGCGCTCCGGCACCTTAACATATGAACCAGAGTAGGTGTCGGCTCATCGATAACACATTCATAGCTTTCGTTACGTGCGCCCGACTTAGATTCTGTAGGGTCGGTGTCCTTAGAGCAGTGTACGCCCAGGCGTGTGTGCAGCGATTTCTGCCGCAGACAAGGGATTTTCTTTGTTGTCGGCCGTGAGAAGCACAAGGGCAAAGGCTGCTTCGGTAATTTCGACAAGACATATGTGCTCTGCGGTATGTTTGGGCTCTGCGGTATGTTTGGGGTTCGTTTAGATAATATCGTGTGTTTGTAAGTTTTGGCGTTGTGATCTTGTCGGTTTATTTTGGTTTCACAATATTATCCCGTTGTCCGTTGTATTTACCTGTGTATTTTCCCCCCTGAAAGCAGGCGTTGAACGCGGAGGCACCTGTCTTCCGCAAGACAAGTACGCCAACAAGGCCTCCCGTCAGATCCAGTTGAAGCGGGCGCGGTCGAACTACGAATGGGACACCACGGTGAGCTGATTGACGGACGGGCCTATTTTCTACGACATTGTTTATGCTAGAACAGGTGTGTGTATCGTGGTGCTGTTGCGCCACCGGGCACTGGTTGATAAACATTTACCCGACGGTTGCTGCTATACATCGCTCTTGTCCTCGTGCCGCACTTGTCGCTGTGCCTCAGCGTGTGCTCGCACTGCGTGCAATACGGTCAAACAAGACTGGGCGCTTTAATTGGATCTGACCGTTCCATTGCTACCACAATTTCCCCCCCCCGTTCTCCTCGTCGTCCCGTCCCGCGTTTGGGTTGACGGCTGCTGCTGAACGTTTGACTCTGCCCTGGGCACGCAAAGGGCATCCCCGAGGGCGTCCCATATCTCAAGGGTGACCTTCCCATCGCGGAGTTCCCCAACATTCTGTGGCAGGCGCGTGTCGTGGACGCGGCCGTTGAAATGTTAACGGGCATCATCAGGTGCGTTCTACCAGTCGTAGAGTTCCTAGTTACAGTGCAGGGCACTAATAATAACCTACAATGCTGGCTCAGGCTGGACTTCATCTCTGAAAAAGGGTGCGATCTTGAATAGAGCAGCGGTTCCCCAATTTAGTATGTTCCTGCTAATCTCAGCCTGGCTTCATTGTTGTGCTTGTTAGGTGTCCAGTTCTGCACTATCAGTAACTTTTCGGCCTCAAGCCTTGTCGATTATGGTTTTTCGCCCCGGACTCTTACTCTCCTATGGTTTGGGTCTAAAAGCTGTATATTACGACTGACTTCCCTTCAGTGGGAATGGATATAATCAATTCCGTGTAGAGGGAGTTTTAATTCTCGTTTGTGGTGAGAACATCGGCCTGTGCACCTCGGAATAAAAGCAGCATCGGTATTTTCCTTTTTTCAAAGTCACCCGCCGTCCACGTTCCGTTCTATACCTGGCTAGATTAGATGCCTGCTGCGGTCGGGCTGTACCTAATGCTTCTGAGGCTTCTCACCTTAGGAGCTCTATACCCCCCTCAAAACAGTACATTTTAGAAACTACATGTAGGCGAAACCCGATAGACAATCCCAGGGCCTAGGCATATAGCGAATAGCATTATAAGAAACACATTCCCAACGATATCGGGCAGTACTTCAGTGGAGTAGCCCTGTCAGTCATGAATGTTTTGGCCAAACCGTGTTCCACCTTTCGTGGCATGCGTCTCTAGAAGCTGACACTCATCCATATGCTGCGGACAAGGGAAGGCGTGGACGTACAAATCGAGTCCGACGGCATTTAGGCCGACACACGACATTCATACTTGTGAACTAGTTGATGGACGTTGCCGAATAACTGCCGCAAATATGAACGCATCCCCTGTCATCTGCCTGGGCATATATAGACAACGGACGCATGCTCAGCACAACTCTTTCCTTGAGCGAGCGGTAGTCCCGCGAAGGGAGCGCTTTTGGCATCTCTCGTGAGCACTGGTACATCGAGTGATCCCTATTGTAGTAATTGACGATTACTAGCTGTCGACCGAGCGATTCCCGCACCCGATTGGTCGGCAGGCGCTTCACCCGCCGTGCTGGGACGCGGTCAGGGTGGCTTGCTGAAAACGGCCAGATACAGTATTACCTACCAGAATATAGTATCACAGTACATACCTTGGTAGTGGCCGAAACTACAAGCCATACATTGACGTTTTGAAATCTTGACCACTCCCCTCCGCCTCGGTATGCCACTCCTGCTGCTTCCTTTGAAACACCGCTGCAGGGGGACCATTGGTGCCGGCGAGATCCTAGAGGCCTTGACCAGCCCCCAAAACGCCAAGAACTTCCTCACAGGGATAACAGACCTCTTCCGAGATAACGTTGCCCTGGAAAGGGTAGGTACTGTATGGATAAGAGTTAATTTGCTAGGTTTCGTTGGCGGGCAAGTTGTTGGTGGTTGTTGATGGTGATGTTGTTCACGCTACTGATTAGGGCTTGCTGTTATTATTGGCATTTGTGAGGTTGATCTTGGAAGTTGGCGGTATCAATGGTATTTACTCGTCTGCCGTTTGGGTCGTGTTCGGCGCCTTCTCCTTTTCGTGACCGCATTCGCCCAATCTAACTGCGTTATATGGTATGTCGTCTTCATTGCTATTGACTGTCTGCCTGGCTGTTAGGCCACCGACATCGATTGCTACGAGGATCTCCACGCGTTTCCTTTGACCGACCCCGACACCATGTTCGACTGGGAAGACGATGATACCTTCGCAAGGCTCCGCCTACAAGGTGAGGACGACGGCGGAGTGGAGGTTGATGTTCCGTCATACCGTGCATACCTGTGCCGTGGGTACCTGTGTCATGGGTCTGTCTTAACCCCATCTAAACTGTACCCGCGGGTTTTGAACAAACTACTTAGAATTAGTACGAAACGATGCGGGAGAGAGGAAACAAACAAGTCGTAGGCTGTGTCCGTATTACCCCGCCCATCGCATGCGACTTCTACGCTCGAGTGCGGCTGCCCAGTGATGAAGGCTAGCTCAACAACGACGGCACCGACCGGCTCTGCCACCCCCCGCCCGCCTGCCCTCTCGGTTGGTGTTTGTGCGTATTGTACGTTGATTGTTGTTGTTTGGTGGTCGTGAACAAACGGTTGGGGAGCAGGCGCTAACTGTGTCGTGATTAAGAAAGCCTCTGCGGCCACCCGCGCCAAGCTGACGGTGCTGGACACCGACCCTGCCTACAAGGTGAGTGAGCAGGCCCCTCTCAAGCAGAGACACCATCCCACCGCACCTGTACCTCAAGCGCGCCTCTGGAAAGATGTAGTGCATCAAACGATTGTGGGCGACAGCAGGAGGTTCGGGGAGCAGCAGGCAGCTATTTTTATATTGGACGCATGCTACGGTACTAGGTATTAATAACCCCTATTTTTCTGAGGCTGCTCACTTAAGGAGCTCTATAACGCACCCAAAAACGGGATTTTGATCAAAAAAGAAGTGCAGCCGGAGGAAAAATCCCATTGCCCAGGTAAAAATCTAATCATATTTTTTAGCACAAACGGTATTTGGTAGTTCCTCAAGTGAGGAGCCCCTTCGATCAAAATCAATCTCGGCACAATGTGCTACCTGTCTTAGCGTGCGTCAATGTTGATTGACGCTGAAAATACGGTATATCGGTACGAACCTATTAATAGTGGCGTTTGTCTTGTGCGGAGGTATTTGTTTGGTTTCAAGTGATGTGCTATTTCGAACCTTGCCAGTGTCCCTTTCAGGTTTCCATGCCCTCTGTATCGCATATACACCGCCTGAACGTATGGACTCATGACAGCCCAATAATAGGTGTGTTGTGTTAATCTTGAAAGCAAGCTTGCATTTCCATAATTTACAACTTCCTTGCCATACACGTATGCCGTCCGTTTATTTCCTTTTCCCTCATATACACACTGCTGCTGTTGTCCAGGGCCTCAAAGCCAAGGTGGACTCGCTCCTGGCTGCCGGCAAGTTGTTCGTCGTCGACCACGAGCTGCTCGAGGTAAGGCAGAAGCCTAGACAAGGTTCCCGCAGGCATAGCCCCCTCACTTCGTCGATGGAGATAATCGATGCTCATACAGGGTGCACGTTCATATGTGTATTGTTTGGGGCGGTTGCGTTCGTGTTTTTCTTATTGGCTACAATGGTCTGCCTGTCGAGATCAACTTCTTATATTTTAGAGAACAACGGATTTTGCCGTGCGTATTTCCAGTGATGCCGTTTGCTGTTTTTTGTCGCTGAGGCAGTCGTACGCACAATCTTATTTCACAATTGATAAGCATTACTATAGCGCATGCCAGTGATTGTCATTGGAGTGGGTTTCCCCACTCACTATTGTAGTAGATGTTCGTTCTAAATGTTGGATGGACGCACGACGCCTGCTACAACAGAGGTAGCACTTTTTGGCAAAACCATTTCTCAATTACGGAATTACGGGACTCCTTATCACAATATGGTCGGAATATCATTGTTGTTTTGCAACCATTTTCGCTTCATACCTAGGCCATGGGATTGTTCATCGAGTTACACTCTCCTTTTATCCCATCTCTTTGTGTTTGGGTAAGAGATAGAGCTCCTTAAGTGAGGAACCTCGTCACACCACCTACGATAGAGGTGCACCAGTTTTTTTCTGGGGCCCCTCACTTGAGGAGCTCTATACCTCTCCCAAAA
Organism: Laminaria ephemera; assembly: GCA_036873875.1. Taxonomy (NCBI): domain Eukaryota; class Phaeophyceae; order Laminariales; family Laminariaceae; genus Laminaria; species Laminaria ephemera. Next base: position 4,286,619 of record JAYJMJ010000599.1, on the reverse strand, counting down.
ACTGATTCGGGGAAAAATAAAGTGCAACCCGATGAACAAACCCAAGACTTCGGTATACAAAAAATTCAGATTGAAAAAAAAAAACGACATTCCGGCGATTTTGGGTTAAGGAGCGCCGTCATTCAGAAACAAAAAATCCTAAAAGTGCTACCTCAATAGTAGCACGCGTCTCATACAAAAGAGGTGCACCTCCACCGTAGCATGCGTCGCACGGAGTTTTCGGACATAAATGTATCGCAAACATGGAAAAATTTTATACTGTTCAAAGGCCCTTGAATGCAGAATGCACACGGTCAATTTACTCTGAAGATGCGTCGTACAAAAGTGTTTCTAGCCAGCGAGATATAACAAGAAATTACCGTGACGGATCAAGCGTATTTTTACGCTGGATTCTTCGGTGGCTTTGTGTCGGGTGCCTCCCCCCCCGCCCGCCTCTTCCGCTCCTCTTTCCCGTGCTCTCCTCGGCCTATACTTTCCCCCGCAACGTGATCAATATGATACACGTAATGCTGTTGGACGTCTACAGGGCATGGCTAATTCGGAGGTGGAGGGTTGGACGAAGTACCTGGCCCCGGCCATTGCGCTGTTCGAAGTGGTTGACGACGACCTGCTGCCCATCAGGCCCATCGGTATTCAGGTAATTGGATAGGTAACTCTGTTGGGCTGGTTTAGTACTGATAGTGCTCTCCCCTTTCCTCGTTGATGGGGTCGGTTTCGTGTCGATGGAGGAGACGAAGTCGCTGCTTTCCATGTTTTCTGTATGCGCTTCATGTGGCGTTCCTGTGGCACTTGTCTTTGTACTGGCGACGAAGTCGGCGCTACTGGTTCCATCTGCTTTCGACCGTTGTTGTTCTCGTTGTTATTGTTGTTGGGTACACTGGGCCGAAACCCGTGCGGTTACACAGCAAAACGTAGTCGCTTATCTGGTTGCTGCTACTGTCTACGTCGATTTGCCTCTTCAGCTGAGCCAAGGCAAGGAAGCCACCCCGATCTTCATGCCTGAGGACGGCGTCAACTGGCAGATCGCCAAGGCGTGCTTCGAGGGGGCTGATTTCATGTAAGCATGGCGTCGTTACCGATGTTGCTCTCTACAAATAAGTACGGCAACTGCTTTGCTCGTTGACCTCAGCGTCGCTCAACACCAGTTTTGTCAATATTATTACAACGTAGAATACGAATAGCCTGTCGCCACTACGAAAGGTATAGGTTGGTCCCAACGGTTTCAGAATACTAATACAATGGAAAATATGTAAAGCCGGTCGCTAAAACGGAATACACGATTTTGATTTCTCCTTTCCCCGCAGCATTACGTGCTTCCAGAGAAGTTTCCCCCCCAACCTGTTTCGTTGTTGTCACTAATGACAAGGTGATAATCATGAGAGGAGATCCAATACATATACACATTGCCGTTTTTCTTGTTTCTTCCTGCTTTGCGCCCCATCACTCCAGCATCCACGAGGTTGTCTCTCACCTTGGAAACACCCACCTCGTCCTGGAAGGCGCCATGGTCGCGATGCACCGCCAGCTTCCCAGGGAGCACCCCTTGTACGACCTGCTGCACCCCCACGTCGAGGGAACCGCGTTCATCAACTTTGGCGCGCAAGTGGTAAGGAGTAACGTTTGTGACCAAGCCCGTAGCGACCTCCCTTACGGAACCCACCCCAACGATAGCATTCACTACGGAACGAACCTCGACGGAAATAACCCCAAAGGCAATCGCGCCATCGGTCAAGCGTGACAAGTTGCGATGTTCTACTACGGCCGAGGCCGTTGTCGGTGTTGCATTAGTGTCCACCCTATGTGGAGTGTTTAGCGACCACCTCATTCGCAGCTAGACTGACGACGAAAAGGAGGGGCATAGCGTAGAGTGGCAAAGCAATGTAAGGTTGCAACATCCTGGTGTATCCCACAGACAATGATGGGTACTACCGAATCCGAAGAAATGCGTAAGAACTGCAGAAGCGTATCATAGCATATAAGATATACTGGGTTGCATGAACCACCTGGTGCCTGCTGTTGAGCAGGCCTACGGCCACTATGATGAAGCCCTAGGCGCAACAACAGTGAACTGTGACCTCGGCAACGCTCCCTTGCCTACCAGTCACCACAGCGCTTGCCGCAAGTTGTTTGTTGAGGCCTGCCGAAATCAGCTGTAACTGAGTTTCGGGAGGAAATGACCCTTCTTAGCGTGTGAACACTTTCGTGGCGATTCATAAAGAGTGGACAACGCGCGAGCTTGCAACAAACTCTTGACCCTGTCTATGTTGTAAGCGCCCAACGCCCTCCTCAGTGCCGTCATATTTTCACGTTTTTTGTCCATGTTTTTACGAAGTTTGTCCATGGCCTCGACGGTTTCGTTTGGTGCGGTGCTCGGTTACCGGCAGTTGCTCATGATCGAAGGCGGCGCCGTCGATAAGCTTACGGCTAACGACATCACGGAATCATGGGAACTCTGCCGGGACCAGGTGTGTGCGATCGACCGATACTTCCAGTTAGTTTATGGCGCAAGAGTTCGCTAGCACACGGTTTTGTCTTGAGAGGGGTTACGAAAATGAGATGCTTGTACCGATCGAACGGATACAAGTGTACGCTATTTACAGCATCAAGGGTCCTGTTGTTTACGCCGTATGGCGTTCACGGAATGAGAGCAAGTCGCCGAGGGCAATACATTTATTCCGCAGCAAAACGATCCTGGAAAGACAAGATTATTAATATAGCATTACGCAAGCGGGGTGACTATATCGTTTTGGATTGATCTGGAATCGATACGATGCGGCGTGCCTCGGGCGCACGCACGCCACGCATCAAGCCTCCGATGCGTGGCGTAACATGATGGCTCCTACCCATCCATCCTTTCTCCCGACCTTCTGACTTCGCATCAGACTCTGGCGCGCCTCAAGTCGGACTTCTCCCCCACGGCCGACTTCGAAAACCGCGAAGTGACCAAGAAGGACTTCCCCGGGCGGTACATGTACCGCGACGTCGGAACGCAGTACTGGGACGCGACACACACATGGGTCAAGGAATACCTCGACGTGAGTGCAATGCCTATTTGTCTTCGTGTTGGGGTTTGTTTTGCAATCGTTTGAGCAGGCGCATTTGTAAGCTCTTGAATGCCGCCCGCCTTGAATCGCTTTTGAACTTTGTAGTTGTATCTGTGCATCGCCGAGTCGCTTTCGGTCCGGCCACGGAAACGACGACGGCTACGTGATACTCCCTTTCTATATTTCACATTATACACAGCATAGAACACCCACTAAGATGTATAGACGGAATATGGAAGCCAACCTGAGATTTGCAGGAACGTGACAAATTTGGAAGGCGTTCTGCTGAAATTGGTGTAGAACGCACCCATTCTCAAGTGTGAAATCCAGCCTGAGCAAGAGACGTGCTACGGTAGCCGGCGCCCTCGGTGGTTCGATAGTAAGCCGCGTAACTATTGATGTCGATGTCGAAGGTTCGAATTTCACAAGGGACTCTTTCTTTCAAGTCGACAGGTCGAAAGAGCGAGAGCGTGAGTTGGCGAAATTCGATGCAAATCGAAATCACACAAAGCTGAAAAGTGGGAATACCGAACCCTGTGCGCGATAAAAATGGAGGAAAATACCGGGATGGAGAAGGAAACATGCCTGCGATCACGGCTTGTCCAGAAGGTCGCTGAGGGTAAACTCTCTAACGAGTTCGGCTGGAAAGTAAAAGCGATGACCCGAAAAAAAACAAAAAGAAAAGCGGGTAGCACCTAAGGTAATATTGTATCATCTAATATTTCAGAGGCTCCTCATTTGATGAGCTCTATACCACCTTCTAAAAATTAACTTTGACGAAATCGAACGTGCATCCTGGTGACCAGTCCCATGGCCTAGGTATGTAATGAGCAATATTGTAAAACATCCAACAGTATTGGGTGGTTTGGTAGTGATAATACTACTAGAAGAGTGGCAGTTTTGTAAATATTTAAATATCGGCACCCTCAAACTATTTTGTTTTGGTTGTTTACCCTCTATTTCCCTACGTGTGCACCTACCTACTGCTGTACATGCGCGACCAATTAGCAAGAGGATTATTTGAATCCTCATTATTAGTACTATTAGCACCACTACTAGTTCTATTGGAGGAGCCCCATGAGGCAGTCATGTTT
>JAYJMJ010000599.1:4179482-4198793 GCA_036873875.1 Laminaria ephemera | reverse complement strand
CAGCCCAGGTGAGCCGACGGTCGTCATACTTGAGACCGAAATATCCTCGTAAGTCAAAATGAGCTTGAGTCAAGCGAGTCAACCGCCAGACAACGTAGTTTCTACGACACAGTTTGCGGTCGCAGCCACCTGACTTTTGTGTGCTGAACTAGACCAAATATAATCATGGGTCGAGCGAAATGAACGCCAGAAAATGAACTGTTTACGGCGACATCATGCGGTCGCCGCCGCCTGTTCGAGAAGTTTCGGCCTGAGCCAAGTGAATTAACCGTCATACAGTAGAGCTTCTACGGCAAAGTCCCGCGGTCGCAACCGCCTGACTGATGTGCGCTGAAACCTACCAAATATTATCATGAGTCTAAGTGAAATGAACGCAAGAAACGACATGTTTCCGGCAACACCAGGCGGTCGCCACCGCCTGATTTATACGCGCTGACACGGACGTCCAAGCCCCTAACTCGCACCAGCTGTTTCGCAACCGGAACCCGAGTGAAGAGACCGAACTAGTAGCGTAAGTCAATATTATTATCGAAGACCACGCAAAACCAACGCCAGAGCCCGGGATATTCACGGCAACCACCTCCATTATGTACGCTGACACAACCGCCAACGCCCCTTACCAACGCCAGCCCCACTTCGCAACGGAGCCTAGATGGAACGAGGTCACTACACCGACCGCCAGTCCTCATGTCCCGAGCCCCAACCCACCCCCTGCTACTCAGTGTTCCCGTAACTGCAGAGGCGAAGGCAAATCGAAGAACCGATCGCCCACCGAGCCCCGGGCGCACACGGTATAAGGCTTACCCTCACCGTGGGCTAATCAAAGCGGAAGGCGACTACCATATAATTTCAGTTAGCACAAATATTAATACGGGCATACGGACGAACGGTGTCCCCCGCGCTTGCAACGGGAGCAAAAGGAGAACGCGCAGATCCGGTGGTCATGGTTGGGGTTTCTCCCGGCAGCGGTGCACCTGTCACAAGTGGGACCGCCCTGAACCGGCTGGAACTGCTGCTGCTCCTCCTGCAAGACGCCGTTGAACCTGGCGATGGCCGCTAGAGCACGGTTCGACGGAGGTTGGAGCGGGGCGCTGCCGCGACCGTCGCTGCCGCCGCTGCTGCCACCGCCGCCGCCGCCGCCTCCGCCGCCCTTCCGGTTTCCCTTGCCGTTCTTGCTCTTCGTGGTCCCCCCCGTCACCGATGGAAACGGGAGCACAACCGGCTGCGCGGCTGCCGCGCCCCCGCGCCACCCCCCAGCCGCTAGCGGAGCGAAGCCGGCGGGCGGCGCCCGCTGCGAAGAGGTCCTAGCGAGCGCCGCATGGCCGCGGGGGGCAGAGACGCCGTAGGAACCCCGCCCCCGGGCGCCGCCCTTGGGGGGCGCCGACCCAACCGTAGAACCAGTGCCCAGCGCCTTCTGAATTGCACGTCCGTCTTTGAGGTCCTGGTCGATCTGGCTCTTGGTCAGGCCGCGCGTGTTGGGGAGTTTATCGGTAAACACCCCCAAGGTTACGGCAGGACAGCCGAAACGCCTGAGCACAAACTGCCCCCGGGTGAGCGTCCGCTCCAAAATGGCCTGTTCGGCGGACAGTCCCATGTCGTGGGCGAGAGCGGCTGCCGCGCGCAAGGTCTACTCAGAATCTTACCAATCACGCTCCCCGGCAGAGTTCCTCCAGGTCCGCGTCATGTCCACTATAGGTTGCTGGAACTGTAGCCGAACCAACGATCGTAGCAGCGGGGTAAAACGACGATCGTAGCAGCGGGGTAAGGAGTAGGTAAGCCGAGAGCGCATTCACGGCCGTGCCATACACCACCAAAACGAGAGAGTATACAGCAGTATCGACGCGTGTGCACGTACCGTTGCCGAGAGTGAGAGGGCACCGCAGTACCAGACACCGCAGCATCATACACTCGGCTCAACAGCCAAAACGAGAGAGTATACAACCGTACCGAGCAACTCGAGTACGCCAAGCGTGTGCACGTAAATTTGCAGAGAGTGAGAGGGCACAGCCGAACCAGACACCGCAGCATCATACACTCCGATCAAGCCCAAACACGAGAGAGTATACCGCAGTATCGAGCCACTCGAGTACACCAAGCGTGCGCACGTAAATTTGCAGTGAGTGACAGGGCACAGCAGTACCAGACATCGCGGCATCATACACTCAACTCAACAGTCAAAAGCGAGACAGTATACAGCAGTGCCCGTATACTGGCAGAGAACGAGTGGGTACAGCCACACCAGACACGGCAGTATCGTACACTCAAATCAGCAGCCAAAATTTCAGAGAGTGAGAGGGCACCGCAGTACCAGACACTGCAGCATAATACCCTCGGCTCAACGAACCACAGCATCATACACTCGGCTCAACTGCCAAAACGCGAGAGTATACAGCGGTATCGAGCCACTCGAGTACGCCAAGCGTGTGCACGTAAATATGCAGAGAGTGAGAGGACACCGTAGTACCCGCAGCATCATACCCTCAGCTCAAGGCCAAAACTATAGAGTATACAGCAGTATCGAACAACTCGAGTACGCCCAGCGTACGCACGTAAATTTGCAGTGAGTGAAAGGGCACAGCGGTACCAGATGCCGCGGCATCATACACCCCACACAACAGTCAAAAGCGAGGGAGTATACAGCAGTATCGAGCAACTCGAGTACACCCAGCGCACGCACGTAAATTTGCAGTGAGTGAGAGGGCACAGCCGTACCAGACTCCGCGGCATCATACACTCAACTCAACAGTCTAAAGCGAGAGAGTATACAGCAGTATCGAGCAACTCGAGTACACCCAGCGTAGGCACGTAAATTTGCAGTGAGTGAGAGGGCACAGCCGTACCAGACACCGCGGCATCATACACTCAACTCAACAGTCAAAAGCGAGAGAGTATACAGCAGTATCGAGCAACTCGAGTACACCCAGCGTACGCACGTAAATTTGCAGTGAGTGAGAGGGCACAGCAGTACTAGACACCGCGGCATCATACACTCAACTCAACAGTCAAAAGCGAGAGAGTATACAGCAGTATCGGGCAACTCGAGTACACCCAGCATACGCACGTAAATTTGCTGTGAGTGGGAGGGCAAAGCCGTACCAGACACCGCGACATCATACACTCAACTCAGCAGTCAAAAGCGAGAGAGTATACAGCAGCATCGAGAGAGCGTATACAGCTATATCAAGCAACTCCCGCCCAGTAACGAGAGAGTATACAGCAGTATCGAGAGAGCGATATCCCGCAACTCTCGCCCAGAAGTACTGTAGTGGTCGATCGATAGTGCCGGTACATGCCAGCCGGAGATATCAGCTATAGCGGAAAAGTGGCACGAGCCACTCGAGTACGCCCAGCGTGTGCACGTGAATTTGCAGAGAGTGAGAGGGCACCGCAGTACCAAACACCGCAGCATCATACCCTCAGCTCAAGCCCAAAACGAGAGAGTATACAGCAGTATCAAGCAACTCGAGTACACCCCGCGTACGCACGCGCACTTGCAGTGAGTGAGAGGGTAAGTTTGCAGTGAGTGAGAGGGCACATCAGTACCAGACCCCGCGGCGTCATACACTCACCTCAACCGTCAAAAGCGAGAGAGTATACAGCAGTATCGAGAGAGCGTATACAGCTATATCCAGCAACTCTCGCCCCGTAGTACTGCTGTAGTGGTCGATCGATAGTGCCGGTAACTCGAGTACACCAAGCGTAAGGTTTTCAGTGAGTGAGAGGGCACAGCAGTACCAGACACCGCGGCATCATACCTCAACTCAAGAGTCAAAAGCGAGAGAGTATGCAGCAGTGTCGAGAGAGATATCACGCAACTCTCGCCCAGAAGTACTGTAGTGGTCGATTGATAGTGCCGGTACGTGCCAGCCGGAGATATCAGCACTATAGCGGAAAACCGGCACTACGCCGGACCGACACTACTACAACTCCTTGCAACCCGTCTGTGCCAAGTAATTTCTCGGCGCTATAGCGGGCAACCTCCCCTGTGGCCCCACGAGAGAGTATACAGCAGTGTCGAGCCACTCAAGTACACCCAGCGTACGCACGTTAATTTGCAGTGAGTGAGAGGGTAATTTTCTTCTTTTTTTTTTTCTTCATTTTTTTTTAGTGAGTGAAAGGGCACAGCAGTACCAGACCCCGCGGCATCATACACTCAACCCAACAGCCAAAAGCGAGAGAGTATACAGCAGTATCGAGAGAGCGTATACCGCTATATCAAGCATATGATATCATAAATCGTGTAGGAAATGGCGCAACCACACACAATTGGCACTCCGACAAGAGTCCTCCGGTCAACGTCCTTTCAACAGCCTCGGTCTGGCATAAAATACAGCTAGTAGTACACCTCAAGATCGTATCCTATCCTACAATCCTGCGCGCAGGGAAGGGCGTAACCGCCCAATTGGCACTCAAGATGTGTTTCTTTATTGTCCCTGACGTCTGCACAAACACGAAACGATCAAACGCTCAGACAAACACACAGTCCTGAACAGCCAATTGTGTGAACCCACAATGGCTTACCAGATGCGTGTACGATTGGAAGTAGTTGACCCACCAGTTTGTGGGTTTGGACCCAGACCCGGTGTGCACGCTATTTTACAGGCGTACCTGGCCGTACGTGGGCGCTTTCCCCCAACCGAGGCATGCCTCTAGAGATATATTAAGGCATGAAGAGGTGCCTCTCGTCGGTCGTTGAAGACGCGCTCGGACGAGGAAACAACAGCGGCGCTCGGGAGCATATACGATCGCTGCCCTCACGGGAACGCTGGGTGTTGCTAGGAGCTCATCAGCAAAATCGCCATACAATCCGATGGGTAAAAACTGTGGAACAGAGGTTGAAACTACGCCATTGATGAGACGTACTTGAAAACTGTATCGAGTGCAGTCACTTGTACTACAGCTTCCAACAAACCCTCGGTAAGACACGAGGAACGAGCTAACACTTAAAATGTCATAAACTAAGTCACGGACGCGGTAGTCGCTTGTGTGGCTTCTCCAGCGAGGGGGACGAGAGCAAGGACGACCGCGACCTGGTGCGAGGTATGTTGTTTATAGGTTTGATTTGTTTCTGCTGAGGACATTTAAGCCTAAGGACGACACGGTTCGTGGTCTTCCCGTTGATTGCGACTGCGGCCCCTTTTAATAGCTTGATCAGCTGTAACAGCGGCGATGCCTTAGGACAGTACCTACGCTGTCGATCTTGAGGAATTTACCGTATCGAGCAGGCTTAGAGTTAGGGTCTACCTCTGCCTGTGGCACCTACCTGCCTCCTCCGTGCCTGTCACCTAGGATGGGCTTCGCTGTTGCAGGTTGATATCACTTCTGATATGCCTGAGTGAGCATTTGGACCTGAGAACAATGAACCGAGTTCATTCACATTAGGTTGTTTCCAATAATGTATGCCGATATCACGAGCTAGGCAGTCTTGTGTGGTATGGACCTTTGGGCCTGTATATATGATAATATTTTCAGGTGTTGTACCTATTACTGAAGTACCAGGTGTACGATATGATGGGTTGTTGTTTTCCGGCGATATCCGTAGGCTTAGAGTTAGGGCCTACCTAGGCCTGTAGCGCTTCCCTACCCATCTGTATGAGGGCCCTGCCGAGTTTTCGGATAAGCCTTGCTGCGTTGTGGACTGATACAAGGTCTCGGGTGCCTGATCGGCCTCGCGATATCGCCGGCATCTTCGAACGAAGTTTCCTTTGAGACCTTCCAATTCTCCCACCGGAAGAACTTAGGGTGGCGCGCCGGGATTCATCCCCGGCGAGACGGAGAGGATATATATGATACGTGTGTATGTTCTTCACATTAAACTGATATAGGACAGATTTGCCGGTAGAAGAAGTAACGGTCTCCGTAGATGCAGTCACCGGCAAGTCACGGTTTATTGTAGAGATAACTGGGCATGTTTATATCGGGGTCTGGGGATTTGGGGGCACGGGCGCTAAATGGCGCCCTTCCGCCCCACTGTTGGGTGCAGACTTCAGGAGTAGGTTAGCAAGACCGAGCCGAGCAACAAGTGAGTCGCGGTTCTTTCTGGGGACGTCAGCAGATTGAGGTAATCGAGTGTGTGCTTCACATTAAACATATACGACTGTAGGTATATATTTATATGCATTTCTCCCCGGAAGTGCGTAGGGGCTCGAGCCGCGATTCATCCCCTGCGGTACGGGGAACATGTATGTCCCACGATCCTTTGGTCCCCTGTTAAGGGACTTAGTCCTTTAGAAGGTACCTAGATTATTTATTTGGTGCTTACCGTCAATCTGGAACGGACTTGGTCCGTGTTAAGGGACCTAAATTTTGTGTCCCTTAAAAAATGGACCCCTATTAAGGTAGTTGGGCCACTATTAAGGGACCTAGATTTATATCGTTTGGTGCTCACCGCCAATCTGGAAGGGATTTGCCCCGCTACTAAAGAACCCAATTATTTATGTTGGTTCCCACGGTCAATCGGTTGACCACCAATTTCCAGAGATACGATATCATTATAAGAACTGGGCATCCATGCGTCCTCGAACAAATTTGTCTTCCTAGTACGGGGCTTGGCCCTATTAATGGACCTAGATTGCTTCAAAAGTAGTTCATATATATCGACCTATCTATATAGTTTGATAATACCGGCGAGGGCACGGCTCTAAGAACGGGAGGTGACCCCGTTTTGAGGGACCATCGATCACACGTACTACAGGCAACCCGGACGTATATGACAGGACATACCGTGGGTATATAGTCCCGGAACCTGTTGCGGACGGCATGGCTGCCTTATCGATGATGCCCACGCGGCTGGAGCACATGGCCGAGGCCCACGATAGGAGGGGTTCATCCGTTCGCACGGCACTCGAGAAAAGATCCGGCGCCGCCGGTTCCCAGCGCCGCTGTTTTTTCTGCCGCTGCCAGTTGAGGATAGCGTTGGCGTCTGGGCGAATACAACGCTAGTGTGTCGCCAAATACGTCTGGGCAAATGCACCGCTGGTGTTTCGCCGAATAAGTCTGGGCGACAACACCGCTGATATGTGGCCGAATACGATTGTAGACATGGGGCCGGTGACTTACGGCCTTGACGTCTGGTTGATCACACCGCTCGTGAGCCTCGCCGAGACCTACGATAGAAATAATTAAGCTGGTGTTTGGTACTAATAACATGGTAATCTCCGAAGAGGCCGTTTCCAGAGGGGCTGGTGTGCGCTGCCCGTCGCGGATGGCGCTGCCGTTCTCGCGAACACACCGCTGGCGTTGGTTGTCGACTGCGATCGTAGATGTGCGTACCTTTAGCAGACAGCGCTGCCATTTGGCCTTTCGATACGACCATCTTGAAAAGATCCAGCGCTGCTGGTTGGTGCTGCCAATTGCAGATGGTTCTGCCGCCCGGGCGAATACACCGCGAGTGTTGGTCGCCCACTACGATCGTAGATATGTGTACCTTTAACAAACGGCGCTGCCGTTTGGCCTTTCGTACGACAATCGTGGATACCTCTAGCGCTGCTGGCTTCCAAGCGCTGCTTGTTGGCGTTGCCTAAGGCGCTGCCGTCAGGGCGAAAACACCGCGGGTGTGGCTCGTTGACTGCGATCGTTGATGTGGGTCCCTTTACCAGACGGCGCTGCTGCCGTGTGGTCTTTCGTACGACCATCGTGAAAAGCTCCAGCGATGCTGGTTTCCCAGCGCTGCTGGTTGGCGCTGCCAGTTGCGGATGGCGCTTGCGCCCGAGCCAATACACCGCAGGTGTGGGTCGCCAACCTCGAACGTAGATACGTGTACCTTAAGCAGATGGCGTTGCCAGTTGGCCGCTTCGTACGACCATCGTAAAACGCTCCAGTGCTGCTGATATTCCAGAACTGCTGGTTTGCGCTGCTAGTTGCAGATGACGCTGCCGTCCGGGTATGTACACCGTGGGTGTGGGTTTACGACTACGATCGTAGATATGCGTACATTTAGCAGACGGCGCTGCCGTTTGGCCTGTCGACCGACTGTCGCGAAAAGCTCCAGCGCTGTTGGTTGCCCAGAACTGCTGGTTGTCGTCGCTAGTTGCTGATGACGCTTTCGTCATGGCAAATACACCGCGGCTATGGGTCGCCGACTACCGTCTTAGATATGTGTACATTTAGCAGACTGCGCTGCTGTTTGGCCATTCGTAGGACTATCGTGGAAAGCACCAGCGCTGCTGGTCTCCCAGTGCTTCTGGTTGGCGCTGCATGGTGCGGATGACGCTGCCGCCCACGATAATACACCGCGGGTTTGGGTCACCACCTACGATCGTAGATATCTGTACCTTTAGCGGACGGTACTGCCAGACGGCGCCGAGCCGAGTCCTGAACTTCGGCTTGCCCATCGCACAATACTCCCCGCACCACCGGATTATTCTGGCACCGCCATTGCGTTACGACCCTGCTAGGCTACGCCTCTATATACAACATATGTATACATTCACATCGCTGGTGTGGATCTGGCGCTGCCCGATTGTTCGGGCGCGGCTTACATGTCCTTTAGAATAACTATCGTGCGAAGCTCTGGCGCCGACGGTTTCCCAGCGCTGCTGGTGGGCGTCACCAGTTGCGGATGGTGTTGCCGTCATGGTGAATGCACCGGTGGTGTGGGTCGCCCACTTCGATTGTAGATATGTGTACCTTAGCAGATGGTACTGCCGTCAGAAAAAATACACCACTGGTGGATCTAACGGTCGTCAGCGCTGCTGGTTGGCGCCGTCAGTTGCTCCCAATGCTGCTGGTTGGCGCTGTCAGTCGCTGATGGGGCTACCGTCATGACGAATACACCGCTGGTGTGGGTCGTCGACTACGATCGTAGGTTTGTGTACCTGTAACAAATGGCGCTACGGTCTTGGCAAATACACCACTGGTGGGTGTAGCAGTCGTGGATACTGTAGGTATGAACGAGTAAAGAGCCTGATACACGAGTATAGAGGCTTATACCTTTGAACGACAAGTTCGGGTCTTACCTTTTACAGAGGGCGCCGACGTCTTGGCAAATACACCACTGGTGGGTGTAGCGGTTGTGGATAAGTATATGCGATCTTAGAGCCTGATACCTGCCAACTACAAGTTTGGGTCTTGTGGGCAGTGCCGGAGCCGCCGGTAGGTCTCGGCGCTACTAGTTTTCTGGCGCTGTCGGTTGAGGACGGTACCGCCGTTTGGGCGTCCGTAGAGTTTGTATTTTCGTACGACACCCAGAGTCTAGCCGAGGCCTGACCTTCACCTTGCCCTTTGCACAATGTTCTATAGTTTATACGTGCGATACCCCCAGCCTAGCCGAGGCCTAAACTTCGCCTTGCCCTTCGCACAATATTCTCGTGTCTCGGGGTTAGTCTCGACACCACCGGGGGTTTCTGGCGTTGCCAGGGAGGTACGACGCGGCGTGGCTACGGGTATATATATGACCGAGATATACATCCACTATGATCTATATCGACATTACCATCGCTGGTGTGGCTATTTGTGCCCGCCCTGTGTTAGTTGCTACAGGCATTGGTATCGCCTTTCTAGAGGCACGTGTGGGTGGTACAGAGCTGCTGCGCGTGCGATGGGTTTTCTGGCGCTGCCAGGAGGCTACGACGCTGCGAGGCTACGGCCATATAATGCTTATATAGATTCACATAGCTGGCGTGTATCAGTACGACATGTATGTGTAGATCAAATAGCTGGTGTGCATCGAGAATACTTGCTGAGATAGCGTGCGGGGGAAGGGTGGTCGTGATCAGTTATTTGCAGAGCTCAACTTAGTCCCGTATTACCCCCCCTAGCTTACCCCGCATACTGCACTGGCACAGATGTCTCAGGTCGTGGTCAACACCTCCCGAATCAGGCGGAACTGGATGGTACCCCGGGTGGTAGTCGCCCGATCCCACCGCGGGAGTACCTCGCTGGGGGGCTGCGGCGGCAGTGGACTTATACGCGGTGATGTCGGATTACCTAATGTCGTTCTTACGGCGCGCGTTTTTTGCCGTAAGCACGGCGATTGGCCACCGCAATTATTACCGGACGCCCCAAATTCCCTAAAAGCACAAGCCATACATTTCTATAGGAAACCCTGGATCACCTCATTTCGTGCTTGCTGCGAGCGTTCTTTGCCGAAAGCACGGTGATTGGCCACCGCAATTACCGGACGCCCCAAATTCCCTAAACGCACAAGCCATACATTTCTATAGGAACCTCATCATTTTTTATCTCGCTGGATGCCATATTTGGACTCCGAGCTTACGCTGCGACCCTGCGAGCTGCTGCTACAATGTCGCTGTCGACGTGGATAGCCAAGAAGTCGAAGCACGATGGTTTCCGCGAGAAACTCGACGCGTTCATCGACATCGCCCCCAACCAAGGAGGCAGTCAGAACAACTGGCACGGCACCTGCAAGTCATGTCGGAACGAGTTCGGCCTGACCCTGAACCGCATGGCGGTGCACTTTCTGAAGAAGAAGGGGAACGGCGTTTCCATCAGCTCTGCAAGGAGTGTTCCCGTGGGGGCTGTGCTTGCGGCGCAGGCCTACTTCGCCAGCGTCGACAGCGCCAAGCAGGGCGCCCGGACGAAGCGCGCCAAAGCTTCCGCGTTCGCCCAGCAGACGATCCCTTCGGCGTTCAAGGGGGGTGTCCGGCAAGAGACCAACAGCGGCTTGGCAGCCCTTCTCTTGGGACCGGCTTGCCATTCGACGTGGGGAGGCACTACCTGTTCAGGAACTTCGTCACGGCAGTGACGAAGGACCCGTCATGGTCGGCGGAGCACCGGACCACCATCTCAGAAGTTCGCCTCGACGAGGCATTCGCCAAAGCTGTCTCGGAGATGAAGGTCGTCATTCTTCCAGCTGTCCAGCACTGGCGGGGCGCTACAGCACGAATCAAAATATTGATATAAATTCAGATAAATTCAGAAAAAAAAACTAAAATGGGTTTTACACATTTTAGTATGTGCATTTCGATCGTAAGCGGGGACGTGTTTTAAACGTCCTCTGTTTATGCCGAAATTACGCGAAATAAGTCCTCATGTTGCATTTTGCCGGAATAAACGTAAACACGAAGTTAAACACGAAGTTTCCCAGCCGAAATACGACATCACTGCTTATACGTGTGCATGCCACTGTGGTGCTAGCGGTTACACCGCCGGGGGTGTATCGGTGAGGCTACTGAATTATGAGCATAACTATGTAATCGTTTGCGCTGGTCAGTGTCATTTACCCGGTTTGTTGCGCGGCGGCTACGGTGGCTAACTACATTACTTCAGTTTTCGATAGTTTTTCTACTACCGACACCCACGGGATTTCAAGCCAATCACATCCCGAAGGGGAGCTTGCAACCTATGTACACATGCCTATAGCTGGGGTTCCTCGCTGGGCCCCCCTACGGTAGTTGTTACACACCTGTGCGTGGCACTTCTGCGTGCACTCGGCGTGGCCGGTCTTGCGGTGGGCATGGTACTTGGTTACGGTTACACGACTGGGGTGTTCGCCGAAGTCACGGCGGTGTAGGCTGCATACATTAACATGGGTCGGTTGTCTCGCTATTCTCTGCGGTAGTTGCTGCATACGTGGGCATGACACTTCTGTGCTTTTTGGCGCGGCCGGTCTTGCGGTAGGCATGGCACTTGGGTTTCTTGCCGTGCCGCTGGGTTTGCCGTTACACCACCTGGGTGTCTCGGCGACGCTGCTGCGGAATAATCTGGTATATTTACACCTCTCGGTGGGCGGTAGGCATGGCCACTCGTGTTCGCACGGCCTCCATTTCCTTACGCTAGCTGTGACGGGTTAGTGTTAGGGGTGCAAGCAGTTTATGCCGTTTTCCCTTCGTCGTTACGGCGCCGGCCACGAGGTCGTGCGTTCAACGCCGTCGACTGAGTCTGTTTTGGTCCCACGTCTAAACGTGGGTGGTGTGAAATTAGATTTCCGACAAGACTGTGTCGGGTGTATGTGGTTATTATACTGATTGCGTTCCTTCACAGCCACGGTGTTTTAGGAGGCAATTGGTTCACCACCGTTGAGCATTATGCCGTCGATGGTGTTGAAGCGGCTACACGGAGCGCAACGCGCAGCACACAAACGTTCCGGGTGGCTATCAAGGGATCCTCTCAACCTCCGATCGTTTACGACAATGGGCTTCCCACGTTACCGTATCGTGCCTTGCAGTCATTTATCTAGATATTTGATGCACTTGCGCGACTCTTCGCATCCTTTCCTATGTTAGAGTTCACTCGAACGTAAGATACTCATAGGAGATACTCGGAGTCGCGTTGCAGTTGTTTGTACTCTCGTCGTGGGTTTTCGACGGTCTGCCTGGACACACAGCATCCCCTCGACGTTTAGTCAAAGCACATCCTACACATTGTCTTTGCTGTGTTTGTTTTTACAGAAAGTTAAATTTCCGGGCGCAATGAGCCGACTGTTCACACAATACCGAACGCTCGCTCACCTCAACGTTACTTGCGGCGTGACCCTCTCGTTCACACACCGGGGTCGACTAAGAAAACCACGTTATACGGTATGACGTCCTACGTTCTGTGCATAGTACATAGTACATCTACTCGTGTGGTACATAGGTTAGCTGCTCATGTTGGGGCGAGCTGGGGCAGGCTCAATGCCCACCTTCCCGCCGTCCTGGTTTATCTACTCATGTTGGGAGCTGGCTGGATGCCCACCTTCTGGCTGTATTCGTTACATGCGGTACGCCCACTCCCGACCCTCTTCCTTCGCGCTCGCTTGGAAGTTGCCGACGCATGGTCTGACCGCTCCGATCACCGTGATCGGCAGGTTCGCCCCTGCCTACCCTGCACGCCGGCCGTATTGGACGCAGAGTGCTTGTGGGTGAGTACGACCTCACCGCTTACCGCCCAGTGTATTCCGCCCAAGCTGGCGGACGTCACAAGAGACCCAATGCACAGCCCGTTAGGCTGACTACCATGGATCTTCCCGGTTTGGACTGCCGGGGTCGGGGGTCATGACTTTGTGCCGGACTTCGTCCGTAAACACTTTGCGTTCTGGAATAATGCCATCCTCGAAGATCACTCGCTCCGCGATACATTAATTTCCTACCTGCGCGATGAAGTGGGTGTGCACGACGTCCTGATCGAGTCACACAAGAAGCCACCTTGCGACCACCATTACGACGAGAGCCGGTTCCAGCGGGTGGTATTTGCCAATCGTGTGCCCCCGCCTTTCACTGAGTTCGTAGACGCGGAGCTCCAATCGCTCTTTAACCACGGGTGTGTGGTTAAATGGGCCGACGTCAGAATCCCACGTGATCCGGCACGGCAGGGATGGGTCTGCGTGATGGATCTCCTTCCGGGCCCTGCGGTCCATCGGGGGTAATGGCATGAGCATGACCATCGCCATCCAGCCAACGTCTGTGTCGACGAATGCCAGGTTCTCAGCACTCGCCATATGAGAGAAGCCCGGCCTGAGCAGGATCAACTTGACGTTGGACGCGAGGGAAGACCTCGGGATTGCATTCAAGCAGTAGATGCCCATTGCGTCTAATTTGCAAGAGAGGGCATCCCAACGAGCGCGCCACTACACGGCCGCTCTCACCGGTGGGCTATCCGACGCATCTCCGCTGTGTACGGGGGGATCGTGACGTCGTTCTCGGGTCTCTTTCAAAACCGCCGAGGTGTTTCCGCATGATTCGTTGGATATGCACATGCGCTCTAAAATATATTGCGGCAGCTTTAGCTACGGCCCCTGAGACTGTGCGGCGAGCCCAAGTATTGATCGATGTGGACAATCAATCGGTGTTCCCATTCGGCGGGGCTTTGCAGTTGGGCCTCCGAAACCACTGGGGGTGGGTTTGACGAGCGTGGTTTCCTCATCTGGCACGGCTAGGGCACCTCTTAGGTGCGCGACGTGTGAGCCCCCACGTGGACTCCAAAACTGCAAAACAATCCTCCGCAACTGCTATATGCGTAAGCAAGGTATTCAGCCGACTACTTGAGAATGACATACCGGTAGCAGCTGGGTAAGGGGGCGGGGTGGGGCCCAGTTGGTAAAAGACGGCAACCCTTGCTTGAGTCAGAGCGTTGACTCCTACGTACCGCACGTTAGCATAGAGCAGATACGTGCAGGGGTCCTGGCTAGTCAAGCGGGCTCTATGTTGGCGCACGTTTCGATCGACTTACTGGAAGACATGCGGTCGCGTGCGCAACCGTGTACACTCACTTGTTCAGCGAAGCACCATCCATAGGACACGCCATGTGTTGGGTACCCTTGCCTCTATGCGGCGGAAGTACAACCTTTCGTTTATAAAACGATCACAGGTACTGCACTTCTCGGAGTCTAGAGGACTGATAATTAAAATCCAGTTTGGGAAAACGCTGCCGAGGTTTGTTAATAACGAGGCGGTCGTAGTATTGGCGCACAAGGAATGCCCACAAACCTGCGCGTTCCGGGGGGGAACGCTATATATCTCGACAACACATGGTATGCGGTGGGGATTGGCCGGAAGACACCTGCTTCCGGTAGTCTTGTCAGATGGGAGCCGGGGGGGTGTAGCGCTGTCCGTGCCGCGCATGGTCACATCGCTGGAGAGGAATCTGTGTGCGGGTGAACTGCCCAGACTCTTTACATTTCATGCCTATGCCGTCAGTCGTTCAGACGTCATTCAGCAAGTGTCTTGCGGGAACAACATTGGATGAGATCATGCAAAATTGGCGGATGCAAGACAAAGAAGATGGCGCGATACAACGTGGGGTCTACCGCTACAAGGAGAGCACGAAGGGTCAAGCTGTGACGGGAGCAGACCGGCGCCAACGCGTCCGACTTACGTTTGTCACCGGCTTTCTAAGAGGAATTTTCCGCACGCGCGCGAACGTAAAGCTACAAGCAACCTTAAGGTTGGGCGAGGTGACTCCACGGTGGCCAGGAAAGGAACAAAACGTTTCGGTGGGACCACCGGCCGGCGCAGGAGGCCTCATCCAATCAAATACTTACATTAAGTGATCCGAAACAGAGAGCAAGAATTGGTTAGTAAATCGCCATCCAATAAGATGGATCCAAGCTTTGGAACGGAAGATGGAACCACACCTCTTATGATATTTACTTGAAAACTGTATCGAGTGCAGTCACTTGTACTGCAACTCCCACAAACCCTCGGTAAAACACGAAGAACGAGCTAAACAGGTAAGACTGTCCCACCCACCCAACATTTAGTATTCTTCTACAAGTTGCGATCATTTCCAGGAAATGCTGCAGCGCTGAAGGTACATCGGCCAAGGAAACCCTCAGCGCGCGTGTTATATCTACGGGCGAGGATCCCCTGCCGGCGCGGGAGACCTGATCTAATCCAATCCTTACATTACGTGATCCGTAGCGGAGAGAAAGAATACTACAGTGCAGGCGTGGAAGCAGAGTAATCGCGTAGTTAATATTTTGACGGAGCTGTTTTCTGCACAATATGTTCCGAGGGGGAGAGTTGAGCGTTGGGTGGTTGGGGTGTGTGTCAGAAATATGTAGAGTGCCACCAAACGACTGGCCGCCTCTCGTCGCGATGCACGCACGACCTCTCCCTACGGAGTATGAAAGCGTACACACGCACTCACAGTCATGGGTGATATTGCGCGATTCGTACGTCATCTATCTTCATAGAGTCGGAGTAGCAATATGATACGTGACACGTGAAGCACACCACTGTCATGGAATTCCTGCTAATCATATAATATACGCGATTCACGACGATTTATGCCTACATACGCGCGTGAAGAGGACGAAAAGGTCGAGTTGGTGAAATAAGGTGCGTGCAAAGACTATACGGCTGTAATCTGGATGGGAAAAACAAACTTTAGACCTAGTACCAGGTATGTGATATGATATCAGCAACAATAATCCCCCCGCACCTCCAACCGGGTATGTATGTGCCCTTCGTCATGGCGCTCTTTGTAACTTTGTTGAAAGACTCTCGGCCATGGAACTAACTGGCTGCCATCCTGGTAACCCGACTGAGTACATGTTCGTCATTTTTTCATACAACTATCTCATATCTATATCGTACATATATCTCGTAGGCTTATTTTGCACAGACCAGATTGCGCCCACGTCAGCGAGCTACAACTGCTGTAACGCGATCTCAACGATAACAACAGCAGCAAAAACTGTTAGATTCGAGGTGGACAGTGCATGTTCCCCCGGGGAACGTATGAACAACAATATCCACACTATGATGTCATATGAGTGCGTATGCTCCTCTTTGCGAATTTTCCACTTCCAACTCGCAAATATGGGGAGGCTTCAGTGAGGCAGGGCCTCCTCAAATTCGGCACGTGTAAATGTCTTCACAACAGTATACGTACGATACAATTCTAGCGGTATATTTGGGCCTGTTCTCTGGAATAGTGTCGGTTGAAAAAATAGGAAACAAACTCCCAACGGGGAATAGTCGTGCCATCCAGTCGCGAATAAGAACATCTTGAGTGTCGCTAGCTGCGACGGCGGCGACACTCATAACTGACCGAACACGACGGTGGGGAAGAATAATGCTACAAGATAACTCTGTAGCTGCTGCTCTGTGACCGACCAAGATTATGACAGGGGGAATACTTTTAGAGCCTCCTATCTCCGGGGCTCGGTGCCTCTCGCGCGAGATGTCTACCCGAGCTCTTCGCATGTCGAAAACTTTGGTGCTGTTTAAGTTTCGCGATATGCACCGTAATGGCTTTGTTTGGATTACTTGGGTTTTTAATTGAGGCATAGGGTCGGCATTACAAGTGGCCTAAACATGGCAGGGAAAATGGGGTTTCTTCCACTACCGTAGCTTGGATATACTGTGAGGCGGGTGGGTCGTGTCTTGAGCGAAGGTTAAGAATATTTTGACTTTGCTTCAGCGGGAAGTGTCACACCCCATACTACCGTTTAATTGATGGTACAGCGGCTGCGTCACTCCGAGATCGTTCTGTGCCCTGTTCCGGATACTACGGCAGAATATTTTGTGCCCGTTCTTTCTCTGGTATAATATAGTGTTGGTTGAAACAGTCAGGGCTTGTCATTGGCCGATCGTCCGGGTCGGGCCGTGCCGGTCCGGGCCTATCTAAACATTGTGATGGGCCGGGCCAGGCCAGGCCGAGTATTTTGAAAATGTGATGGGCAGGACCGGGCGGGGTCGTGAAGTATGAAACAATGATGGGCCGGGCCGAGCCGGGCCTGGCAGGCGAAAATGAAATTATGATGGTCCGGGTTGGGTCGCGGTCCAGCATTCAGGACATTTAATGGGCCGGGCCGGGCCGCGGCCGATGATATGTGGGATCTACATGCGCCGCTCCGCCCATCCCGTGAGGCCGCCCACCACGTGGTCTGGCTGGCTGGCCCGGCTAGAGGTTCATGAGTTTTGGTGCACTGATGCTACTACTACGACGTTCACCCTGCCCACGAGGTGGTCCACGTGTTTTCGCGGGCCGGCCTGGGCCGCGGACCAGGAAACGTGGTGTACTACTCCTACTTCTACTACTACGACGACGTCCACCCTGCCTACGAGGCGACCCGCGGACTTGGCCAGGCGGAGACACGGACCGGCCCGTGCACAACCAATACAAAAACGGCAGAAGAGCGGCTTTCTTTTGCGCTGATATTTTTTTCCCGAGCTGAAGATCCTATTATTAGCTATTAGTGCATACCTGGTACGTAGGAACAGCGGCCTCGACGAGCTCCTATGCGCGCTGACCCTTCGCCTGTGCTGCTGCCGGCGGCTAGAACCACAACTTCGAATCTGCTTGGTGATATTTGTGCAAGTGTCTTGTCAAAGTCTGCGTGCCATCTTGGGCGTACAGAGCGCACTCCTTGTTTTCTCCCCGATCCAGGCAGCAGTTTCCTTTGTTACCCTGGTTCGGACAGGACGGATACGCTGGTGAAATCTTCATGGAACATAATAGGCCCAGCCAGGGGACATCTCCTGGCCGAACGTTGCAGCGGCTTCGTGGGCGTCTTAGGCGAGCCGAGGATGAAGACACTGCTGCTATAGAATGGGAACCCCCCGCCAAACGATAACCGGCGTTATCTTCCCTCTCTTCGGATGAAAGATCGATAGCAGGTGTTGCAGCAGCGGGTGTTGCAGCATCGGGCTTTTCAGCAGAAACCGCTGTTACTGCTGCGGCGGTGGCGGCCGTGGCGGCGGTAGCGGCGGCGGCGGCGGCGACTTCGCAGTAGCGGAAGGAGGCTGTAGTCCACCAGTCGGGACTTGCGCCATTCGACCGGGCCGTTGGTGGAGCAATACTATGTGGGTAGCCTGTGCCTCATGGGCCTCGTTGTCAACATCATGGGCCGGGTCGGGCCGGGCCGGACCGACATGGTCGGGAATGGCCGGACCGACATGGTCGGGAATTTCATGGGACGGGCCACGATGTTTTGAAGCTGTTATAGGCTCGGCCCGGCCGTGGCCAACAAAACGAAAGGTTGATGGCCTGGCCCAACCCTCAGCCGGCCCACCAGAAACCGGCCGATGACAAGCCCTAGAAACAATGGCATAATCTCCGGCGGTGGGTGGTGGCAACCTTCCCATACTAATAACGGTATTTCTGGATGAGAGGAGGTCTCGTTGCCTGAGGCCTCTATTAAATGGAAACAAACGTGACATTGCTTCCCCCATACTATCCTCCTCGATTCGACACATGCTACGGCATAGGGGCACCAATTATGTTTCTAAAACTCCTTAATAGAGGAGCTCTATACCTCACCCGAACAACTGATTTTGAGAAACCTGAAAGTACAACCTCACCACGATCTAAGCATACCGTAAGAAAATGTATTGCAAATGCAAAACAAGAATGACTTTGCGAAGACAGTGAGTTTAGGATCGTCGTCACTCAGAAAGGTTCAGCCAAAAGGTGCTAGCCCTGTTGTAGCACGCGTCCTCGGTGGTGTGGTTTTCACGATAGTCTCAACCTGGGCGACGTTCGGATACCAAAGGCGGCGTTTGGCCTATATATCTAACTAAAAACCCCGTACTATTTTCTATACTTGAGAATCTATATATCCTCGGCCCTCCGTAATTCCTGGGTCTCCCCATTGTGTTTTAACACCAACATAACGCCGCGTTGTGGGAGGCCGCTTCTTTCAAACGAAAGCATTATACTCTACCTGCCGTACCCGAGTTTTTCCCCGTGCTCTCGGTGTGGGTGATCGCCAACAAGCGCACGCCTTGCGGTCGGATGGAATGCGACTATGACTATACGTAAATGGTTTACATCTGCCCGAAACAACTACATATATATATACAAGGCTTTCCTTCGGAGTGGGCTTTTTACAGGCATACAACATTGTTTGGTTGGCTTAGGGCTACTCCGCCAATTGCAGTTATATGCTGCAATGAGGGTAACAGCGTAAAGCCAACCAAACAA
>JAYJMJ010000599.1:3977334-3990269 GCA_036873875.1 Laminaria ephemera | reverse complement strand
AGTACGAGTATGCACTCGGGGGGGCTCGAACCTGCGAAATCGACCTTAGTGGTTACGAGGTTAACCCACTAGACCATGGGGGACGCCGATGTGGGAGCTCCCAAAGGTGTGCCTGACGGCAACCTAAAACTACCGTCTCCTGACATAATTGCACGTTAGCCTCCCGTAGCGGGCGGAGATTGTCCCACCACGCCATCAGCTGGCCTGTTGACAGGGCACCGTAGGTCAAGCGTTGTCTTGCGCCGCGCGTATGCCCCGGAGTCGTACCTTAACCCTTACACTAATGCTAACCGTTACCCCACACTCAAAATTCCAAGTAATTTGTCCCCAAAATGAGGCGGGGTAGCTTTACGCTTAAACGGGTGTCACACCCGTTTAAGCGTAAAGCTACCAAAATGAGGTTGCAGTCATAAACCCCTTTAGAAGTGCATCCCTTTTTTTGCGACACACTACTTAGATATAGCGTGGGAACATGTTTGCAGTGGTCAGATAGTTAAAAAAAGAACCGTATGTTGTGTTGCGTATCGGACACCCCTCCGCCGCGTAAAGGCGCTGACGTGTTCAGTTTGTCGGTAGTGGTCTCCGATCAGGTGCATGATAGTTTGCTGGAACGATTCCCCATTTTCGTGTGGTACGCGCACGAGGTGAAGCACCGGCCAATCCAGTGCGCAGCGCTTGCTCTCGGGGAGACGCAGAGAGTAACAGTGGTAGTGCCGTCGTCCGTTGCATGAGAAATTTAGTACGAAGCGAAACCGACCTAAACCCCTCGAACAAGTTTCGACTATAGTATTCGAAAGCTGTCATCATGAAAGTGCAGCACTTCGTTCGCTTTGTCCAATACAGTATATTTACGTCGAAGATATAATGAATCCTCCGGCGGATGGGTAAAAATGAAGCTTTAGCTCGCCCACTTCCACACATGTATCGTGTGTCAATTTAAGCGCGTGGCCTGTTGTGAACAGAAACAAATTGCAAGGTCTGCGAGCAGCAATGCGTTTATCGTACCAATGCCAAAGGTGGTGGGGAAGATCGAAACTATTCCCGTCTCAAACACAAAACAATCCCCTAGTTCGCTCGTCTGACAATGCGTCCATCAATGCCTAGGTGACGAGCGATTCCATGACGCTCGTAGTATCGGGAAGGGCAAAATACACGCAGGCACAGGGTGTCCTCGAGAGCAGCTTGTTTCAAGAATACGACTGCGCGGAGGGGGCCAAATTCGGGATCAACCTAACCACGCTGCTCGAGTGCTTGCAAATTTTCGGGCCCGGGTCCCTCGCCCAGACCAGCGTCAGCATGGCCTATCAGGAGGTAAAGTGGATAGTCGTACTTTAATTTGGACGAAGCACACCTGTCGTTGGTCGCATTCGCTGCTGATTTGTAGACTGCTCGTTGTTCGGAGAATGGCTTGCCGAATTTAAGTGCAGGTGCATCACAGCGCTGCAGTAGATGTATCCTCTCGGTGCTTCAATCGTGTGTTTTCATGTCGCAGCTGTTCCGCATTCGTTGGTGTTGCATAATAAATGTCCCTGTGCCAGGCGTCCATTTCCACCGATGCGACAGTAAGGCGCCCCTTGGGGCTGAAATCGCAATTTCAACAGCAGCGGTATGCTGCACGTAACCCAACGACGCCAGTCGATCCTACTGACAAAAGTACCCCGCAGCGTCGAAAACAACAGTTACTAGAGATAGCCCTACTGTTGACGGTTCCTGCCCTTCCCTACCCTGTTGCTGTTGCTGTTGCTGCTGCTGCTGCTGTCTCTTCTGCTGTCTTTGGTGGTTGCACTGCACGTGTCGAGCAAGGCCCGAGCAGTCCAGCCAAGTTACAACCCTAGGTACAAGAGGTAACCCTATTGTTGACGATTCCTGCCGTTCCCTACCCTGCTGCTGCTGCTGCTGCAACTAGCCCGTGTTTGCTAGTAAGGACTAAGTCAGTTGGTTGTATTTTGCTCCGCTACCCAACCAATAACTAGCCGTGAAGTCCAGTCAACTCACAGCAGTCCTAGCTGTTAGAGGTAACCCTACTTTTGACGAATCCTGCCCTTCCCTACCCTGCTGCTGTTGTCTCTTCTGCTGTCTCTGCTGTCTTTGGTGTTTTCGCTGCACGTGTCAAACAGGCCCGAGCAGTCCAGCCAAGTTACAACCCTAGATATTAACCCTAGGTATTAACCCTAGGTATTAGATGTCACCCTATTGTTGACGATTCCTGCCCTTCCCTACTCTGCTGCAGCTGCTGCTGCAACTAGTGCGTTCGTGGCTCAACATGTGGTGTTTGTCAATAAAGACTAAGTCAGGTGTTTGGCTGTTGCTCCGCTACCCAACTAATAACTAGCCATGAAGTCCAGCCAGCTCACAGCAGTCTTAGCTGTTTAAGGTAACCCTACTTTTGACGTTTCCTGCCCTTTCTTGCCCTGCTGCTGCTCCTCTTCTGCTGTCTTTGGTGGTTTCACTGCACGTGTCGAGCAAGGCCCGAGCAACTTTTCGCCTGACCCTGGAAGAAGCTGGTGTTTTCACCAGCTGCGAGATACGAACCATTCACCAGGTACGAGACAGCCGGGAACCGAGAAGGCTTAGCTGGTCCGTGACACGTAGTCGACATTGAGACCTGGGAGCGTCACCAACCATGGCGCATGTAATGTCACTCTGTTTCTCTCATTGTTTTGCGCTGCGATAGGGGTAGAACTTTTCGGCCATTTTATTTTTGGCTGACGGGGCTTCTCAACTGAGGAACCACCGGATGTCGGTGAATGTTGAGAGGACCATTCATTACCGGTTGTTCATCGGGTTGCGCTTTCAGTTTTTGTCATATTACGGAGGACCATAGTAATCAGGACCTACGATATACACAAAAACCTATATATTCCACTTTTTTTGCTAACCAAATTTGGTCCTGATTACTGTGTTCCCCCGTAATAGTCAACGTCTGGTTCGGCCTGGACCTCCTCGAATGAGGAGCCTCAGAAGGTTAAGGTTAGCCGCTATCGTAGCGCGCGTCCATCAACTCATCCTCGCAGTCTAGTCCGTGGTCACAAGACAGGCCCCAATAACGCTGGAGTGGAAGAATAGACTGCCGACTGTCAAGGAGGAGGCACTGCGTGCGTATTGTGACATATGTTTCGTACACTTTAACAGATTATCTACGTGTGTTATGGCTCATTGGTTCAGGTTTCACACCGCATATAGCTCAGGTTTCACCGCATTTAGCTGAGGTTTCACCGCATTTGGTTCAGGTTAAACCGCATTTAGTTACTATCCACATTGTACCGATACATTATGTCGACCAATATCTGCCCTCCATCGCAATGCGTGGTTTTTTTTTTTTTTTCGTCAAGGATGAGGAGGCGATGGAGTTTTCCGCGCTAGCGAAGGCGTTCAGCTCGAGTGACGAGGTCTGCCGGTGTATCCTCAAGTCCGATTTCCTCAAGGTGAGAGAGATGGCGTTGTGTGAATGGATATCGTGTGCGTATGAAAAGTATGGTCACGCCCTGCGTGGTCATCGCGTCTTCCCAAGCCCTTGCTGGCAGGTGGGACTCCCATCCAACAGATAGTTATGTGTGTAGCATAAGCTACTCTACTCTTGCCTAATTCAAAGTTTTCTTTGTTCGACCCCACAGACGAAGGGATAAGGCGCGACCACAAGGTTCTGCTGTTTTCACGAAATACGCGATACCACTCTCGACGGATTGTAAGGGCCATTGGGGCATTAGCATGGTTGCCCAAACGGTCCTTATATTTCCATCCTGAGTGGTATATTTGTAAGGACGATCTGGATGCCTTAGCCGCGACGCTCTATCAGCTCTCCAAAAAAGGTTGCAAATGCATGTCATGTACGATCCATTTGCGTATTCCTTCGCATTGGTGGGGGCTTGCTGAAGCGTCAGTCAGCCTCGGAGGGGCAAAACTCATTCCAGCTGTGCGTTTCTGCGAAAGCGACAATGTCGCGTCTTTTATCTCGTATTTGTTGCGTGCTGAGCTGATTGGTTAGGTACTCTACGACGGTGACAATTTCGCGTGTTTTATGTCGTTTTTGTTGCGTGCTGAGCTTATCGCTCATGTGCGAAAACCACGCTGCGGCATTCTGCAAGAAACAATCCCAGTCGCGTATTAGAATGTTTCTCGTTTTTGTTGCGAACTGAGCTTATCGCGCATGTGCGAAAACCTTGCTGCGGCGTTCTGCAGGAAGCGTTCGAAGTGGAACACTTCATCTCGTTTTTGTTGTGTACTGAGCTTATCGCCCATGTGCAGGGACCATGCTGCGGCGTTCTACAAAAGCGCCGCTCAGCCTCGGACGAGCAAAATGCCTGCAGTGCGTTTCTGCAACGGCAACAACGTCCCATATTTTATCTAAGTTTTGTTGTTTGCTGGGACTTCAGAGGGAGAAAATAACGAGTAAAAGTGACGACTACAGCATCCACCATACAAAGCAACGCGGGCTGCAACGTCAGGGGATGGTGATTTCATGTCAAACTACATAGCACGAAGTTGTACGAAACAAGCGTGACATAACCTACCGTATGCTGCACGCTCACTCTATCGTGAAACCGCACTTTATCCTTTACTTTATCGCTTAGACATCGGCCCCAAAACGGTTGTTTCGTACGTGCGAAACCATGCTGCGACGTTTTGCAGGAAGCTTTCCAAGAGCTGGCTGACTTGAACGGCGCTACCAGCGTAGCCGTAACGTTCGGCCAAGAAGCGCCTCATCTGCAGCTTTCTGCCAAGGGTTCCATCGGCTCCAGGTAACCGTGTTGTAACGTTCCGTCGTCGCTTCATGATCGCGCAAGACACCCTGAAAAATGTAACAATCATCAAACCATGCACGCCACAGGAAGAAAAACAGACAACTACAGCAGATCACTCATTCCTAACCCTGAAATGTTTGTTTTCGAATGCCCGATCGACTTCTTCGCCGCAGTGAAATCGACTTTCCCAAGACCTCCGAGGCGTTTGTTTGCTTCGAGTGTCACGAGCCGAGGGTGTCGTGGACGTACCTCATGACGGGCATGGAGACCGGCATGAGAGCTTTGCCGCACGCAAACGAGACCTACTTCCGCGTCAACGGGGAGGGCATCCTCTGCATACAGCATCAGGCAAGCGCGTTCGTATTTCCGCCCCACTTTTAGCCCCTTCACAACTGCACCCACGTTTTTGATAACTACTTGGAATTAGTGTGGGATAATGTTGCCGTACGTCGTACATCCAACTTTTTGCGTTGGTTTTCACGCTGGTTTTTGTATGCCACCGGAGATTCTGGTGGTGTTTTTATTGCGCGCGATCGGTGGTACAACCTTCAGCGGGTTGACTAAACGTCGGCAGCTGTCGTGAAACTTTTTTTCAGAATAACGTTTGCAGCACCATATGGGTTAGGGTTGGCTGTTCTCATTACTTGGCTCTTGTTACTCAAATTACTTGGAAGTAGTGCAGGATCGCTTTTGCGGTTATGGCAGGGTTGATGTTGGCTGTTCTCATTTTTCGGCTCGCAAAACACCTGCCCCAGAGAGTCCTACCGTAGCATTCGCCTTCGGTATGCCCAAGTAAAATACTGCGGTCCTGCGTCTTGATGGCCACTTCGCCGCTTTGGTTTCGCGCGCGCAAGGAATGTGCTAGCTGCTCTTGGCCGCTGGATGTATAATAAATAGCTCACTACCATGCTCCTGGGAAAATATGACACCATTTGTATGCCACCATATCGTCTCCCCCCGAATGTGGAAATCGATTAATTGTTTTACCCTCACACTACTACCTACTGTACGTACTACAGCATAATGAGAAACATGTATTAACTGATTTCACCCGCACACTGCACCCATTGCTGTCCCTGGACGTGGCCACACCAGAAAACAAATCAATTAATTCGAAGCTGTCATCCAAATGCAATAAAGTACGCGCAAGGTGCCGATTTCCGCCTCATGAGTGATTGTTGATAGAATGCAGCTCAGCCTTCATGCGACTCGCCCAACAACTCACGGCGGTTCGCGCTTGGTGCACGCGATATCTACCTGGTCGGTGAAAACCCGACGGGCTCCGTCCCGGCATTGTAGGGATGCGAGGGTCTATTGATCCTAAGGACTACGGCCATGCATGAAACGCGTACACCCCCCCCCACACACACTACTACGTATACTGCTGCAAATAGGGCTTACATTTTGCCTGGGGTATCGCTTGCGCTCGCAGTTTCACCATTTCGCTATCCTATACGCAGATTCCCATGAGCATGGGGCAGACGAGCTTCGTGGACGTGCTGCTTTGTCCGGACATCCAGGAGAGCGAGATGGACGCGGACGAGCAGGAAGGGGGGTTGCTGATGGAGCGCGAGGGTAGCGTGGATCACAACCGATGACGATGTGTGCACCCTTCCGGATCTCACTTCCGTAGTGGGAGTAGTAGATCGAGCGAGGGGCGTCCGGCACGCAGACCGGGATCGGTCTCGGTTTCTCCCCCCTCGTCTTCGCGATCGAAAGCACGCGTACGAAGAAACGTGAACATGCGCGCGAAGAAACGGGCAAAGACGCGTTCTCCGATGGGGGTAGCACTTTGTTTTTGTGGAAATACTTCTGATTGACGAGGCTTCGCAACCGAAGAACTTCCCACTATTATTTTGAATATTATTCGTGTTTTATACAATACGGTAGTATTCGTTACTCTGGTATATAACTAAGCCATCGGATTTTTCATCGGATTGCACCCTCAATTTTCTCAAAGTCAGTTTTTGGGTGAGGTATAGAGCTCCTCAAGTGAAGAGCCTCAGAAAAAATGAATGCACCCTTACGGTAACGTGCGTCCGTCCGTAGTGGGAGTGGTAGATAGAGCGAGTAGCGTCCGGCACGCACACCGACACCGACACGCATACCGGCACGCCGACCGGCACGCAGACCGGTCTCGGTTTCTCCTCCTAGTCTCGGCGATTGCAGACGCGCACGAAGAAACGTGCAAATGCGCACGAAGAAATGTACCGTGTGCAAAAAGCGTGCTGGTGCCCTACAGTTTTTTTTGTGGTAGGTGTCTTCGTGTGTTTTTGTGTTCTAGTACGGAGGACCATAGTAATCAGGACCCAGGAAACACACAAAAACCTATATGTTCCACCGTTTTTACTAACCATATTTGGTCCTGATTACTATGGTCCCCCGTAAAATAGAGGCTGTACCTGCCTAGCTTTGACGTGAGAGTGACCACTAACACATGATACGTTAAAGGTGCACCGTTTTTTTTCTGAGGCTCCTCACTCGAGGAGCTTCATTCACATCTCACCCAAAAAAAATATTTTTGAGTAAAAACTGAAAGTGCAACCCAATGACCAAAACCCATGGCCTGGGTATAAAAAATATTCGTATTACAAAGCAAGAACGATGACATTCTGACGATTATGGGTTAAGGAGCCCCGTCATTCTGAAACAAAAAAAAACAAACGAAAAGTGCTACCTCTATAGCAGCACGCGTCCGCTCTATGACGCATGCTACCACAGGGGTAGCACTGATTGGCCAAACTATTTCCGACGGACGTGGTTCGTCAACCGAGAATATGCCCAATACCGTTGGAATGCCAGTTGTGATTTGCAATATTAGTCGTTGATATCTTGGCCATGGGTTTTGCGTCGGTTTTTCACTTTTGTTTTTTTATAATCAGTTTTTTGGGGTGATGTATAGAGCTCCTCAAGTGAGGGCGCTCAGGTT
Organism: Laminaria ephemera; assembly: GCA_036873875.1. Classification (NCBI taxonomy): domain Eukaryota; class Phaeophyceae; order Laminariales; family Laminariaceae; genus Laminaria; species Laminaria ephemera. Next base: position 3,982,598 of record JAYJMJ010000599.1, on the reverse strand, counting down.
TTTGGTGGTGCTTCCCCTACCCCAGCGCGCGTCAAACGCTGACGAACAAACGTGCAAACGCGCACAAAGAAACGTATCGCGTGAAAGCGTGCGGTGCCCTACCGTGTGTACAACAGTTGGTGTCCTCGTGTGTTTTCGTGTTCTCGAGGCCACCTGCCTTGCTTTGGCGTCAGAGTGACCACTCTTATTGCGGAGACCATATTAATCCGCGGTAGGAGGTAACATACGGGAAAGTACAGATCTCATACACATTCGGGCGCGGGTCTTGCCTCGCAACACCAGTGGCGCGCCGTTTCCTCGTCTCACGTGGACTGCCCTCTGTAGCAATTCAGCTGGGAGCGCAATTGCCATGCTTGCCCTTCCCGAGGGAGGCTTTTTGTGATCATTCAGCTTTAAGCGTACATTACCCTTCCTGGGGGCGCATGCTTGTGAATATTCGGCTTGAAACGTAAATTACCATGCTTACCCTTCCGCAAGGAGGCTGGGGTCTGAAGCAAAGTCGCGGCAAAATCGTTTACTCTACCGCCAGACGCTGCTGATACATTCTCCTGCGGTTGTTGTGGTTTGCGCCATTGATAGCCAGCTCATCGCCCTGCTTGCTTCGTGACAATATAGAGAAGGCGCCCGCTAGGAAGAAACGTCAGTTTAGCGTCAAGATTCGATTTTTATTTTGTCGCCACCATCGAGCACAGGCAACTATATGGGATTTAGTGTGGCAACCGAGCGTGGGCACCGTTTCTTCGGTCATTTTTTTTTATTTATTGTGAGAAAATGAGCATCAAGTTCTTACGACCGAAGTTCTTAAGAGCGGGCGCCCTCTGTAGCACTTTGTTTCTGCCATCGCTTTAGGTGATCAGACATGGTCTATACTCCTCTGCGAGGGGCACATCGCACGCGTCACAACACCACCTTAACCCCTTCACCGCTGCAAATATCATCCCACATTAAGTTTGCCTCCAAAAACGTGCATGCAGTTGTAAGAGGTCAAGTCTCGTCTGACTGCCAAGAGTCAACGTTAGCGCAGGAGGCGACTTTTGAATCGTCAGGATCTCTCCCGGAAAATAAATACATTAACTTCATTTAAAAAAACGTAATAAAAGGGGGGGGGGGGTCTTGGAATCATTCCAATCCCCACGGTTGCTTCGCTGGACTCAATAAGCCGCTTTGCGCGAAATTTATCAAATTTCTTGGGTCTACTCTACAAGAAACCTCAACACGTCAAGTTATTGCGAAACGTTCATCAGGCATTTGTCGAAAAACCCATGTCTCGCAATCAATGACAGAAAACACCAACACTAGTTACGATACGAAGTATTCCCGAAGGGTCGCACTGCGCTTGTGCGACCAGTTCGAGGCCAATGCGCCTATACCTCCATCTAACAGAGCTACATGAGCGCACGGTGTTAGAACGAGCGCCGAAGGGCGCTGGCGCTTACAGGGTCGTCCTGACGTATCGTGCGTTGGATATTCGTCCACTGCCGACACGGCTTGTTTCCAAGAACCTCTGCATGGCTCTTGGGGTTCACCGTTTCAACGACCGTACCCACTAGCAAGCCAGCTCCTACCGAGCACCTATCGCACCCCCCGACCAACATGCCCCAACGGCAATCAGAGCTGAGGACTCAGCACCCGCCACTTCGCCCCCTACCGTAGTCTTGGTTACATTTCCATCCAGAGAGAAGGTTGCGATACCTTATAGGTAACCCTTTCTTTCGCTCGTGATGGCATCTACCAATGGGGGCGACACAAAATAACCGAAACTTGAATATTACACGTCCGGGTTCGTTCCTAGAACGCGCGTTCGACGACACCCTTTCCTGGGTTTCACAAAAAGACGCTGAATCTTTTGTTCACAAAAAAAAACGCTGAAATCTACCGGGCACCTGGCATTGTTTAGCGAATAGCACTTTTCCTCGGTTTCACAAAGAGGCGCTCAAGTGCGCAGTAGTAAAAACGGAATCTTCCGTCGGACAATAAAATGAGACACACAGGCTTGAACTAGGGCACGCCTGGCCTCTTTGTCTAGGATATCCATAATAGCTCCAAGACCAACCAGTGTCGAGCATCTATAACAGAAGGGGTGCTTTCGCCATTCTCTTCCACCCATCGTCTGCCTACAACTGCAGCAGAAATACGCGTACGGCTGACTGCTATGCAATCACTATGACATGTCAGTATATGCCATCGGTCGAGGCAATCTAGAATTGCCGGTTACAACTCGACATGCGATGTATGTTGTAGTACCATCTGCACAAGCCAAGCATAACCACCAGCAGCACACCTCTATGACGTTAGCAGTACAACTTTCCAACCAATCACACAATGCACACAGTGTTCAAGCACTATCTGCACACGCCAGCACAACCACCAACAGCACACCCCTTCGACATCAGCAGCACAGCATTCCAATAAATCGCACAGTGCACAAAGCAATCAAGAACTATCTACACAAGCTAGCATAACCATCAACACACCTCTACGACACCAGCAGCACAACGTTCCAATAAATCCCACAGTGCACAGTGTTCAAGCACCATCTGCACTTCAACATCAGCTGCACAACTTTCCAATAAATCACACAAGTGCACAGCAGCTGCTACCGCACGGTCACCACCTTATCATCCATACCCACGCCGTTCAGAGAAGCCGTCACCCCTGCTGCGCCTGCTAACGGTGATTGTGAAGCATCCGTCACCTCATCGTCAGATATAGGGGATGATAACAGAGCGTCCCCTGGATCATCACGCTTAAGGTGGTGTTCCAGACGGCTGGCGACCTCGTTTTCGTAACGGTTCATCCGGTGGGTGTAGTTCACGTGGGACAAGCGGAGCCAGGCGCTGTCGAAGAAAGAGCCTGCTCGACCAATCGGCCAGCCGTACAGAAAATAGGACCGAAACCAATGCAGGAAATGATGTGAGTGCATGTTTTCGGGCGAAGAACCTTGTGCGATGATCACCATGACGCAGAGCAGAGGGTCGGTATGAAGTGCATTCAGGTAGGGGAATACTCATTTGTTGCTTGTCTGAGTCATTTGACCATTGACCACGCATCCTTTTCAAGACGGAGCACCGTGCCCGAAACGCGCTACCCCTCTCCTCTTCACCCCCTCCCTCCTCCTTTGAATCAATTAGCCTAACGAAGCCTCCCAACGTAGACAGCAGAAGGCCGCCGCTCGACCAACGTGTTTAACTCCAGTATTAAATAGCCCGCAACGGAAACGAGCGGCTGACATAGAAACCATTAAATAGCCTGATCTGGCAAAACTCCGCCGTGCGCCGTCCCAGTGTTGTAGAACCACCAATGTCGCTCAAACGACACCGACCTTGACGCTTGAACTCTGCAAAAATAATCACACACTAACTCCAAGTAGCTTGTCCCTCAAAACATGGGTGAGGTCTAAAGGGGTTGATGGTGGTGATGATGATTATGAGAATGATGATGTTCTCGCATTAGCTCATTTCCCTGAACTCTAGCCCATGGTCACAAAAAAAGGCTAAAAAGGCATCCCGATGTAAGAAAAAAACAGGTACAAAGGAGGTTAACGGAATGCGGCGCTCATTACGCCCCTTTCCACCTCGCGCCTCCTCACCATCTTCTCCTTTAGGGTCGTAGTACGTCGTTCCCCGCGACGGGCAGTGCTCGCACTCGTCGCCGCCAACAGACGACGGGCTCGTCGTGACCGAACTTGTTGACCCCGGGGCCGGCCCCCATACGTCGTCCCACGCGCCAACGGCGGTTGTTAGGCGCCTCGGCAATCGAGTCGGTTCGGGGGGGGACGCGGTAGTTTTCTCTCGGTAGCACTCTATGCATTTTCGTCGACGCAAGAGCACCACCTTTTCTCGTCAAGGCACAGGAGGGTGGGTGATAGGGAGAGAGGGAGGGGGGAGGGGGATAAGCAGAGCGACATATTTTTTAGTAGAGGAAGAAACAGATGCTGCCACGCATCAAGGGTAGTCACGATGACGTTCTAACGCGTGGTAACTCGGTAGCACTCTATACAATTTCGTCGACGCAAGAGCACCACCTATTATCGCCAAGAGGCCAATGAGGTTGCGTTGAGGCACAGGAAGGACGGGCGGTAGAGGTGTTGGGGGGGTGGGGGGGGGGAGTTAACTTTAAGAATTGGAAAAAACTATCCCACACTAACTTCAAGCAGGTTTTCCCCGAAACGTTGGGTGCAGTTCTAAAGGGGTTGAGCATGCGACAGAGTTTTAATAGAGAGAAAATCAGATGCCAGCTACCTGGTACAATTCAAGGGTAGTAAAACGAAAACCACGAAGACGTTCCAATGCGTGGAAGGGCAGAGCAATCCACAGCGCTCGCTTTGCGGGACCGACGCCTTACACGATCCCCCGCACCGCGCAAGGGGATACACGGGCAAGAGGGGAAGCGGGAAGCCATGCTTGACCGTTACACTCGCAGCAGATGCTCGTAACATCTCTAGCGGAGCCGTCTCGTCTCACATGGCTCCCAAAGTGTGAGTACGCCGAAGACGAACCGACCCGCCACCGCTCGGCGTCGTCCACCCCCTTCTCCTCCTCCTCCTCCCCCCCCTCCCCTTCCACCTCTTCCAAAATGCCGCTCCGATCCGTCGTCACCTCTGGCTCTTCCCGACCGTCATTCATCGCGGCCGACTCGAGCCAGACTTCCGCGCGCGACGGGTTCGCCTCCACCTCTGCTTTGCTTTCCTGCACCCGGCGGTCCTCCGTGGCGGGGGAAAGCTTAGCTCTAGCTCTGCCGAGGGGCGTAAGCGGGACGGGGTCTCGCTCGTGGGTGACCCTCATGACGGGGAGAAAATCTCGCAGTAACGCCGCCCCTGCAACGTCTGTCACCATCGGCGCACCGAAGGTCATAACTTTCCCAACGTCGTATCCCCTCAGTCTAAGCTTCGCCGCCACGATAATCGCCACCGCACCGCCCAAACTGTGCCCCGCAATTTTAACCTCCGCACCGTCTTCTAGAAACTGAACGACGTCGTCGGCGACTTTGTCCGCGACTTCTTTGAACCCCGCGTGGAAGAGGCATCCGCACTCCTCGTCGAAAACCTGGCGGATTTTTAGGTCGATGCTGAGGTCGGCGAGGGAGACGGTTCCGCGGATGGCGATGTGGTGCACGCGGCGGTGCTCTTCTCCCGGCAGGTGCCCGACGTGAACAAAATATCGGCTAGCCACCTGGGAGTGGGGAGCAGGAACACGGTAGGGGGGGGGGCGGTGTACTTATTTCATGCATAGCCGTAGTTGTATTACCATAGACCCTCGCATCCC
>JAYJMJ010000599.1:3963522-3973688 GCA_036873875.1 Laminaria ephemera | reverse complement strand
TTGTAAAAGTTGAGTATCGACCATTCAATTGGTAGAACTCACAGCTGACGTAATTGAAATATATTTTTTATAAAAACTCATAAAAACTCTCTCATGTTGAAAAGCGTAATAACGTGATTGCGCCGCGTTTGTGACATTCAAAGTTGTTGAAAAACATCGCACCTTGTCGTCCCACTCAGAGAAGCTCTCGGGAAGCTGTCCCTCTCTCGCCAGAGCGGCCGCAGTCACAAGTAGAGCAGCCCCTCCCAAGGCCAGCCCGCCCCTCGCTCGGGCTCCTCTCATAGTTCCTGAGGGACGACGTCGGCCCCTGCCGGCAGCAGGGCCTGGGCCCGTGCTGCAGCTATTAACAGTACTGCTGTAGTTGCGCGATATTTTGCCCCTTCTTGACGAAGACTTGTGTGGCATCGACAAGAGACGTGGACATCGGGAGTAGGCTGCCCGCTGGGCTGGTGGCAGCAGGTCTGTTAGCACACGGCCGCGGCAAGCTAAAACACGGCCGCGGCGAAGGGGGGGTGATGACAGCGCCACCATTCTCAGCCTGCTCCCCATGATGTCGAGTCTCCTTCACAAACGAGCGGAGCGCTGCAGTAATGATGGCGTCGCAAGTATTGTCAGGAAGGCCTCTGAAGTATTCTCGATCGACAGGTCACAAGCGAGCCACTACTAGCCGGCAGCACAGCTATTGCGTGGACGTTCACTCTACTAGGCCCAGCTTCATCTCTGGTGCGTGTCTTGCGCAACTCAGTCAACCAACTCTGGGAACTCGCACCTCTGCGCATTACTGACGTTACTCTCGATCCCCAACGAAGACGTCCCCTTTGAGACATGCCTCTCAGATTTCGAACACCTTCGAGGTCGGTTGCTGCTGTTGTTGGGTGCCACCCTGCTGGAATCTGAGGCGTGTAGCTGGTAGTGACATTCAGGGAGGAGCACTGGCAAGGTGAGCACGTAGAGCGACCTCTAGTGTGTAGCGGGAAGGTGTTATGAACGAGACGTGCGGTTGTGCTATAGATTGCACGACGAGCACTTACAGCGGTTCATCGCAAGTGTGCAAGATGCTCGCTCATGTTGAAATCAATACTCTTCATGACACCGTCCGTACCAAGTACCAAGTGCAGCAGGAGATGTCTCCAGGGACGAGTGCTACGTGCTACAGCTTCGCACAGCAGCGCACCGTGAGCACAGCTGAAGGTCACTCATGTGGTTCATCCTCCATTAGATCTAGAGCCTGTCCCCTCCTGGTACTGTAGTACGAGTAAGAGAACCTCGCGGCTCATGTGTTTGTGTGATGATGACTGGTGATGTCACATGTTACATGTGACTGTCTTTGCTGTGTACAAAGTGCGGCAGGCAGTACTCATAGCATAGCAGCACCAGCACCACCAGCACCGGCAGCACCAGCACCACCAGCACTGCTGTATCGTACGCAGCAGCAGTAACTGGACATAACACAACAGGTGTTTCATGCTGTCGCTCGTAGTGGTGCAAGAGATCAGGATGGTATTATATGTACCCCCCTGCTGTTGTGTGTGACCAGACGTGCGTCGTACGGCAGCAGACATGTAACTTTACGTCGGAAAGTGGGGTTTGTGGAGGCGTGGATGGGATTCTGGTAGATGACGGATTCGCTCGAGTTACGAGAGAAGAAAAATACGATGGCTACGTATGAGAGTAGAGACACAAGAGCTGTCGGGCTTGCTAGAGACGGTCGTCTGTGGCATCGGGGAGAGAGAGCGCGTAGCATCGCAGGATTATAAGGAGTCGGTAGTGTGCCCATTAGAATTGATCGACTTTCCCACCCGCCCACCCTGTCGCTCAAGAGAGGGGGGGAATCAAGTTGCAGCAAGTCGGTGTAATTGTTGGGGATTTTGAGAGGTAGATAGCACAGCAGAAAAATGGACCGGGGTTGTCAGAGGTCGGGTTGGCTTGATTCGTAAAACGTTGGAGGGGTTTTCATAAGAGGTAAAGGTGAGGAGGGTGAGATGTCTCCATCACGCGGCCACGGCCGTTTGTGACATACTCGTATTTTATTTTGATTTTGCACAACAGGGAAGAGGTCTACATGTGACAAATTAATCCAGAATTCTTGAGGCATAGCAAAGGACTCCATATGCCCCATGAGAGTATCGCGTGTTTTTTATTAAAAAAGGACAACGACAGCTGCCGACGTATAGTCAACTAACTGAAGGTTTTACCACCGATCGCCTGCTTTTGTTACACATGACAGTGGAGCTCGGCACAGCAGCAGCATCACACATAATTAGGATTGGCTTACGAACGAGTACCCAAAGGGTAGTGCTGTACAATTGGTACTGTTTACTGCTGCACTGCTGTACTCGTACCGTATCTCTGAAATTCTCTATTTACGTAGAAGGCTTTCTGCGGGGGGGGGCTTCTTGCGCTTCTTCGGGCCGATTGAGTACATCAGGTGTTTCCACTCCGCGGGGCTGTTGCTGCCTCACCAGTTCAACGCATATGCCAGAGGGATGCAGGCGTAAACATAGTTGCCTGGCCGATTGAGCGCGCCGTCAGAAGCCGAGGTGCCAGACGACTATGTCTACTCGTACATCCATCTGGCATATGCGTTGAACTGGTGGGGCAGCAACACCCCCGCGGAGTGGGAGCATTTAATGTATTCAAGCGGCCCGAAGAAGCGCAAGAAGCCGGACGGGGAAAACACGAAATCACATTTGACAAAGGCAACCCTATCTCCAGCTCTGCGTCGACGGGTCGGCTCAACGCGAACGGGGACGCCAAGAACTACCACCAGCACGGCGCAGCCGTGAAGCAAGACAAAATACTAAAAAAAGAAAAACAAAACTACCAGAAGAGGAGGGCGACGAGAAGAACCAGGACGTGATCCGGGAACTGCTCGGGAAGAGGAAGGCAGGCTTGGCCGTCATGGCGAAGGCGGACAGCCACGTCGAGAACATCGGGGAGGACCTTGAGCGGATGGTGGAGCCGAGGGAGGACTTTGGGCCTTAGCTCCACACCTCGCTTAGCCCGCGAGTAAATCGGTAGAGGTCGAGGTACCAGATGACTGCGTCTACCCCTACCTCCTTCCGGCGTAACACCCTCTCGGAGTGGAAGCACCTGATATCTTCAAGCGGCCCGGAGAAGCGCAAGAAGTCGCAAGGTGAAATCCCGCTCGAGAAAGACAACACCCCCTTGATGGCGAGAGCAAAGTTGGCGATCGGGATAGCTTGCAAGCACTTCAGCGCTGCTTGCATCATGGGACCGTCACCGAAGTTGTCGTAGAATCTCCCGAGCCCGTGCATCTGGTCTCAATCGAGTTATATCTGCAGTACCGGCGCCTTCACGGAAATCACGAAATCGACCGCCATGTTGTGTGCTACTGTGGGAAGCCAGTGAGCGTTCTTATTCTGATGTGGGAAGTTCGCGTGGGCGTTGCATGTGTGTGAGAGAGCGTTGCCCTCGGTAAAAAAAAACGAGCCGCATGGGGTAATCGCGCTCGACAACTCATCTCGAGGCGTTCGGCGATGGACAGGGCTTTTCACGGGTCATGGCTCGATCCGCGGGCCGGGTCAGGAGGTTTTTAAACTCTCGCGGGTCGAGTCGGGTCGGATCAGGAGGTTTTCAAATCTCACGGGCCGGGTCAGGTCGGGTCGGGTCAGGGTGACCCGACCCGTCATGACCCAACCCGCGGGCCGCGTCAGGAGGTTTCTAAACTCTCGCGGGTCGAGTCGTGTTGGATCAGGAGGTTTTCTAATATCACGGGTCGGGTCTGGTCGGGTCGGGTCACCCTGACCCAACCCGACGCACGACAAGTAACCCTACCCGTGAAAAGCCCTGGCGATGGGTAGACTCAACACGAACCGTGACGCAATAAGTCGCCGCCAGTACTACGCAGCGGTGAAGCAGGGGAAGGGCCGGCGAGAACAAGCAGGTCAGGAAATCGTCGAGACGAGGAAGGCAGGCTTGTTCGTCATGGCGAAGGGGAACGCTCACGTCGAGAACATCGGGCAGAACTGCTGCAAACTAAACCTAGTTTAGTGCCAAAATATGTTGTCCTCACACGCGGATGGAGTTGAAAAGGGGTTATAACCGCTTGGGACCCGCGAAAAGCGGCCAAAGATACGACAGGGGCGATCTTATTGCCCGTCTTGAAAGAGCGTGCAGTAGTACGAGTATCACCATGCCGCGCACGTGTCGTCCAACTCCTTACGTTGCAGTTCAGACACATCCCCAACCCCAGCAGCCCGGGCTGCCGTGTGTGGCTGAGGCCGTATTCATCGGGGGGGTTCGCCATTGTTTTCCCCCTCAAGTCGTAAAGGGGTTAAGCGGGTGGTGGAGCTGAGGGAGGGCATGGCTCTTGCTATCGCGCAGGCTACGCAGATTTCGACGCTGGAGAAGAAGCTGATGCTGGGCGTTCGAGATCCGGTAGTCACCAAAAAGGAACTTGGGCGCATGCTCGACGGGCATTGCTGACCTACTGCAGCACAACGCTCACACACTTTCCACGGCAATACACGACATGGGTTGCCGATTTCGTGAATCCCGCGAAGGTGCTGGCACTGCAGATAGCTTTCGATGAAGATATAATGAACGCGCTCCGGAAATTCGGCGTCAAAATCGGTGGCTGGCCCATGACGCAAGCAGCGCTGAAGTGCTTGCCAGTTATCCCGTTGGCCGATTCTGCTCTCGCCGTCAAGAAGGGGTTGTCGTTGTTGAGCGTGGTTTCCCCTTGGGACTTCTTGAGCTTCTACAGGCCGCTTGAAGACATCAGTTGCTTTCACTCTGAGGGGGTGTTTCCGCCCGACGATGTCCACGCACACTCCAAAAGGATTTTGGGGTAGACGCAGTCGTCTGGCACCTCGACCTCTACCAGTTCACCCACGGACTGAGCGAGGTGTGTGGCTAAGGCCCGTGTTCCTCCTTCAGCTTCACCATCCTCTTAACCCCTTTAGGACTTCAGACTGGAAATATTGTCTAATGTAAACGACGCTTACAGCATCAGCTACACGAAGCAGTCAGGCCTGCTGGGGTAGGGGGTTCGTCCAATATGCAACTTAGGGGCGTGTACGACAATCGCGCAGCATGGTGATACTTGCGCTGCTGTACGCTCTTCCTGGACGGTTGGTAAGACCACACTTTTCGTTGTTCTTGGTTGCTATCCGTGCGTCCCAAAAGGGTAAGGTTCTCCCGGATGTTCTCGACGTGAGTGTTCGCCTTCGTCATGACGGCCAGGCCTGCCTCCCTCGTCTCGAGCGATTCTCTGATTGACTCCTTGTTTTTCTCGTCGGCTTGCTTTGTTTTTCTGCTAGTCTTTCTCTTGCTTCACGGCTGCATAGTGCTGGCGGCGACTCAAGGCGTTGCCGTTTGCGTTGAGCCGATCTGTCGCCGCGAAGCTAGAGTTGGGGATGTCTTTGTCGAATGTTATTTCGTGTTTTCCCTGTCCCGTTTTTTGCGCTTCTTCGGGCCGCTTGAATGCATCAAATGTTTCCACTCCGCGGGGGTGTTGCCCCACCAGTTCAACGCATACGCCAGAAGGATGTAGGGGTAGACGTATTCGTCTGGCATCTCGGCCTCTGACGGCGAGCTCACTCAGCCAGACAACTACATTTACCCCTACATCCTTGTGACATGTGCATTTTAATGATGGGGCGGCAACTCCTGTGCAGAGTGGAAGCATCTGATGTCTTCAAGCGACCCGAAGAGGCGCAAGAATACGGACGGGAAAATCACGACCGACAACGACAACCCCATCTCGAGGTGTTCGGCGATGGACAGGGATTTTCACGGGTCATAATCCGACCCGCGGGCCGAGTCAGGAGGTTTCTAAACTCTCGCGGATCGAGTCAGGCCGGGTCAGGAAGTTTTCGAATCTTACGGGCCGGGTCAGGTCGGGTCGGGTCAGGAGGTTTTCAAATCTCACGGGCCGGATCGGGTCGGGTCACCCTGACCCGACCCGTCATGACCCGACCCGCGGGTCGCGTCAGGAGGTTTCTAAACTCTCGCGGGTCGAGTCGGGTCGGATCAACAGGTTTTCTAATATCACGGGTCGAGCCAGGTCGGGTCGGATCGCCCTGACCCGAACCGACGCACGAGAAGTGACCCGACCCATGAAAAACCCTGGCGATGGGTAAACTCAACACGAACAGTGACGCCATGAGTCGCCGTCAGTGCTAGGCAGCGGTGAAGCAGAGGAAGGATCGGCGAGAACAAGGAGGTGATCAGGAAACCCCTCGACACGAAGAAGGCAGGCTTGGCCGTCATGGCGGAGGCGAACGGTCACAGTAAGAACATCGGACAGAACTGCTGCAAAATAGTCCTAGTCCAATTCCATGTGATGTGTCCCCAAAACGCGGGCGGAGTTGGAAAGCGGTCAAGTTAAGCTGGTGGTGGAACTGAGGGAGGGAATGGCTGTTGCCATCACACGGGCTACGAATATTTCGACGCTGGGAAAGAAACTGATACTGGGTATTTGGGACCCATTAGCCACCAAAAAGGAACTAAGGCGTATGCTCGACGAGCAGTGCTGACCGCGGCGAGACTCCCGCAGCAGCGCAACGTTCACACCCTTCCCACAGTAATGCACAACATGGCGGTCGATTTCATCCTTCCATTAAGGCGCCGGCAGTTGAAACATAACTCGATGGAGACATGGTGCACGGTCTCGGGAGATTCTGCGACAAATTTGGTGACTGCTTAGTGATGCAAGCAACGCTTAATTGCGTGCAAACTATACCGCTCGCCAATTCTGCTCTCGCCGTCGAGGAAGGGTTGTCTCTGTCGAGCGTGACTTCGTCGTCTGGCTTCTTGCGCTTCTCCGGGCCGCTTGAAGACATCAGGTGCTTCCACTCCGAGCGGGTGTTTCCGCCCCACAATGTCCACGCATATGCCAGAAAGATTTAGGGGTAGACGCAGTTGTCTGGCACCCCGACCTCTACCGGTGCATCCAAGGGCTGAGCGATGTATGTTGCTAAAAGGCCCGTGTCGTCCCTCAGCCCCACCATCCTCTTAACCCCTTTAGGAAACCAGAGGGAAATGTTGTCTAATGTAAACGACTCTTATAGCATCAGCTACACGATGGCTGCTGTGGTAAGGGTGCGCCTCCTCAAGTGCAACGGAAGGTAAAATGAAAGCGCTACCCGATGGAAAATCCCATGCCCTAGGTATACGACAAATAGTATTGTAAAGGATAAATGGTATTCCGACGATTTTGGGTTAAGGAGCCCCGTCATTCAGAAAAGAAAATGGCGAAAAAGTGCTGCCCTTATCGTTGCATGCGTCCTTCCTCGCCTCGAGCGATTCCCTGAACACCTCCTTGTTCTTCTTGTTGGCGTGCTTGTTCGCGTGCCCGTTCGTCTTCTACCCCTTCTATTGCTTCACGACACGTGCTGCGACGGAGGTAGCACGTTTTGGCTACAATATCTTCTGAATGACGGGGCTCCTTAACCCAATATCATCGGAATCTCGTTCTTGTTCTGCAGTGTTATCCGTTGTATATCCAGGCTATGGGATTGTTCATCGAGTTGCACTTTCATTTTTCTCTCAAAATCAGTGTGTGTTTGGGTGAGGTATAGAACTCCTCAAGCGAGGAAAAACAAATGCGCATCTCTATCGTAGCATTACGGCCACGGCTGCGCAGTGCTGGCGTCGACTCATGGCGTCGCCGTTTGCGTTGGACCGACTCATCGGGACCCATCGCCGCGGGGCTAGAGAGGGGGTTGTCTTTGTCTGTAGTGATTTTCCCCATCCGGCTGCTTGCGCTTCTTTGGGCCGGTTAAATACACCAGGCGCTTCTACTCCGCGTGGGCCTTGCCTCCCCACCGGTTCAACGCGTACGCTCGTAGGATGTACGGGTAGACGCAGTCTTCTGGCATCTTAACTTCTGCCGTCGAGCTCACTCAACCAGACGACTACGTCTACCAGTACGTCATTTTGGTTTATGCGTTGAACTGGTGGGGCGGCAACACCCCCTCGGAGTGGAAACATCACATCTCCAAGTAATACGTAGTGTCCGAGAAACGTAGGTGACACATGCTCCGGTAGGTGTGCCCCTAATTTGTTGAGGCTCCTGACTTGAGGCGCTTAATACCTCCCCCAGAAACTGACTTTGAGAAAAGTGAAAGTCCAACGTGACTTAACCCTCTTAGCACCCACTCGGAAAGCGCAAAAAAAATAATCAGCTGCGACCATGTCAAAGGAGCCCGGACTCTTTGGGCCCACCACAGCAGACAGTACATCGCTGTTCAAAGCTTTGACGTGGTAAACGGGGCATTCAAAGTCCACTCAAAGAGCATGCCTCTAAAACCAAGTAATACCACATAAATTTGGGCCCATTTCATGGGCCCTATAGCGTTCTATTTACGGAGGACCATAGTAATCAGGACCTACGATACACACAAAAACCAATATATTCCCCTATTTTTACTAACTATATTTGGTCCTAATTACTATGCACCCCCGTAATAGTGCTAAAAGGGTTTAACAATCCCATGGCCTAGGTATCTCACGAAGAGTATTTGTAAAGCACAAACGATACTGGGTAGGTTCATAGTCGGGCAGCGCCGCTGATCAAAAATATTTTGGCGAAAAAGTGCTACGTACCTCTATCGTAGCGCGCGTCAGGGTAGGTACAATATTTAACCCCTTTAAGGCTGCACCCTCGATTTTGGGGACAAACGAAATTGGTGTGGTACATGTCTTTGCAGTAGAAAAGGGGTTAAAGGTTTCACACATGGGACAGATCAGATTCCAGTTAATGATCTGTGTCTTCCACGGCAGACAGTTCCCGGGTCCATACTTCGAAGTATATGATCTGCATGGTATAGATCATGTTGCCTGATGGGAGCCGTATGATCTGCATGACCGGGCACATGTTTCCTGGGTTGGATCTGTACTACACAGATCCTGCACAACATACCATCACGACAGACAGGATCTAGATGATCTAGATCGTGATCTGTCCGAGGTGTGAAAAGTTTATCACCCAAAGCACGTCGTGACTCGCACGTGGCCGCAGCTCTCTGATTGGCCAACTCGTACTTGTGGAGGGGGGGAAGGTACCAGCACCGCGTAAAAGTAATTGTTATTGGTGGCATTCTCCCTTGCCGTGTTCGATCTGCTACCGATCTCGACATCTGATGTATTCCTCCTTTAACTATATTTTCCTACTGCGAACGGTGTTCCACTCGAACTCCAAGTAGTTTGCCCCCGTAGAGTAGGTGCAGTTCTTAAAGGGTGCCCCGTTTGGAACTGCACCATGTTTTTTGGGACAAGTTAACTCGTACTAGGAATTCGTGGCGGAAACATCTAGCAGTAGGAATAGGGTGAAGAGCAACAACAACACGTCGTGACACACACACGACCGCAGGAATCCCATTGAGTGGTCTACTCATTCTTGCGGACGAACAAGCTCTAGTTCTTATTGGCGGAACTCTCCTTCGCTTTGCTCGAGCGTTCGAACTGTTCCCAATGCCACACCGCATGCCGCGTGCCCAATACCGTCAAACAACACACGCGACCGAAGGACTCTCTGGTTGGTCAACTCGTTGTTTTGGAATAAGAAACTCAATTCTTATTGGCACCACCGCTCCATCCCTCGTCTAGCTCCAATGCTCGAACTGTTACCGACGCCACACCGCTGCCCGATACCGTAAAACACACACACACACACACACACACACACGCGACCGGAGCAAGCTCTCTGATTGGTCAACACGTTCTTATGGAGGAATAAACTTTGATTGATTCTTATTGGTGGCACCCTCCCTCCTCCCTAGCCTTGCTCGAGCATTCGAACTGTTCCCGATGCCACACCGCGTGCCGCGTGCCCGATGCCGTAAAAAAACACTCGCGCGACTAAAGAAAGCTTTCTGACTGGTCAACTTGTTCTTGCGGAGGAATAAACTAGTTCTGATTCTTATTGGTGGCGCCGCTCCCTCCCTCGCCTTTCTCGAAACGTTCGAACTATTCCGGATGCCAATACGTGCCGCGTGTCGCATACCCGATAAACGTCAAAATAAGCGGCGGGGGGGGGGACGTACTCATTTGTTGCTTGCCTTCGTAATTTGACCATTGACCACGCATCCCTTTCGAGAAGGAGCACTGTTCCTACTCCTAAGGCCATCTCTTATAAGACCGAATCTGAATCTGAAAATTGACGTTTTCGGGTAGCAAAACCGGTTTGCGACTCTTAT
>JAYJMJ010000599.1:3904754-3915923 GCA_036873875.1 Laminaria ephemera | reverse complement strand
ACATGTAGACCAATGGATGGGCTGCTGGAGATCGATTGAACTTTTGCAGAAATTCGGTCCAAATCGTTCGCTCAGATAGGAATTTCCAGGCCGTTTTGGGTCAAATTCTTCCTTCAAAGTTCGTTCGGGGGAATTATTTGGTCGAATTTTAGGGTGAAGTTTTCTATCGCGAACACTCGACTAAAAGAAAAAAAAAGGTCCACCAAAATTAAAAGAATCAAAAATCGATCTGCTGCTCTTGAAGCCCAGTTGTCACGTTGCGTGGTATAATAGTTACTCGTACCATATGATCCAGGTACCGTACTAGCAGGAATGCATGTCGGCGGCGCGCAACAATTTGGGAGAGAACCACAGGAGTCCAAACACGCACAGCCCCTACTAAGATGCGAAGGTTTTACGTTGTGCTCAGAGTACACTCCCTTGCACTGGCGTCGAGATTTTCATGCGAATCTGATGTTTTTTGGTATAATGACACCCGGGTTTTTGCGGGTTTCGTCGGCTCGTTGAAGGGATAATAATCTTCGAAAAAACGCAAGCAAGCGGGGGTGGTGGTAAACAAATATCCCCTCTATCTAAAAACGCAAGAAAGCTTCAGGGTGTTCTAAGTATGGGCTTGGGATAGCTATTAATAGCTGCGGATTGTGAATCCGTAAGTCAGCATTTAGACATTGCATCTCTTTGCGTGTGATACGTCGGCATGAAACGCTGGCCAGTTGGCGCATTTTTTTTGGCGCGAAGCCTGGCGAAGCTGTAATTCAAATATTTTTCCACATCACGCACGACCTCAAAATGTCAAAATGGCTGTGAATGTCAAAATACATGAGGGAATCATGACCGTACAGCAGCTGGTATAATACCTGGTACTGTAGCTGACACCGGTATAGCCATAACCCAGTTTTTCGTCCCTTACGAGTTTGTTGCTGAGGCACACACACAGGATACATCACCCGAAACCCCAAGCGTGCTAAGAATGTACTGCTTTCGGCAAAATTGAACGTCGTGTCGGAGTCCGGCGCAGGCTGTGTCTACCCTCCATATCATAACTCGACCTCGCTGGCTCCGTTGCCGTGATGTACACACTTGTTCTTGGCGAGCTTGTTGGTGGAAATGGTTACGCCGCACTGTTTTTCATGGCAAACCTCCCTGAACCACCCCTAAAAGGTGTTTTCGTACATCGTTGCAATTGAATCGTATGGGCATTCCTGGCGTAAAGCACGATTCCGTAGGGCTGTGAGTCGGCAGCATTGACCTCGCAGATGCACCGCGTGCTGCACGGAGTCTGCCTATCGCACTGGCTTAGAGGCATACGCTTAGATGAACGCCAACCGGTCCTTCTGCAGATATAAGGCGGCAGTAGGGGTGTGATATGTCTCTTGCCTCTAAGAGAGCAGCAGCAGAGGGAGGTTTTGCACGGGTGTGGAAGCGAGAATGGGCCGTAATAGGGCGGATATCGCCCTGATTAGGGCCGATACCGCCCTAAATAGAGCCCGGCTCTATTTAGGGCGGTGCCGCCCTATTCAGGGTTTCTGTGGTGCAAGCCGATTTGGCCGCCTTACCTCAAGTGGCCGCCTTATTTCGACCGCATTGTATAGACCCCACTACTGCACACAACATTAAACGAGGAAGCTGCTCGATGGACCCACAGCTACAACACGACGTAGACTCAGACGATTCGTCGGATGAACTCCAGCTCTACATATTGTTCCGCCATGTGCGTGTGTGTGCGTGTGGATCTCCCGCCGCGCGCTGCAGTGTCACAGAGCATGTGAGGGTATCCGCAGCCCGCTGCAATTCACGTTACAAAGCTGTATCCCGCATTAAAAACGCTTTACTACAATTTAGGAAACCCTGTAAGTCGGATAGTCGGCACCTCCGTTTCACGACTGAGTATTAGGCCGACTAATAACTAGTCGGCGACTTAAGTCGCCCCGACTCATAACCCTACCATTCCGGGGTTATAACCGACGGAAACCCCGGTCTGTACAGTAGAACCCGCTACGCCTTGAATCGCGGAATTGCTCAGCCCTACCCAACCTATTTCCAAGATCAATTTCGAGGACTCAGGTCTGAGTGAGATGGGGTCGGCGTGGGATGAGGCAGCCTTATTTTCAGGGTGCGTGTGTGCGTGTCACCATGGCAGACTTGCACTTTCTGTTGAACAAATCGCAACACATTTTTTGCATTTTTTCCCTGGTGTACAGTGCTCGATCTTTCGATCTGCACGAATGCGACGTATTAACCTACGAACCTCGTTTGACTGTCAAATGGTAATTTCGTAAGTCGGCCAAAACTGTGTTCTTTGCGGGGTGCCGTAGCTCACACACACACTATGAACACGAGCGTGCCCGAGAGTAAAAATATGCCCGACGTGCTTGGCTTTCAGGAAAAGCTGCCAAACGGCATGAATTCAGAAGTCCCACAAGTACACTTTCTTCGCCGCGTGCTTGTTTTCGAGCATTTGGGCGTCTTTATTTGTACTTGTGTTGCTGCTGTTCGCACACGAAGGTGCTAGTTTGAGCGATTGTTGAGCAATTTTAGGCACGTCGTCAATTTCTTTGCCGGAAATGTTGTTCTTTCGGGAACTCTCTCGTGGCGAGGTCTTGGCGTGTATTGCATACGAACTACCTGGTATTGAATATATGGCTCATATTGATAGACGGTACCATTGCAGAAAGCGTCCAGCCCCTTCCAAATTCTCAAGGCTTGTCACCTAAAAATGGGCTCAGCTGTAACAATCTGGGTATCTTTCGTATGAAGAGCGCATGGAAGGCAAGGAGCGACCCTTTCACGATTTGTAGTTGAGAACTAGAGAGTGCGCTCGATGGGTCCTCCCTATGTCCGCATGGGGTCCACTCTACTCTTTGTAGTGTATCCCAGAGTCGCCATCAACTGTTGGATACAGTAGTGGTCCCTCTATAGTTCCGGTTGAGTAGTGCCGGTTGCCCGCTTTAGCGCCTGTCAAATCGCGTGGCACAGATGGACACAACCAGTAGTGGCAGTAGGCGGAGTAGTGCCGGTTGTCGCTATTGTGCCAGTATTTCCGGCTGGCACATACAAGCACTATGCAGGGATCACTACTCTATTAATAGTAAGATCCACGGGCTCATACTGATGGAGACGTAGTGGGTATGGATGTATGGATATTCCTGTTTCGGCATGTGTAACGACTAGTCTTCGATCCCTTCGCACCGCAAACGTCCGAACTCGGAATCCTGACCCTGCAGCCTGTACCTCTGACATCTAAATGCACAATATACCCGGTATCATATAGTAGGGCGCATGACTACCGTATACCGTACATATAACACGCAAGATAACACACCCCCTATTAATAGCACGAATTTCAAATCTGATTTTCTTGGCATCGGGGAGAGTCCAAACCCCCAGCGACGCGTCTATGGAAAGATCTCGACGAGACCTTGCCAAAGCCACCATTATCGTTGTGTGGCCCCCTGGTTTTTGGAGAAAATCGGCTCTGAAATTCATCCTAGGGGGTGTGTTATCTTGCGTATTGTACGGTATCTGCTGGTTCCACGGGCAGCATGGATCCCATCTACCATTCTCGGTGTGGCATCACAGCAGTTCGGCGTGCTCCCTTTCGGCGTTGACGGCTAAGCACATATTTCTCGTGACTGCCACATTCTAACGTATCATTTTCCACATTATTATACGTGTGATAGTGTTTTCAGTATGGGAATCGGGGAATCTGAGGTGCCCCCCGTGTTCTTCCAGTATTATGAGACAATTTTTTTCTTGAAACGCCCCTAACTGAACCCCATGGCCTCCTTCTCCACTTGAAACCTCCGTGAGCCCCGTCCCCCGCTCCTGCCCTACCCGATGGGCTTTTGTCTGATCCAAATCGGGCAACTTTTTTTTTCCCCACCAAATGCTGGATCACTCGGACAATGACTAAAATAAATAGCCCCGTTTTCTATGCTGCATACCATATGTTTGTATAAAAAAATGACGAAGGCAGCTCTTCTAACCACGCCAGCGTAACCAGCAGTCTAGCAGTGCTTAGAACTCTGTGCTCGGGGTGGCAGAGATGTGGCAATGCTGTTATCTAATCGTATACGAAGTACGTACTCGCTCGCACAACAGGACAGCAGACCCCCCCCCTTTCCTCTTCCCCTCCTTTCCTCCTTTCCATCGTCCTTTCCTCCTTTCCATCGGGTGGCATTCGCCGTCAGACACCGCTTGATCAATCACCAATGCAGCCACAACTTCGACAACTCGGCCCGCAAGCGGCAGCAGCTCGCCGTCCGCCATACCACTTGGCCCTTTTAAAACTACCAAAATGATTCCACACTAATTCCATGTGATTTGTCCCAAAAAACGTGGATGCGGTCCTAAAAAGTCTTTTCAGCTCTGCAAAAACTATTCCACACTAACTTCAAGTTACGTGTCCCAAAAAACGTGGGTGCAGTCCTGAAAAGGTTTACACCGTACGGCCAGGTTCCTCGTCTCCGATTTTCAAAGTTGAAGATCGTCGTCTCAACTGGTCGAACCCACAGCTGACGTATTTGAAATATTTTTATAAATGTTTTTTCCTTTTGCCAGGTCGCCATGGCCTCGGCGTTCATCGTTGATGGAAACTACCGAAGGGTGGCCTTGCGGTTCCCCGACCAGCTTCTTCGAGACGCGCGGGAGGTGTTGCGGTCTGTTCGAGCTCGGGTGCGAAAGTTGGTTTCGGAGAGGAGGAAGCGCGGAAAGGGCCCAAAGGGACGCATCATGAATGTAATTTACATCGACAGTGACATCTTGGACGAGGCCTCCCTCATGGGCCAGGACTCTGCGCAGCGTGTCGAGGCGGTCGCTGTCGTTGACTACGGTGAGCACAGGACGGGGGGAGGCGGGCGGAGGGGTGATGGGGACGGAAATGTTTTGTACGAGCGCTTAAGCCTGACTTGCGTACAATAATACCTTCTACAGCAATGTAGGTAGTATTGGCTACCTTGTGTATGCGGATGTTGCGTCTGCCCGTGTGTTGGGTGTGCCGAGGGGGCACGAGGGTTGAACCTTCCAAACAACAGCAAGTGCACGCCCCTGGTGGTTCAATAGTAAGCCGCGTAACTATTGAGATCAATGTTGTGAGTTCAAATCCCTCGAAGGACTGTTTATTGCAAAACTGACAGGCCGAAAGTGCGAGAGCGCGAGTTGGCGAAATCCAATGCAAATCGATGAGCAGTGGGAATGCTGAACCCTATGCGCGACGAAAACGAAGGCACGTACCAGGGGGGAGAAGGGATGTCACATGTGATCATGGCTTGTCCAGAAGGTCGCTGAGGGTAACCTGTTTGAGCTGGGAAGTAAAAGTGATGATATAAAAATAAAAACACGCCATACAATACACTTTGTTGTGATAATTGACTGTCGCCGCACTCCTTGCCTGCCCTGCCATGCGCTCTGTTCTCGCTATCCCTTACTTTTGTTTTGCCCATTTTAGGGTCCGCGTGCGTCAGCTCGGCGAAACCTTCGGTGCCCGTTTTCTACGCCTTCGGTCGCGGCGATCTCGACGTCAAAAGCAATGCCGTCAAAAGCAATGCGGACGAAAGCAATGGCGACAACAGCGATGCCGACAGTAGCAATGCCGACACGCGCAAGGACCACAAAGCGTCGCCGCCCAGCGCCCCTGAGGTCGATTTTTCGACGGTGTCAACCTTCGCATCCTTCAGTGACCTCCTCGAAACCGTCTCCATGGTCGACAAAGACGAAGGCGTCAGGGTATGGCTCCCGCAGAAAATCCTGGCCTTACCTGAGTCACTGGGGAGCTCTCTCGACACCGACAAACTCCTACGGGTTTGTTTGGACTGTGTGGGCTCGGCCGAGGCGGACCATCCGAAATCGATGACAGCGCTAGCGATAGCGGCGGCCGTAGAGGGGGGGTCGCAGCAGTCGATCCTCCTCCGGACCCAACGCGCGCTGCTGCAGGCGACCGTGGAATTGTTGTGGTGGGCGGCCGACAATGGTGGGATCACGTCGGCCTCGGGCCTATTGGTCCTGCCCACCGCGCGCCCCTCCGCGGGAGACGGAAACTCGGCTCCAGCGGAGCGCCCGGCTTCTGTGGAACGCCGACGGCCGGTATCTCAGAGGCCCCGCCGGCGAGCATCAGACGCGCGCTGCTCTATGCGGAACGGGGGCGCGGCTCCAGTAGAGCGCCCGGCTCCAGTGGAACCCCGACCCCGGGTATCTCCGAGGCTGAGGCCCGGCTGGGAAGGGCCAGAAAGGGGCCGCCCGGCTCCTGTGGAGCGCCGACAACCGGTTTCTCCGAGGCCCCGCCGGGAAGCGGCAGACGCGCGCCGCTCCGCGTGGAACGGGGGTGCGGCTCTAGTGGAGCGCTCGGCTCCAGTGGAACGCCGACACCGAGTGTCTTCGAGGCTGAGGCCCGGCTGGGAAGGGCCGGAAAGCGTCCGCGACCGCGGCAGCGCCACCAAACGCTTCCGGGTTGACAGCAATGATCACGGCGATAAGAGGATGAAGAGCAGCTCCGGCGGATCCGGGCCGGTGGGGTTAGGGGCGACGGGTGTCCGGGGGAAGGCGGGGCCACACAACGATCACGTCGACGGGAGGGTGACAAGGAACTCCGTCGGGTCCAGACCGCTGGGGGTGGGGACGAAGGGTGGTCGGGGGACAGCGGGGCCAGGCGTCGGGCCGCGGGGGTTAGGGACGAAGGGTGTCCGGGGGAGGGGGATGGCAGGCAGAGGAGCGACCGCGCCGCCGCCGAGGACGCTCTTGACGACTGTGACCATACCCAAACAGGTGAGAGGTCGCGCTTGTTTGTCAGTTTGCGGCCACCCTGTTACAACACGCGCTCGAAAACGTACCTTTTGGTTCAAAACTGCTGTGTATAACTCAGTACAAGGTGTCCCGCCCCTTTTCACACGCGCTCAGGTAAATATGCCCTCTTGGTTGTAACCGTACCCAAACAGACTAGAGGTTGGGTTGGTCTGTAACGACCTGATTCCACCAGCTGCCTTGTTATCTTGTTCAAAATCTACCGTCCCGGCACGTCTTTTTACACTGTCGCCAATCACAACGCGACACTAGCTCGGACAACGTCCCTCGTCGATTGGTCTCTTCCTGCGAAAACGGGGCGTGCTCTAAGTATCAAGTGGTGCCAGGCTTCAATCCCGGTCTTGCTCCTTTTTTTTATTGCTTCGTTTGGCAATACTGTAGTTACATGTGCTACGGCCATTGCCTTTGGGTGTTGCGGCTGGCGGCCCAAACCTGGAACCCAGATCTTCTGATTTACTTCCTCTGATGTGTATGTTTCTTCTCTCTTTCGCACAGCGTAAAAGCGAGCACGATCGCACGCCGTTCACAAAAAAAAAGCGACGTGTGTGTCACACTTGTTTGCAATTCAACGAAGTATAGTAAATGCTCCAATCGCGACACGCGAGCACGGAGGCGGAGACGAGCACGGTGCAGCACTGCAGCGGTAGTTACGTGTATCACACGGTACAGCCGAGCACAGCCACAGGTCTCTAGCCTCATACGTTGCCTTTCACACACGCACGTCTTCGCCACCCACTCACTCACGACTAACTACAAGCATGTATCGCCCGGCATGTTTGTTGATTTGTTGTTTCGTTTTATGATACCCCCCCCCCCCCCCGTCGCCTCCCGTTTACTTGACGTTCTGTGACGTGTCTTGTGGCATGTCACAACCATGAAAGTTCTCCAACCAGTTCGACTCGCTTCTAGGTCTGTGCGACGTTTTGAAAAATGGAAATTTCATGCCTCCGCAAGAAGCCGCAGATTTGGCGGGACAAGCGAGGGCGAAGGTGGAGAATTTAGAGCAATTGTCACGGCAGGACCGAACACTCTGCGAAGAGAACCGGATCATGCGCAAGCTGCTAGAAGGCATCGATTCGTGCTCGAGGGTAAAAGGGCCAGCTTCAGTCGCTTTGTACATCCACGACAGGGTCTCGTCGATAGCCGACCCCGCGCGAGAGGCTCTCGTGGGTGGGGTCAGGTCTGACCGCCGAGATTCGCATGACTACACGTGGATTTCCCAACAGGAGATCGAGGAATACTGGGACTGGGGTCCCGCTTTTGATCGGCGCCCCGAGGGAGGACTGCCATACAGGGGCGGTTTCGATGTCCGCGGGGCTTATTCCGCATTGAAGGGTGATGACTTCGGGGGTTCCGAGAGATATGGAGGCACACGGGGCGGGTCGGGACCGAGCGCACAATACACCCACGGGCATTACGGCTCGCCGGGAGGAGCACGCGGGAGCGACGGCGAAGCTTACGGTTCGCCGAGAGGAGCTCACGGTAGCGGCGGCGAGGCAAACGGTTCGCCGAGAGGAGCACGCGGAAGGGACGGCGAAGCATACGGTTTGCCGAGAGGAACACGAGGGGGGGGCGGAGCAAGCGGCTGGCCGAGAGAAGCGCGCTGGAGTGGCAGGGCAGCAAAAGGTTCGCCGGGAAGAGCACGCGGGGGCGGCGGGGCAGCGAGCGGTTACCGCGGGGGGAGCCACGGTCACGGAGCCAGTGCCCCTCGGAGGCCGATATGCGGCATGTGTTCTCGTAACGGCGAGCCCGCCGATCACTCTTTTCGGGATTGCCCCGGTACGACTTGCTTCAAATGCGGCCAGAGCGGTCACGTGGTGCAGGAGTGCCCACACAGTGCCCGCGCAACTAAATACTACGAGTGAAGTCCGTTCTCGAATGTATAAAACGTAGGTAACGTAGAAAATGGCGGGTTCGCACGGTAAAAACGCAAAATCGATGTACTGTATTTCTGCTCTGCAGCGAGCACTTGGACATAGCACTTGGACATACGTGTCTGTTCACCCGACGGCATTTGTTTTGTTTTTGAGTGATTTTTAGGGCTATCGCGATATATGTCCCGACCAACCGAGAGCAGGTGCCGTTGTGTTACAAGGTTCACCCTGTTTTAGATGTTTGATTACCTGTCTGATCTTGTAGTGATCTCCCTGTGTCAGGTGTTTGTTCAAACTTCCCCGATACATAGCTCAGTTTTAATTGTACCTTCGCAATTGTGCCATTTTCGACAATTCGGACAAAAGCCCACAAAGGTTGGCGCATGGATGGTAGGAAGGAGTAGCTCGTTCGTTCTCTTAAGGGTAGGCCAGGCCATGGGTGCTCGAGAGCGAGTCGTTTTGGAAGTGTTGCATACCGGTAAGTAGTAGCCGGCACCACGCAGCTAAATTTATGGGATAAAGTATAGCAAATAAGGAGTTTATGCTAGGTATGTGGGAAGTATAATGTTATCATGTTTTCAATGATGTGTATTTTTACCGGAATTTTCCCGAACAAGAAAGTTCCTATGGGTAGCGTAAAGGTAGGGGTTGGGGTTACGGCTAGCGTGTAGCATAGTTTTATGGCACTTTTGCAGGGAACCCTTAGCATAGTACTGAGACACGTAACATTCTTACCCCGAATCCCATACTTGAAACCCTGTAAGCTTTCTGATATATTGGACGCGGCTCTTCATAACTTAAGGTATGCGGTACCAGAAATGGGTGCGTAACGCAGTTTATGAGATTGTCTCCATTGCATTTTTCCAACAAGCCCCTTGGCACAACAGTAAAATCCCAGGTACTTGCAGCGATTGCCAGGAATTCGGCGGTGTGGTCTGCATCGGCGGAGAAGATCGGTTCCCAAACTCCACAGGCGACTGATGCCTGTCGCAGAAAATGACCGTGCGCGGTTCCATCACTGCCCGACCCGTTGTTGACTATTTCGAACCCTCTAGAGTTATAATCTTTCTTTAGTGTAGTGTTGAAGCGGATGGCAACCTTTCGAGGTACAAGATTGCCAGGAATTCGACGGTGTGGTCTGCATAGGCGGAGAAGATCGGTTCCCAAACTCCACAGACGACTGATGATGCCTGTAGCAGAAAATGACCGTGCGCAGTTCCATCACTGCCCGACCCGTTGTTGACTATTTCGAACCCTCTAGGGTTATAACCTTTCTTTAGTGTAGTGTAGAAGCGGATGGCAACCTTCGAGGTACAGGCACGGCAGTATAACAAGTTGATTTAAATATGGGACAACTTATCACGTGACGAATTTTGTAGTTTGTGCTTTGTTTGGAGCATACGGACTGCCCGGTGCTGCAGAGGGTCAACGTAAAATAGTGCCCTAGAGTTTACTCTACCTTCTCTGCTGCGAAAACCCCAAAAAACGTTCTTGTTCCTCAAGTGATTGAGCGTTCTCGCTACTCGAGTGATTTAGCGTTCTCGTTACTCGAAGTGACTAAGGGTTCTCGAAATTTCTCAATTTCAGTATATGAAAATGTCCCGAATCGAGTCTTACCATATTTGGTGCTGAAAACCTGTTCGGCAAGAAATAATCCTGGCGTGCTGGATCGCCTGGTGTGCTGATCGCCATAAACGCCATATCTCCGGTAGTTACTGGTACGGCCACGAGAACCCGAGTCGTCACGGGCGAATGAGCATAATATCGCATGAGGCAAGAAAACATCACTCGTCGCATCATCACGGCTGCTACGCTGTCTCCGGTGTTTACGGTATGGCCGGGAGAACCCGAATCGTCCTAGGCGATCCTGGGGAATGAGCATCTCGCATGAGGCAACACACCATCATTCATCATCCATCACGGCCGCTACGTACTGGCAGCGTACTGTACAGCAGTAGTGTATCAATGAGAGCAGTGCATTGTTGGCGTCACACCATTGTATATGACAGTGTCTAACACACCCCCTGGGTTGGATTTCAGAGTTGATTTCCTTCAGAACCAGGAGGGCACAAACAACGAGAATGGCGGCTCTCGGATAATCTCGTCGGGATATTTCCATAAACATGTCGCTAGGCGTTTGCACTCTACCGATCGTCGAGAAAATTGGCATTGAACTATTGCTCAGACCGATATGTTTTCTTGGCCGCGGTGGATTGACCGCGGAGGATTGACCGCAGCGGATTGACCGCAGTTTTTTTAACGCCTCTGATAACTTCCGCTTCAGGAAACCGACAGCCACGCGCTCGCGGCGGTGTCTCCGCACATGTCACCCGCCGCCATCTGGTAGAGACCAAGAGAAGTGCACTCGGCGCGTGCCGCTCCGTGGATACGTACTCGTATCATAGCCTACAGCACCTCCACAGCAGCAGTCAGTCAGCGTGCTGGGCTCGGATGCTTTGTAGTCAAAATACAAAATACCAAGAAGACAGGTTGGGCGCAC
>JAYJMJ010000599.1:3893929-3904654 GCA_036873875.1 Laminaria ephemera | reverse complement strand
CTCCGCACAATATGATCCAACTCGACCACCATCTCGGGTACCGCCAAAACATAAAAACGAGAAAAAAAAGACGGTACTCGAATGGTCTAGCCCACGTAGTGAGAGGCGTGTTTTACAGCGTCGTTGCCAACCGACACCAACCCCGGGGGGAGCGCGTACCGTATAGGGGAGGGGGGAGGAGAAGGAGGAGAAGAGCCTGCTAAGTGGCCCCGGATCTGAGATACGTCCAGGGAGGGAGAAGGAGAAAGAAAAAGTGCGAAGATAATACGTACCTGGTAGATGGGATGAGCAAAAAAAAAAAAAAATGTCGACCGCAATAGATTGTGCAATCCATCCATCGATAGCGGATGGTCCACACACAATAGATTTTATGCAAGCTATCCATCGACTGACACTATTAATAGTCCACCAAAATAGATGTGCTAGCTATCCGTCCATGGCCATTACAGGCCACAATAGATTGGGGACGGTAGCAATCGATAGACATTACCGACGACAATAGACCCGTCCATTGCACCATACGGTATTCCATTGCTATTGCAGTGGCCATTGTCTATTGTCAGGGTGTGGTAGACACGCTGCTGTGTCAATGAATTCCGAATTCCAGGATGGTCTCAAAAACACACCGCACAAACAGCAGTACCTGGTAGATCATAGCTTTTGTTACCTGGTCTAACATCCTCAGCATTTCTTCTTCGTCTATGACAACTTCCTCCTCCTCCTCTTCCTCCTCCTCCTCCTGATGCTCCTCTTTCTCGTGCTCCTCCTCCTTCACTGCCTTATAGTCGCGCTGGCCACCACAGACGTGGCTCCCAGAACCTTTCTCATGCTGTTGCTGGACGTCTTGCTTGGGTCCACCATCTTCCGCCCCTGGTGAAAGCGGTGTCGATCTTTGCGGAAGACCTTCTTGTTTGGCATGCGTTGCCGCACCACCGTCTGCCATGACGGTATCCTCTGGGAGAGGGTTTGTCGCGGGCCCTGAAAATTTCGCGAGCCCTAGCAACTGCTCTATTTGCTCTCGGCTCTGCTGTGAGCACACGTGATATCCTCTTGGAGAGGAGGAGCTTGTAAATTTGGAAGGCATGTTTACATCGGGGTGTATTTTATCAAAGTATGGAGACGCGGAGTTCATATGTTTTAAAGGCATGTTTAAACCGGGCTTTATTTCGCCTACGTATCTACGTGTGGGTGTGTGCGCGTTCGGCTCACAGCAGCACAGCGCTCCTGCTAGTACGAGTGGGCCAACGGTAGCGACCATGAGCTCTAGGAAAGGCTCAGGAAGGTGAGGAGACAGGAATCAGCAAGTCTTTGTTGCTGGTGCACGCACTCCGTTGTCTGTTTGGGTGCCTTTTATTGCAGCTGAAGAAGCTACCTCTTGGCTGGCAGTACAGGGCATCTCTAATTTCGGAGATTCGACGGCAGCATCAGCATCAGCAGTGCAGCAGCAGTAACAGCAGTAGCAGCAGTGCAGCAGTAATACCACAGTAGTACCTCGGTACTCGCACTGACTGGGGGATCTACTTTTGCTATGTATGCCAGACTCACACCAGCAGGACCTATGGGCACCTCGTAGAGTACTCGGACGGATATCGACTTTTGCGATACATCTCTGACTCAAAACCAGCGGGACGCAGGACGAGTCGAGAGTCGGTCGAGTCGCCACGCGCACAGCCTGTCCTTGCGGCCAATTCTCGGCAAAGCACGTGTACAGCAGTACAAGACACCTAATAAGAAACAGGGTAATAAAGAAAGCCAGGTTGAGATTTTTTATATTTACAGGAATATAAGAAAGCCGGGAGCCGCTGTACTGACGTTAGTGTAGAAGGCACACCCTCTCCCAAGTATGAAACCCAGCTTGGGGTCAGTATTTCTACCTGGTATTTCTTAGGCGAACTCTTAAGGCTCGTCTTATCGAAGAACATGACAAATCGTAATTCGATTTTTTTTTTAGAATTTAATTGAATTTCGTGAAAAATACCAGAAAAATGCTACTCTGCTTGTTATCGAGGAATGACGTTCGGTGTTTTAGAATCCGAAAAACGCAAAAAGGTCAACGAACACCAGTAGGCAACGCACGAGGCGAGCGAAGGCTCGCGTCCTCCCCGGAGCGCCGCGGCTAGCGGCAGATTTTTTTTGCCGGCACCGGCTAGGAGGCTATCGCTCTAGGGGTCTCTTGGGTGGGCTGGCGCAGCTCCATCGCCTCACGCGGGCAGCACCGACGGGGATACAGCGATCGAACCTCTGAGCGAAGTCGTGATGTGATGGTTTCTTGTGTAACTTTGGAGGTGCAGGGCGACGAAAAACTGGGTTCGCGGCGGTCTCGATTCGTTTCGAGGCGTCGAAGGCGGTCTAGGCTGTGCTAAGGGCCTTCGGAGGTCGCGCTGCGGCTGCTTCGGTGGTCCTACTTCTCGCAATGGTGGCTTCTCGCCTCGGAATCAGCCGACGACGCGGCACCAATTCGCATGGCCTGCTTCGGTTACACGAAACATGCCACGTCTAGGTGCACAAACTCCCCAAATTGAACTCAATTTTCGACCAAATTCGACGAAAGAAGTCCTTTTTTCCCAGTGCCTTTAGTCAGTGGGTTCTGTCCTGGAATTCTTCGACAATCCCCAAATCCGCTGCTTTTCAACATTATTTTCAGGTCTAATTCCACCATTTTCTAGCCATCCCCTCCCGTACTTAATCCAAGTTCATAAGCAATCTGGCTGTCGCCAAACCCTCATCAATTCGATATTTGATCTGACTTATAAAATTTGGCTCTATGCGTCCAAACGGCACTTTTGAAATTCTGTCCCCGATCGCTCACGAATTCGGTACTTCGTGTCTTCGTGTGCCTTCTTTTATGGGGCTCTGTCGCTCCAACCATGACCGGTCTGGTCGGGCAAATCGTGCCGTTACATGTCAGTATCACCCGTCCGTCTACTCTCATCTGCTCCTGTCACGACGACAGCCGCTACTAGCTGTCGTAGCTGAACAAACAACATTAAGCCTTAAGGGAAGAAGTAGATCCGCCTGATGATGTGTCGTTCGTGCCGCTACGCGGACTTTGTGATACATCACACATACGAGTATCCGTCACATAGTCTACGAGTATGCCAATTGCAGCAGGAGGCGGTGGTGATTCGTTTTTCGACCGATCAGATGCAAAAAATTAAAAAAAATCGAATTACGATTTTTCATGTTCTTCGGTAAAAGACGGGCCCTTAGGGATCCCTTAGGCGTTTGATCGACTGCTGGAGCACCAGAGACACGGCCAACTTGGCATGGCGCCATGAACTTCAAGGCAACGACCACTGACCTGCCCCCCTCTCAAGACTCTCCCGGTGGCTATCGTCCCCCAGCACAACAGCATTGCCTCCCGCATCCACCGCTCCAGCAGCACCCTCCTCAACAGTCTGCTGAGAGATGCCGTTGCTTTTTTCATGGTTGACCTCGATTTTCACTCTCGTCGACATTGCGATTGTGGTGGATCAGACTCTCGAATCGCCTGTCCCACCAGAGCCAACTGTTGTTCGATACAGGTGCTCACGCTACACGTTGTTGGGGTACTGCACACTACACCTAAGGCAAGATCCGTGGTGTGTACTGGTGCACGTCCGAGAACTGCACAAAGACAACGCAGAACTGCGCACAAATTCAAATAAAGGGGTTTCGCGGATTATGTTGCGGCGTTATTTTGTAGGGGCCAGTCGGGGCTACCACCTGGCGCATCCCCTCCGCATCCCCCCTACCTCGACCTCGTACGCCCAAGGAAGCGAAAAGCGAGGAAAGGAACGTTATAGGCTTGTTGGGCGTTCAAGCGCGGAAGGGTGTGTCTTGTTCCAATGCTGGGAATGGTTCTCAACTTGAGGTAGGATCCAGATGACGATACGCAGTATCCTCCAGCCTCCAACAGGACAGCAGCCAGAAGGCAAAAAAACGAACAAACCGTCACATTGTTTGGTGACCGTTGCACATTTAGCCCACTGCCAGCTACAATTACCAGGCACGAGCCAGCCTACGTACGGCAGTACAGCAGCACAGCATATAGTCAGACGTCGTCGTCGTGTTCGACACGAAATCACCACGGGCCAGCGCTATAATAGTTTTCGAAGATCTCAAGGTATCACCCCGAAGATGATCGGTCTTCGATCTTCAAGATATCCAAACCAAACGGTTGCATTTCGCGACCGTTATTCCTTTTAGCTATTCACCACTATTAATATTATAACTACGACCAACAACACGAGTACAGCCTACCTATTTACGGCAGTACAGCATTACGTCACATAGTTTGACGTCGTTATGCTCAATACGAAATCGCTGGCGTTCGACCCGAACCTGCAGTTTTCGAAGAGCTCAATAAAGGTGTCGCCCCTCCATGCATGTCAACCCGTCGATGACCGGCCTTCAACCTTCGAGGTAGAGAAGAAACGACCAGGAATCACAACAGCACCAGGAACGAACTTGTCGCACCGTTACAACCTGTTGGGTCGCTGGATCTGGATCGAGGGTCCGACATAGCCACAGCAAACAAATCGAAATTTGTCGAATAAGCGGTAAATAAACTACCCCTGATGCAAAAATTGGGGTTTCGTGGAAAATGTGAGTGCACTATTTTGGAGGGGTCGGGGCGGGGCTATAACGTCGAACAGCCAGCCCGAGCCGCACAGCACAGCATTTCGGCACCAGGGTACCCACCACCGCAGCTGTAGCGGCTGTACCGAATGAAGCAAAAAGTGATAACACGAGCGTTAGGCTTTGTCGGGCCTCCAAGCGTGGATTGGCGTGTCTTGTTCCGATGCTGGACAGGGTTCAAGACTTGAGCTTTGAGGTATATCTTCCAGCACATTTCGTACAGCAGTCTAGAGTCTACCTGGTAGACCGTTATTTTTATGACCGTTACACATTTTCACCACACTACGCACTACCTGGTACGCACTACCTGGTACTGTACGCACTACGAGACGAGACACTATGATGCGACGAGTGTCAAATACAGCCTACAGCAGCGCAGCAGAATGTAGAGTTGACTTCAGTGTTACGCTCAATACGAATAATTCGCCAGCACTCGACCGTCGCTCCAAACGGACCTACAGTCAGTAGCAGTAAGTACATGTAATCGAAGACCTCAACAACGTGTCACCCCCGTGTATGTACCCGTCGATGATCCGCCTTTGATCTTCGCGGTATCATACAACAGTATCATAGATAGAAAGCCAGCAGGAATCACAGGGATCAGGAAATTGTCGAACCGCTCAAAACTGTTCGGTAAGATGGCAAGATGAGCGTACGAGTGTTTGCAGTATTTTCACTTTGATCTGGGCGCCGAGCACCTTGAGTTCGTGCTGGAACAGATTTCGACGACCGCAATAAAAACGCTTTCCGTGGGCAAGCAGGGGAAATATACTTCGTTCGTCATTGAATATGTCTTCACTTTGATCTGCATCTCGCGAGCTCGATCTGGGCCTCCAGCACCTCGACCATGTTCGCACGGCGGGATTATTCGAGCTTCCATGTTTCCTCATACAGTAGTAGTGGTCCCTCTATAGCGACGGTATGTGCCAGCCGGAAATGCCGGCACTGTAGCGGCAACTGGCACTATTATGCGTACTGCCACTACTGGTTGTTTCCGTTTGTGCCAAACGATTTCACAGACGCTGTAGCGAGCAACCGACACTATTGGGAGCCCCCCACTGTACTCCATTCGTTTTTGCGACCGCATGAACAACCCTCCGGAAGCAAGCAGGCCACACCTCGCGGCCGAATATATTACGACGTTGATCTGCATCTCGCGAGCTCGATCTGGGCCGCCAGCACTCACACTTTGATCTCGTGCCGGCAACATAATTCGACCGCAATAAAAACGCTTTTCCGTGGACAAGATGATTAAATAAACGCGCGACACGCGCTCCAGGACCCCTCAACGGAGACCTCTCCGCGACATCAGCGGCTCCGGGACTGGGCTAGGTTCAACATTGGTGACCACTTGCAGTATTTTTTCACTTTCATCTCCACCTCGGAAGCGCACTACGGTAGAGGTGCACCCTTTTTTGTCTGACGCTCCTCACTTGAGGCGAGAGCTCTATACCTCACCCATAAACTGACTTATTATGAGAAAAAAATGAAAATGCAGCTCGACGAACAATCTCATGGCCTAGATAGAAAACGAGAACTAGTTTTGTTTGTTTGTTTGTTTGTTTGTTTTATCCTCCGGCGGATGGGGAAACATAAAGCTTAAGCTCACCACACTTCCCACGTATTTTCATACGTGACGAGAACTACTAGTGTAAACCACAACGACATTGATTGGGTTGTTCCTCGGTTGAGGAGCCCCGTCAGTCAGAAATACCTTGGCCATGCAATAAGTGTTGCCCTTACTATAGCACGCGTCGTTGCGAGCTCGATCTGGGCCTCCAATGCTTTGAGCTCGTACCGGCAACATATTTCGACCGCATGAAACGCGGGGAAGGAGGCTATTAACAAAACTTCGCGATTGCAGATTTTATTCAAGTTAGATCTGCATCTCGCGAGCCAAAATCTGGGCCGCCAGTACCTCAAGCTCGTGCAGGCAACAAAATTCGATCCCAATAAAAGCGCTTTCCGTTGGCAAGAAGGCTAAACAAGCAAGAGACACGCGCTCCAGGACCCCTCAACGGCGACCTCTCCGCGACATCACCCGCTCCGGGACTAGGCTACGCCCAACATTGGTGATCACTTGCAGCATTTTTTCACTTCGAGACACACGCTACGATAGAGGTGCACCATTTTGTTTCTCGGGCTCCTCGCTTGAGGAGCTCTAAACCTTTACCCAAAAAATGATTTTGAGAAGAATGAAAGTGCAACTCGATGAACACACCTATGGTCTTAAGTATACAAAAAACTCATGTTGCAACACAAGAATGATATTCCGACGATTTTGGGTTAAGGAGCCCCGTCATTCAGAAACAAAAACGCCGCAAAATGCTACCTCTGACACATGCTACGATAGAGGTTCACCATTTTTTTTCTCGGGCTTCTCACTTGAGGAGCTCTAAACCTCACCCAAAAAATGATTAAAAGAACGAAAGTGTAACCCGAAGAACAAAACTCTAGGCCTTAGGTATGCAAAAAAGTATATATATTGCAAAAACAAGAATGACATTCCAACGATTTTGGGTTAAGGAGCCCCGTCACTTTTTAAAAAAAAAGCCGAAAAAGTGACGGGGCTCCTTAACCCAAAATCGTCGCGGTGTCATCCTTGTTTTGCAAACTGATTTTTTTGTATACCTAGATTTGGGTTCGGTCATTGGGTTGAACTTTTAGTTTACACAGGATCAGTTTGTGGGTGAAATTTAGAGCTCCTCAAGCGAGGATACTCAGAAAAAAGCTGGTGCACCTCTATCGTGGAATGTATCGTGCGCCTAATTTTTCTGGCGCTGACACGTGCCACGATAGAGGTAGCACTTTTTGCCTGAGAATTTTTCTGAATGACGGTGCTCCTTAACCCAAAATCGACGGAATTTCACTCTTTTTTTGGCATAACTTTCATGGTATATCTAGGCCATTCAAAATGTTCATCGGGTAGTACTTTATTTTCCCCAAAATCAGTTCTGGGCGGGAAGATAAGAGCTCTTCACGTGAGGAGCCTCAGAAAAAAAAGGGCGCACGTCTACCGTAGCATGCGTCCGGGCTCCTCGCTTGAAGAGCTCTGTACCTCACCCATAAACCGGACGCGTGCTACGATGATGATAGAAGTAGCCCTTTTTGGCAGAAACGTTTTCTGAATGACAGGGCTCCTTAACCCAAAATCGCCGGAATTTCGTTGTTTTTTTTTTTCTTTGCAAATAATTTTCGTTGTATACCTAGGCCATGGGATTGTTCATCGGGTAGCACTTTTTTTTTTTTCCCCAAATCAGTTTTTTGGAAGAGGTTTAGAGCTCCTCAAGTGAGGAGCCTCAGAAAAAAAAAAGGGTGAACCTCTACCGCAGCATGATATACTAGACGCGTGCAACGATAAAGGTACCACTTTTTGGCGTTTTTGTTTCTGAATGACGGGGTTCCTTAACCCAAAATCGTCGGAATTTCGTTTTTTTTTTTTTCAATGATTTTCGTTTGTACACCTAGAGGTCATGGGACTGTTCATCAGGTAGTGCTTTTATTTTTCCCCCCAAAATCAGTTTTTTGGGAGAGTTTATAGAGCTCCTCAAAGTGAGGAAGGAGCCTCAGAAAAAAAATGGTGCACCTCTACCGTAGCATGTGTTTTTTTGTGACGCGTGCTACGACAGAGGTAGCACTTTTTGGCTTGAGGCGGTTTCTGAATGACGGGGCTCCTTAACCCAAAATCGTCGTGGTGTCATCCTTGTTTTGCAAACTGATTTTTTTGTATACCTAGATTTGGGTTCGGTCATTGGGTTGAACTTTTTAGTTTACACAGGATCAGTTTGTGGGTGAAATTTAGAGCTCCTCAAGCGAGGATACTCAGAAAAAAAAATGGTGCACCTTTACCGTAGCATTCGTCGAAACAAAAAAAAAGAAGTGCAACTCGACGAACAATCCCATGGGCTAGGTAGAAAACGAAAACTATTGCAAACCACAACGACATTGATTGGGTAGCTCCTCGGTTGAGGAGCCCCGTCAGTCAGAAATACGTTGGGCCATTAAGTGCTACCTCTATTCAGCACGTGTCCTCGCGAGCTCGATCTGGGCCTCCAACCCTTTGAGCTCGTGCCGGCAACCTATTTCGACCGCCTGAAACGCGGGGAAGCAGGCTAAAGAAACTTCGCGATTGACTTCATGTTTACTCTGATCTGCATCTCGCGAGCCAAATCTGGGCCGTCAGCACTTGGAGCTCGTGCCGGCGACGTATTTTGACCGCAATAAAAACGCTTTCCGTGGGCAAGCAGGCTAAATAAAAAAGGGACACGCGCTCCAGGACCCCTCAATGACGACCCCTCCGCGACATCACCGGCTCCGGGACAAGGCCAAGTTCAACATAGGTGACCACTTGCAGTATTTTTTCAATTTTAATCTGCATCTCGTGAGCTCGATCTGGGTCGCCAGCACCCTGAGCACGTGCCGGCAACACGTTTCGACCGATAATAAAAACGCCTTCCGTGGGCAAGCAGCCTAAAAACAATTCGCGATTGGCGCATTCCTCGATAAGGGTAGCACGCAAAAAATCTGAGGGTCCTCGCTTGAGGACCTCTATACCTCATCCAAAAAACTGACTTTGAGGAAACACGAAAGCGCAACCCGATGAAAAATACCAGGGCCAAGGATACATGCTACGGTAAATAAGGGTGCACCATTTTTTTTCTGAGGCTCCTCACTTGAGGAGCTTCATACCTCACCCAAAAAAACTTTTGTTTTGAGAAACTGAAAGTGCAACCCGATGACCCCAAACCCATGGCCTAGGCATGCCAAAATATTCATATCGCAAAACAAGAATGATATTCCGACGATCTTGAGTTTAAGGAGCCCCGTCATTCAGAAACATTACTCAACCAAAAAGTGGTACCTCTATCGCAGCACGCGTCCAAGGTATGTACGGCATACTACAGTAGAGTAAAACACAAATGGTGTTCTAACGATTTTGGGCAGCTCATCAGCTGAGACAGAGGTGCACCAGTTTTTTTCTGGGTCTCCTCACTCGGGGAGCTCTGTACTTCACCCACAAATTGATTGTGCGTTAAACCAAAAGTGCAACCCGATGACCAAAACCCATGTGGCCTAGGTATACAAAAGAATCAGATCGCAAAAAAGGAATGACATCCCGACGATTTTGGGTTAAGGAGCCCCGTTATTGTCATTCAGAAACAAAAACAATATCGCCAAAAAGTGCTACCGCTATGGTAGCACGCGCCGGCAGCTCATCAGCTGAGGAGCCCAGTCATAAATGCATTTGGCAAAAAAAATGCTACCCCTATCGTACGACACGTCGATTACAGTTTTTTTTTTCAGTTTGATCTGCATCTCGCGAGCTCGATCTGGGCCTCCAACACCTTCAGCTCGTGCGCACGACGGGCTTCTTCGAGCTTCCACGTCTCCTCATACTCCATCTTCCGGTCGAGTCTATCCTGCTCCCGTTGGTCGTTCTCGCGCCGCCTCAAAGCATCTTGTCGGGCGATAAAAGCTTCGTTGTCGAGCCTCTTTGTCTCCGCCCTGGCTTTCCTGTCTTCTTCCCGCTCTAGTCTGCGGACCTTGTCGGCGTGGTCTCGGTCTGCTTTCCAGCGCGCCCGGCGATCGATCGAGCTCTCACTGACCGATTCCTGCAAGAAGCTGGTCGCGCGAGCAGGGGAGTGCGGGTGTGGGTGCGGCATAAAAAAGATGGACATGTGAGCGACAGCTTTTGCGACAGGTTTACACCAGTTATGCGGAAGCTTTGAGACCACTTCGCAGCAGGTTTGCAGCCGGTTTGCAACAGGGTTGCGACAGCTATGCGATCAACCTTGTGCTCACACATTAGGGTGTTTGCGGGATACCAAAATTTGGTTGGGGAAGAAAAATATATAACAGCATTGAAACCGACGAACGTCATAATCCAAGGCCAACCCAACCCACGAAACAAACAGCAAAAACGGGCCAAAATGGCACTTCTAACCTACTTTTTCGCGGATTGGGTTGGCCTTGGGTTATGACGTTCGTCGGTTTCAATACTAGTATTATATGTTTTCCAACCAAACATAATTTGCAAATCGCAAACAAACCATGTTGGCCTTGGGTTATGACATTCGTCGGGTTCAACACTCTTAGTTTATGTTT
>JAYJMJ010000599.1:3848721-3875704 GCA_036873875.1 Laminaria ephemera | reverse complement strand
TAAACGGCGCCTGGTATATTCTAAGACGAATCCAGGACGTGCCAAGACGAATCTAAGACGTGCTAAGTCGCAATATAGGGAGTAAGACGAGTCCCCCTCCGAAAACCCGGATTAAGCCGATTTTTAAGACGCGTCTTAGAAGATTGGGCCTA
Organism: Laminaria ephemera; assembly: GCA_036873875.1. NCBI lineage: Eukaryota > Phaeophyceae > Laminariales > Laminariaceae > Laminaria > Laminaria ephemera. The sequence continues at coordinate 3,875,552 of JAYJMJ010000599.1, read as the reverse complement.
TTTCGTGCTACTATACTGCTGTTGTCCTCTTGACCTGCTATTGTCCTCCGAAGTACCGGTCATCCTCATTCTCCTGCTGCTTCTCTACTCTCTCCAGTCTTGCGTGCGAGCCCTCACGACCTTTAGCCACTATGTCTCTGATCGGCTGCAAGTATTTTCTAGACGACAAGCCCAACACCAAAAGTATTTCGGGTATCAATCTGTGCTGCTGTGTGCTGCTGCTGTGCTGTGTCGTTGGTGTGGGTGTGGCTGTGGGTGTTCTGTGTGCTGCTGTGTGTTGCTGTGTGCTGCTGTGTGTTGCTGTGTGCTGCTGTGTGTTGCTGTGTGCTGCTGTGTGCTGTCGAGTGCTGCTGTCGTGTGCGTGTTCTGTGCGGTGTTCTCTGTGCTGTGTTCACTACACACACTCCCGAACACAACCTCACTCCATATTTCGCTGAAACCCATATTCGGTTTCTACATCACATAATAAATCGCCCTACTATTCCTTTCGTCAATTCTTCGTTACCGGGCTACTTCCTCCCCTGCCCCTCCTTCATAGGCGAACTTTTACAACCGAAATCCCGTTTCTACGATAACAACGGATTTCTCTCCGTAGTTTGGTGGGCATGACTGTTGTTGTCCTTAAGTGACTGTGGTATACTATTCCTTCGGCCCACCAGCACCTTGCCAACGCACTCAGTGTGTGGTGCTGTCCAACATACTGCATTGCTACTGTTGTGATGTGTGTTTCATGTGGCTGTGAGTGTTCTGTGTGCTGCTGTCGCGCTGTGAGCTTGGTGTGGGTGCGTATGTTGTGCTGGGTGCTCGTGCTGCTGTCTTGTGGGTGTTCTGTGTGAGGTGTTTTCCTGTCGTATGTGTGTTCTGTGTGGTGTTCTGTGTGGGGTGTGCTCCAACTCTCTCCACCGTTCATCGTCATGTCTCTCATCGACTACAAGCAATATCCAGAGGATAGGCGGTATGTATAGGAAATACACCCTCCTCGGCTCGGCATCGCGCGTACATTCTGCCAAATAGCGAGTTGAGCGGGAGTTGCTCGCGAGTTGCTCGCAAGGGCAATTCAGCTGCTGCGTGCTGCTGTGTGTAGTGCACACCTGCTGTGTTGCTGCAAGCCAGCCTGCTGTGTTGCTGCAAGCCGTGCTGCTGAGGATTATGTGCGTAGAGCTGCTATCCGCTGGGCTGCTGGGTGTTATGTTAATAGCGCTGCCGTTCTGGTGCGGACCTGTGTGTATTGGGACCATGTGTGTGTCTATTCGAGGAGTGCCGTGTATGTATGTGTGGTATGGGATGTGTCTCGTTACGATATGTCATGGCGCTGTCTGTGTTGCTGTGACGTTATAGGCTAACCCGTATGGCAATGACCATGCCTATAGTGCACTGCTGCATGTTTTGTATGGGTTGTGTCTCCTTTACGATATTTCGTGGCTTTGTGTATCTGTGCTGTTATAGGCTCACCCGTATTGCATTGACCATGCCTTTAGTGCACTGCTGCAGTGCTATCTGCCGTGCTATACTGTCGATACGGCACTTTGCGGTAGTGATGTGTTGTGATCAAGGCTTTTGGTACACCCCTTTCGCGATAAGCTGCTGCTACTGGCCTGTACGATCTTGGTGCTGCTGCTGCTGATCCTACCTGTTGCTTCTACGAACTGCTCTGCTGTTGTTGCCGCTGCTGCTGTTGCTGCTACTACTCTTTGGTGCCTCGTTTTGCCGAGGAGGCCCTTTGTGGGAGGCGTGGATGTATGTGCTGTGAGAGCGGAAAGCAAGCAGCCAGTGTTTAGGTGGTGGTGGTGATGGTGCTGGTGCTCCTCTCCGCCAAAACAATGATTTACTGCTGTGACCCACGTTACCTGGTACCTGGCATTCTACCACGTACTGACTAACAGTATTTTGGCCGTTAGTACTTATTCTACTCAGGTATAATTAGGGTATGAAGTATTTTGGCCGTTGGTACTTCTTCTACTGCTACTCTACAGTAGGTAAATTTTACGGTATGAGGTATATACTCTTACTTTAATGTTAACAACACACACTGCATTCATCATATATATGTGCATACGATGTGGCCTGTGACATGCATGTAACCTCAGATCACGCGGTTTCACGCGTAAAAATGCCTGGAACACTGTAATTTAGATCCCATCAACACACGACTCCCACAAACTGCCTGCTTGCCAAAGCGAGCCACCAGAACACCGTGGTGTAGGTCCCACTAACACACGACTCCCAAAAACTGCCGTCTCGCCAAAGCGAGCCACTAAAACACTGTGATTAAGTCCGACCAACACGCGACTCCCGAAAACTGCCTCCTCGCCAAAGCGAGCCACTAGAAAGAACACTGTGATTTAGGTCCCACCAACACACGACTCTCCAAAACTGCCTTCTTGCCAAAGAGAGCCACCAAAAAAACTGTGATTTAGGTCCCACCAACACACGACTTCTGAAAACTACCTTCTCGCCAGAGCGAGCCACGAGAACACTGTGATATAGGTCCCACCAACACACGACTCCCGAAAACTGCCTTCTTCTTGCCAAAGCGAGCCACCAAAACACTGTGATTTATTTGCCACCAACACCCGACCCCTGAAAACTGCCTTCTCGCCAAAGCGAGCCACCAGAACACTGTGATTTGGGTCCCACCAAGACACAACTCCCGAAACCTGCCTTCTCGCCAAAGCGAGCCACCGAAACACTGTGATTTAGGTCCCACAACCACACGACTCTCGGAAACTGCCTTCTCGCCAAAGCGAGCACCGAAACACTGTGACATAACACCCAGCAAATCTCCCTTCTCGGTCTATGAATTGTTCATGTCCAAAACTTATAGCTGGTTGATTTGTTTACTACGTTCTTGCGCTATAGTTGAATTTAAGGCGTAACTCACAATAGGAATAGGATTGGGACGATCTCTCATTCGCTAGCAATAGCTTTATGCCCGCCTGTTACTGTTTATGTAGCGCGGTCTTCGAGATGTAGGTTAGGTAGTGTACAACCTTAAGTCCAAGGACACTTTCCACTCCCTGACATTTCTAGCGCGGTCTACGATATGGGTGGTTTCTTTTTCTCAAGACGTTTTCCGACTGACGGGGTCCTCGCTTGAGGAACTAGCCAATAGCCAATAGCGCTGGGAATCCGTTCAAATGTGTTTTTCAACTACATTTTGTTCGTGATACCCCTAGGTCCCGTATCGTTTTGTCGTGTTGCGTTCGTTTGGTTCCAAAGATAAAGTCATGTTTCGAGCGCATAGAGAGTTCCTCAAATGTAGGGCGGCAGAAATACTATGCCCATCTACGGATGTATACCAGATTCGCTAGTACTAGGTTCTAAGTTTCCATGTTTCTTGTATACGGCAAGGGTCCTGTGTGGAGCCTTGCGTGTATTATCTTCACAACACACTGTTCTTCCTACGCAACAATATCAGCACACGTAGTGTTCGGCTTGATCCTTCAATTAACGAGACGCAATATTACGCGCCATCGGAGTGTGATACCCAGCTAGCAAAGACGACTTTTGATGAAATTCTCGATGTCACAGCAGTGATGTATCGTTTCTGTTTAATAAAAATAGGTGGACACCGATTGTACACAAATATCACATTCGCTGGTATTTTCTTTTAAGTTCGTCCTGTTTCTTGCATACGACAAGGGTACTGTTTGGAGCCGGTGGTCTGTGTGTAATACACACAAATCGTTTTCCTACCCAACGACAGCAGCACACCCAGTGTTCGGCTCGATTCTTCAACGAGACGAACATTAGCTAGTCACAGAGAGTGAGACATATACTCCACAACACAACAAATTAGCATATACATGTGAACCCACATTCATTAATGAACATAATTGAAGTTGGGTTCGCCCATTTTCTGGCATACGGCAAGGGCGTCGATGGAGGCCGTGGGATCGTGTGCGTTGTCGTCACAGCAAGCCGTTATTCCTACGCAACAGCAGCTCACGCAGTGCCCGGCTTTTTTTTTTTTTGACATATAACGAAAGTGGTGACAGCAACGGAAGGCAGATAAAACAACACCTAATGATCGCACCTGAGTCAAGAAAACAAATCAATCCCAACGTACCGCGGATGAACACGACAACAACAAGTCAATCAAGATGAACTACAAAAGGGCTATCCAGAAGGCCTGCTGGAATGAGACAACTGCAACACCATCCCAATAGCGACAGCAACACCACGAGCAATGGAAATTAAGGCACCTGAATCGAGAAAACAAATAACTCTTAGCGTACCGCGAAAGAACAACAGGACAACAACAGGTCGATCAAGGCGAACTACAATAGGGCTAAACAGAATGCCTGCTGGAATGAGATAACTGCGACATCATCCCAACATCGTCGGCATGTAGAACGCTAATGACTGCGAAGCCAAGTCGGATGCCATGAGGCATATACTAAACCCACAAAATTCGCACCTTAATCAAAAAAACAAATATCATGTCAACATACCGCGAACGAACCGTACCACAGAAAAGCCAAACAAGACGAACTCCGAAAGAGCTACACAGAAGTACTGCTGGAATATGCAAATCGCGACACCAGCTCAACTACACCCGTCTAATAGCGTTGTTATCTACGACGCCAATAATGGAGAAGCAGGTATGACGTCCTAACACGCATGTGGAAGTTGCTGTTAAACCACCAGCTACTAACACCGATGAGTCTTGTGCAGCGGGTGTGCTGATTGGTTGCATTCGTGAGGGTTGTTCTACTCTCGGTACATCCGTCCTATCCTCACCCTGAACCGGGATTCTTGCGCAGTTGGTGTCCATCGCCCTAATGTGATTTCGAGACCAACATCCGTAAGTCATGCTCACGCTTTGCGGCTAGATACTTGACATGAAGTCCCCCACGTGAGCTCCAAACATAACGTGGCCGTCGACTTTAACATCGATTGTTCGCGTTTTTTGAGGAACGATGTAAAGGCTTAACTTGCTTAACTTTTAGGTATCACCCTAACCTTAATTTAATAATTACCCGTGCTGCTGTAGGGTAGCTACTACGGTCCAACGGCAAGACCATAATATACCCCAGGAATGATCAGATACACTTATGTAATTCAGCTGTTTTTTGTATACCTCTACAGTTTGGATACAGGGTCAGTCAGCGAATATCTGGGCAAATAGTGCTTTCCGTCCTGTATCACGGAATCAAGAAGCAAGTCGGGTGGCGACGGTTTGTTTTATGGCTGGTCCATTCGATGCGCGAGACGACTTAACAAGTATCACATCACAAGCGGAATGGCGAAGCTACTCGTAGCTGTTTACTCGATGAGCAAAACCCATTTTGGTCTAGAAATCCCCTTTCCTTACTGTGGCAGGGACCGTCAATAAACTGGAAATCACGCACAGCTTTGCACGCTGCCTTTGTCGTTGTGTTGTCCAAACCCTTCCGTTTGATCGTGCGTACAATTGATAGAGCAAGGCCGAAAGACAGGAAGCTGATTCTATCTGTCAGAGTTGGAGTAATAAGACAAGAGATACGTTGTTCTTATCAAGACCCGACCCAGAGAAGAAGGAGGCGGCGACGACCTTTGCGCATGGGGACAAATACGACCCTCGATGCCAAACCTTTCTTGGTGGATAATACGCGACCTGGGGACTGCTACCACTGCCCTGCCTTAAGCCGGGAGCTGCCACCGAGATAGACGTTGACTACTCTAAGTACCGACTTCTTGTAAGCGACCTCGGCAGCACGGTGTTTCCTCATATGTTTGGAACATTGACTTACAGGAAGGTCGACGAGCGAAGTACCAAGTACCCCGCGAATACTCGGCCACTGTTTGTGACTCGCGGCCCTGGTATGACGTACGTACTGATCAGCGCTAGCCCGGACGATCTCCAGAGCGGCCACACGACCCTTGCACGAGAAGTGTGAAAGGCACGCGATGACATTGTAGCAGGTATACGGAGAGAGCAACCAGCGGTTCACCTGCAGAAATGCTCGGATCCCGACCTCATTTGCAAGTCGCACCAAATGGTGAGCGGTCCACTGCTGCAGCGAGTCCTGAGTACTCTGGGCTACGAGGTGTTTTACCATGTGATGTGGGGCATGCAGGCACCAGTCGTCGACTTGGGTTCACTCGATGAGGCCGCCATGCGAGCGTACACAGCAAAGCCCCCCGGCACCGACCGTACGTTATCAAACATGGTCGATGCGGCGACCACCCGACGAACGTCCGACATTCTGGTAGTTCGGTCGTACCCGACAAGAACAAGCGATTTCGGTGACCGAGTACTTCCGACAACCGCGACGTCCATGCGGATCTACGGGCAAGATCCAGGTTTTTTCCACCGCCTGCACGGATGCGTCCAGATACGGTACGCGACGCGGTGGCCTGGAATCGATAAGATGACCTTGCATGGGATACTTGACCGCCACCTGAGGACAGGAGGACAGTTCGGGTGGATTCAACGGAAAACAGTTGGTCCAGCCAAGAGGAATCCAACCCATCTTCGAGGACTGCTGGATACTTCTTCCACCTCTCAAGGCATGGCGTTCCTGAACAAGCATGGACTGGGTCTTCGGATGGAAGCGCGTATTAACGCGGTCACACCCATCGCAGCGGTTTACAAAGCAGAGGACCTACACAGTTTCGACCTCGGAGGCGCTCGTTGCGCTTGGCCAGTACCAAGCAATGCCAAGTACGGACCCTGTAACCAATGAGACTACAGACGTGAGGCACCTGTCTATCAATTTCGTGTCGATGGAGGTGTGGGTGGCGAACGCTATGCGGCTGGTGCTGTCTGCCGAAGCCGTCCTCAAAGGGAGCAGCGATAAGAAGGTAACGCGAGAAATGATGAAGGCGGGGGCTGATGTTTTCGCAGGCGTTGGTAGAACCGCCGCCGCTAAGAGAGAGTCATCTGGACAGGATTAAGGAGATTTCTGGTTGCACAAGCAGGAGAACCTCCAAGCCGTAGCTAATGCCGCACATGCAGCTTCGGATGTAAGCGGGGGCGGTGTGGGGGTACCTAGTGTAAGACGCAATCCTGGTCGTGCCGCTAGACGAAGCCCTGTGTTGGACCTGTCAAATGAGACAAACGCGGCGCTGGCTGACCGTGAGGCTCTTGCTACGGCGAGTGGTGTTGCCGCCGCCTTGATTCCCGGGGCTGCAGCTGCGACAGACAGCATCAGTCTAAACGACTCTCACCCTGGCGATGCCGGTAGACCCAGTCCTGTCGTGGATCCATCTCATGAAGCTTCGACTGTCCTGGGTAACGGTAACGCCCTTCCTGCGGAGGGTGATGTTGACGCCGGCCTGATTTCAAGACGTAATCCTGGTCGTGCTGCTAAACAGAGCCCTGTATTGGACCTGTCAAAGGAGACGATCGCGGCGCTGGCTGATAGTGAAGCTCTTCCTGCGGCGAGTGGTATTGACGCCGCCTTGATTCCCGGGGCTGCAGCTGGGACAGATAGCGTCAGCCTACAAGGCTCTCACCCCGGCGATGCCGCTACACCCAGTCCTGTCGAGGATCTATCTCATGAGGCTTCCACGGTCCTGGCTAACGGTGACGTCGTTCCTGCGGATGGTGATGGTAACGGCGGCCTGATTTCCGAGGCCGCAGAAGAGACGGACAGCGTCAACACGCACAGCTTACGCGTCGGAAGGGGTGCCGACTCGGAAGAGCCAAGTGCCAGCGAGCCGGAGGAGCTTTTACAGCATCTACGTTCAGTGCGAGGCGTGATTTATTACCGTGGCCAATCACTCCAACAAGGACAGGAGAGCCCCTGTGTTCGGAGGATTGCGACGACGTCCCATCCCGAGGTCGCAGGTTCATTAGGGGGTATCGGCGGCGATTCAGACCTATGTTTGTCAAGAGGGTCTAGGCAAGTAAGCGCCGGCGCTCGCGAAGAAATTCATGACGATAGCTTGCTTGTGCGGAGGGAGGAGGACGGGGAGTAGCAACGGCAGGACGACGAGATGGAGCAGCAGGACTCGTGGATGAACGACCCGTGGGAACCGCCGTCGGGGGCGAACGAAGACGGCGAGGCAGACAGGGACCCGCGGTTAGGGGCGAACGAAGACGACGAAGCAGACAGCAACTCTTCCAATGGCAGCGACGGCTGTGAGTACTCATACGATGGATCCAGTTCGCAAGGTAACTGCGGCGAGTGCGAGACGGGAACGCTTAACGACGATGCGGAAAGTGGCTGTGAAACCCGAAGGGATATTGTTAGAGGTACAGATAACCAGCATGGCATCGCAGAAGGTCAGCTGGAACCGGCGTTTGATTTCGAACAAGGCATGGTACAAGAAGTACACTCTCATGCTCTTGGCGTTGATAGTAATGACCTCCCCCTTGGTACTCTGGACCCGTCGCCATCAGAAGACGGTGACTCTTCTTCTGTGCGTGGCTTTGTCATGGACAACAGCAAAAAACTGCTCAGATCACCGACGCCCTCGTCCAACCGCAGTAGTACCGTCTTCCGTGATGTGCGGAGATTGAGTGGAAATACATGTGGTAGGGGTGGGAGTACAATTTCGCCCAGGGCTGAGACCGACGGGGGTGTGGATGACGCGATTGGGTTTGTCCGGGAACCCCTTGAAGCGGGACTATCCCTCTCAGTGGCGCCGACATGCGATAACACGCGCGACATGCGAGATGGCAGCCCAAGCGTGGTGGTAGAGCGAGCCGTTGACCGCGTTGGTCATGGGTCTGCAGGTGGTCTACGACGAAGGGGTGATCCAGCGTTTGATAGCCCGATACAGTCGGTATCTTGTGTTTCAAATGATAGTGTAGCCGGGACAAGGGCAATTGTACCGGATACGGAGAGTGGTGAGTATTCCAGCGTGGTCGGCGGGCGCCTCCATGCTCCCGAGGTAAGAGGAATCACTAACCCTAACCCCACAGGCGGGAGTGATGGCTGTTGCGGGAGTGATGGCGATGGCGTGGATGGGATCGCGAACCCGAACCCTACAGGTGGTAGTGGTGATAGTGGTAGTGGTGGAGCAGATGGAACCACGGTCAATGGCAACCGGAACCCCACAGTTGGTAGTTGTGGTGGTGGTAGTGGTGGCTCCGATGGAACTGCAACCCTAAGTAATCCAAACCCCACAGGCGGTAGTGGTGGTGGTGGTGGCGTGAATGAAATCGCGAACCCGAACCCTAACAGGCGGTGTTGGTGGCGGTGATAGTGGTGGTGTGGATGGAATCGCGGTCAATGGTAGTTTGTGCCCCACAGGCAGTAGCGGTGGTGGTGGCGGTGGTGATGGTGGAGGTTGTGGGGGCTTGAACGTAATCGCGATCCCGAGCCCTTCAGACGGTTGAGGTGTCGATCATAGTGTTGGCATGGATGGCATCGTGGTCAATAGCTGATAGATGACCGCGACCAGAGCTCCACAGGAGGAGAAGCGATAAAAGTTTCTACAGCCGGCAGTGATTGTAATCGTACTACTGTTAGTGTTGGTGATGATGGCGGATTGGTGGATGAAATCGTTGTCGATGGGGTGATAGGTGACAACAACCGCCAGTACACACGGGGAGGAGTGATAGGCGCTTCTGCAGGCGCTGGTGGGATTAGTCGTACGGGGCGTAATGGTGGTGGTGGTGGTGGTGTGGATGAATTTTCGGGTGGTGGTGGTTGTGGCGTGGATGAAGTCAGGGTTGATGGGTTGCTGGGTGACAGCAACAGGAGCGCCACAAGGACGGAAACGGTAATGGGTCAAGTCTTCAAACGAAACACTGACGACGTAGCGGAGATAATGGAGGCGAGTTGTTGTCGAGACGACCTTCGTGTGAGTGGTACTTTACGTCTTGAGGGAACCACGGAAACCCTCAGAGGAAATGTTGACGGGCATGGCAGTATGCGTGGTACTGCCGACGGGGTGCAATCCCTAAGTGACAGCAGCCGGGCGTGCGCTGGCACGGTAGGCGGCGAAGTAGATACAAAGGCGCTAGACAGGGGGGAAGTTTTAGAGTCGGGAATAAGTCGTCAGAACAGCGCGGCGGACACAAACAACAGTGCTCGTGGTCTAGTCAGTGTCAATGAGACTGGAAACATAGCTAACAAGGCGACGCTTCCCACAAACAACACTGACGTCACGGCACGGGCCCTTACCCACGCTGAAGACCGGAGTGGAAGCTGTGTACGTCAGTCTAAGTCCATGTCTAACACAAGCAGTGGAAGTGGAACGGCAGGGGGCAGAGTTTTTGGTCTATCGGGGTGGAACAGGAAGCGTAGGTTACCTTGCCGTTCGGGCGATGGAACTGTTCATTGCGTGCCCGCTGTTTGATGTCCATCGAACAAGGCACTACATAGTGTGGTGGAGATCAAGTCAAAAAGGCGAAAGTTGGTGAAAGTTGACGAATCGGCCGGAAGTCATATCAATCTCCTGCTCCTGTCTGCGTATATCCCGCTGTGCAGGTAGACCTGGTAGAGGAAATGAGGTGGGCCGAAGCGGAGTCGTGTGTGAAATTCCCAAAACGGTCTTGGTAGAAATGGTAGGACTGATCATGTTTCGACGTGGTGGTGGGGGGCACGGAGTCGTAACGTGGTCAAATGCACCTAAGGAGCAAGACTGTGGGCCCGGACCGGGGGCAATACGCAAGAACGACAGGATGGTTTACTCTGAGGTGTAGAGGTTATACGGTCAAGACTGGGCGAAGGCTGTGTGCTTGCAGAAATAAGTGGGGGGTTCACAAGCTAACACTGTGCCTGATACCCAAAACAGTAGTGACGAAATAGACGACCGTTTGTCATCTTGGACGGGGGGTGGTAGCTTTATGGGCCCAAGCGGAAGGGGACCGAACTGCGTGTCGGGGCGTTTCGAAAGACTAGCACGCGAGACGAGAGTCGGCCGTGGAGTACCAGAGGTACAGGGCGTGGTGAGGTGGCTAGTCCACTGGACGTAGACCCGATGTGGGAGGCGTTTGCCTTACGGTGGACTAACACTCCGGACGCTGGGTCCTGTGTTTTGTCCCACTCTTTCTAGAATCTTTCAAACTGACCCCCCCCAAACAGTACATGACCCCACGGCCGTCGGGCTGGGGGAAGCTAGTGACGCCGTTCCGTCACGTGCTCCGGAACCTGAAACATGGAGACTGTCTCAACAATCGGGGGACCTACATTTTCCTACGCGATCAGGAGCGTCTGCTACAGATGGATCCCCAAGTCAAACGTGAGTTGGATTGGCTTACTGAATGGAGGGACACACGTAAAGGAAACGTGTCCCTGCCCCTGCCTCGCTCATAAGATTGCGACTGCGTTTCCACTATTAATAGGATAAGTGGATTTGTTGGCCAGGCTGGAAGTCATGTGTCAATACGTTGTTCTATACTGTGCGTCAAGCATATAGGCAATCCGTGTTTGTGAGCGGGTTCGTCCGTGAAGAATTTAGTTAATCCATGGTTCGGAGCGAGTTTACTCCCTCCAAATGCTGCACATTCGTTCATGGGGTATTGCGCTTTCATTGAATTTTCCGTGTGACGCATGTGCAATGTATGTCGACAGAAGTGGCTGATTGCTCGGGATGACATCATGTAGGAGGATTGATCTTTGACGTACACTTTCGGGGTAATCCACCGGTCGAGGTGATATATTTTGCATACGAGGGAAGGGTTTGTAGGTTTCATTAAATTGTACCTGGTACACGGTAGGTCACATCCCCCCTAGCGCGACTTTGATTTGTTTATCATACATCTACAGATCTCCCAGAACAGAGCCGAAGCTCGGTCGGCTAACCTGATGTTGCTTTGGACACTTATCTAGAAGCTATTGACACAATTTATTGACAGAATCAGGTAAACCACAACGGCTGAATGAGCTGCTGCATGATCTCCGCATTGGAGGTATATCGAAGGCACAAATTGTTTGCGCAATGTGAACTACCCGTCCGTAAGTAATAAGTTGAGGTGTAGTCCCGACGATGCACACGGACATTCGGGCGCAGCTGTAACAACACCGGCTTCATGGCACGGAATATCGGTGCTCATTAACACCGGCTTCATGACACGGAATGTCGGTGTGCATGGCACGGAATGTCATCCATTTCAGAGGCCCTAACTCCTCAACAACGAGGTGCGTGTACTAGTAGTTGATTTGCAGGTGTGCGATTTGGTCGAACCCACCTTGGTAAAAGAGGACACACCATACCCTCGAAACGTACGACGTACGCCTGACGCATGCCACGACAGGTGTGGCATGGTTTGGCTGAAGCATGTTCTGAATGACGAGGCTCCTAAACCTAAATCGTAGGAAGGTCCTTTTTGTCTTGCATCATTACTTCTTTACGCCTAGACCATGGAATAGTTCATCGGGGGGCACTTTCATTTCTCTCACAACCATATGTTGGGTGCGGTTCTCACCTGAGGCCCGTCATAAACCATTTTGTGCAGCCCTGTAGTAGCATGTGTCGCCTATGGTGGTTTAAGTCCGGTGGAAGATTTTATATTGGCAAGAAGAGCTTCGATGACACCGATCGAAGGAACTGGGCGTTGTTATATTCGTTCGCTCGAATAGCACAACGTACAACAGTGCCGATTTTGTTGATTGGCTATATTTCGTATTGGCAAGAAGATATAAAAAATGGCATTTGGACCGCACTTAATTTCCCGTGTGATGTACGTGCATAAAATCCAGTCGTGAACGGCACGTACTGCGTAACGGCGAATGACGGTTCTATATTGTACCGGCGTACAACGGAGCCTGCTGTCTATGTCAAAATTTCGGGAATAACCATCAAAAAAGAAAGCGGGCCCCGATTATTGTAATGTTCACCCGATGAAAGACCAGAACACAAAAACTGAGGTTGAGCGGGAAGATACATAACACAGCGGAGCCATACACGTCCAGACAGCACAAGGCAGCACTACCGCTGCTGTGTGTGCCATCCGTCTACTGTCGTGGTTCGCTTCCTGATATTGATAGCCGTATTCCAATCCTAGACAGCAACTCTATGAACAAGTTCCTGCACGGCGACCGCCTTGCACCGCAGCAAGCGCGAGACGGAAGTAATGACTACGAGTTGTCAACAGGCGCTGTTCGGCGGGCGCCTTCCTTGACGTTACCATCGAACAACAGACCATAACCCTCCATCGTCCAAGGCACCCCATTCGCCGACGCTTTCAAATATGCCACAGGCGCGGTTTCGTAGCTGAAACAATATGATACTGAAACATGTGACCTGCTCCAAGGTGCGAACTGCAACCATCGACTTAACGCTCAAGTTCATATGGTGCCTGAAATAAATTCATAGTCGTTTAGTCGGTTGCACCAGCTACAGCAAACGTTTTTCACTGATGTCAGAATGGGGGGAAAACGTGTATATCCTTTTGTCGAACAACGGAATGTGTCCGCAAAAATAATTGTCTGTATGATGCATAGAATGCTCGGCACGCCCTCTCCGTAGGCAAGCCCCGCGAACTCTCCGGATGTCAAACAATGATGTAAGGTGGTTACATCAGTCGACGCCACCACTATAGCAGTGTAAGGAGTCTGGCACTACAATTCTCGAACCATAATCCTCGGGCCATGTACTATAAGTCTTGAAGACGAGAACAACAATACCTGCACCTGTATCCTTCGACGTTGGAGCGATGTGTCACTCTGGGCTATAACCCGTAGACGGCGAGTTACGGTCAAAAGGTCGGGACAAGTTCATAGTTGGCCTGACACAACGGTGATTACGTCCTGATAGTAATCGTTTATGTTTGTTTTGGGTAAGGAAGACGTCCTCAAGGTTACGGTTATACAGGGGAAAATGTACTGCAATATCCAGTGTGTCGAATATATAGTTTGGTTTTGGTTTTTGGTCATTTTCAAATGGAACAGAATGTAGATGCCCCTAAATAATGACCGGTCAACGGGGAGAAGTCCTTAAACAACTCTGTTACCATAATCCCAGGTACCATACATAGAAAGGACCTTAAAATGTAGCATTCATAAGCGAGCATTCGGGTGTTCTAGATTAGAGAGACCTACTGAAAAGTATAATGGTTCAAGTTATTGGGGTAAATTCGGTTTGTATTAAAGCGCCGATTCATCGGAAGAGCTTTAAAAACAAACGAAACCAGGAGTATTCCTTTGTTCGCCAAGATATTCACATGCATATCTGTTTTGTACGTGCGGTATGGTCGAGAGTGTCAAGAAAAAGGAGGAGGGTAAAAACGGTAGGCAACCGGCTTCAATATATGTGCATAGTTGATGTCACACGAAAAAGTGTACACCAACTCGTCCAAGACGGAAAGTTTGTTCACGTTGGACTTTGATATTCCAGTGTGTCCGATACCGAATAAGAGGGGACGGCAGCGATTTCGTCCCCTGGGGGGGGGTGTATTTGGTGCCTACGGTGGGGCTTTCGGCCCGGTTCTAAAACCACCTTTTCTTGCGATCCGCACCAAAGGAAAACTTGAAACTGTGGAAAAAGGGTAGATACGGGTCATAGGAATCGGTGTACCATAACGATCCTAACATTGCGGCGTGATATTTCTTTAAAACGAAATACAACTCTGCGATTTCGTCCCCTGGGGGGGGGTGTCTTTGGTCCCTACGGTGGGGCCTTCGGCCCGGTTCTAAAACCTTATTTTCTTGCGATCCGCAACGTAGGAAACCCGGAACCTCGGGCAGGAAGTAGATAAGGATCATAGGAATCGGTGTGCCAAAATGATCCAAACATGACCGCGTGCATTTTCCCTAAATAATAATATAACTCTGCGATTTCGTCCGCTGGGGGGGGGGTCGGGGTTGGTGCCTACGGTGGGGCCTTCGGCCAGGTTCTAAAACCATATTTGCTTGGGACCCGCACGATAGAAAACCTTGAAACTCGGGCAGCAGGCGATACATGTCATAGCAATGGGTGTGCCAAAAAGACACTAACATGACCGCGTGCTTTTTCTTTTGAAAGGAATGCAACTCTGCGATTTCGTCCCCTAGGGGGCGACGTCTTTGGTGCCTTCGGTGGGGCCTTCGGCCCGGTTCTAAAACCATATTTGCTTGCTATCCGCACCGCAGGAAACCTTGAAACTCGGGGAAAACGGTAGATACGGGTCAAAGGAATCGGTGTGTCAAAACGATCATAACATGACAGCTTGGAATTTATTAAAAAAAGGAATACAGCTCTGCGATTTCGTTCCCTGGGGAGGGCGTGTCTTTGGTTCCTACGGTGGGGCCTTCGGCCCGGTTCTAAAACCATATTAGCTTGGGATCCGCACCGTAAGAAACCTTGAGAATCGGGCAGAAGGTAGATACGGGTCACTGGAATCCGTGTGCCAAAACGACCCTAACATGACCGTGTGCTTTTATTTTAAAAGGAATACAACTCTGCGATTTCGTCACCTGGGGGGGATGTGTGCTCGTTTCATGCATAGCCGTAGCCTTGAGACCATAGACCCTCGCATCTCTACAATGCAGGGACGGAGAACGTCTGGTTTTCACCGACCAGGCATCCCCTGGGGGGAGGTGTCTTTCGTGTCTACGATAGGGCATTCGGTCCGGCTATAAAACTTTTTTTCCTTGGGATCCGCCAGGTAGGAAACCTTGAAATTCGCGCAGAAGGTAGATACGGGTGATAGGAATCGGTGCGCCAAAAATACCCTAACATGACCTCGTGCGATTTCTTTCATAAAGACTATAACTCTGCGATTTAGTCCCCTGGGAGGGGGTGTCTTCTATGCCTACGCTGGGGTTTTCGGCCCGGTTCTAAAACCAATTTTTCTTGCGATCCGCACTTAGGAAGCCTTGAAACTCGGGAAATAAGGTAGATACGGGTTATAGGAATCGGTGTACCAACACGATCTTACCATGACCTCGTGCTTTATCTTTGAAAAGGAATACAACTCTGCGATTTCGATCCCTGTGGGGGGTTGGCTTTGGTGCCTACGGTGGGGCCTTCGGCCCGGTTCAAAAACAAAATTTTCTTGCGATCCGCAGCGTACGAAACCTTGAATCTCGGGCAGAAAGTAGATACGGGTCAGAGGCATCGGTGTGCCAAACCGATCCAAACATGACGGCGTGCTTTTATTTTAAAAAGGAATACAACTCTGCGATTTCGTCCCCTGAGGGGCGGTGTCGTTGGTGCCTACGGTGGGGCCTTCGGCCCGCTTCCACAACCTTGTTTTCACCCGATCCGCACTGTAGGAAACCTTGAAACTCAGGCAGAACGTAGATACGGGTCATGGAAATCGATGTGCCAAAACGACCCTACAATGACCACGTGCGGTTTCTAAAAATAGGAGGAAACCTTGAGACTCGGGCAGGAGGTAGGTACGGGTCGTAGGAATCAGTGTGCCAAAACGACCATAACATGACCGCGCGCTTTATCTTTAAAAGGGAATACAATTCTGCGATTTCGTCCCCTGGGGGGGGTGTCTTTGGTGCCTACGGTGGGGCCTTCGGCCCGGTTCTAAACAATTATTTTCTTGCGATCTGCAACGTAGGAAACCTTGAAACTCGGGAAGAAGGTAGATACGGGGCATTGGATTCGGTGTACCAAACCGACCCTAACATGACCGCTTGACATTCCATTAAAAAGGAATAATCTTTGCGATGTCGTCCCCTGGGGGGGGGGTGTCTTTGGTGCTTACGGTAAAGCCTTCGTCCCGGTTGTAAAACCTTATTTGCCCGCGATCCGCACTGTAGGAAACCTTGAAACTCTGGCAGAAGGTAGATACGGGTCATAGCAATCGGTGTGCCAAAGATATCTGTTTGTGGTACTCGGTGATTGATACTGGTCTCCGGATAATGACGGTTTCATATTACGGGGTTTCCTATTATGTGGCGCGGCATCATTGTTCCTGACTGATGTGGCTCACCTGGGTCTTGGTGTGTGCCCCCTCGAGGGCAGTGTCCGTGATAATATGATACGACACTCATGTATGGCTTGGAGTGTTTGACGCAAAGGTACTCACGCAAGCAAGGGTCTGCGACATAAAGGTGCGGCCCGTGTATGTTATGTATAGCAGTGAGACCGTTGACAGAAAGGTATCGGCTCCTGCACGTGTGTGTGTTTGTGGTTCTGTGATCTATACGGAGGGACTCCTGTCTACGACTCTCCTCTATACGGCATAGGGGCACGCCGCGCAACAGCACTCGACTGGTTGCGTTACCACATGCCGCCCGCGGAGCGAAGCGCCTTGTATCTCTTACTTCAAGGGTATGCTCGGTAGGGTATGTACCAAAGTATGCCGAGGATATTTTGCTCGGTAAATATTCTACCGAAGTCTTCGGTAAGGTTTAGTACGGCCTCAATACCCTACCGCTCCGGCAAGGTTCGGTACGAACTCGATACTGGTACCCGACACTTTGGTACGTTCGGTACGACCTCAATACCGGTACCCGACACTTCGGTAAGGCTATACCGCGGGTATGCCGCGGATATTTACCCTACCGCAGTGGTTCGGCACAACCTTAATATCGGTACCCGACACATCGGTAAGGTATAGTACGACCTCAATACCGGCACCCGACACTTCGGTATGTTCGGTACGCCAACCAAAAATACCCTCGGTACCGGTATACCCCACTGAACATACCCTATTTCATACAGCAGTGGGGGTCCCACTTTAGGATGGTATCACCGCATCACCGCACTAAAGTAGGACCGCGAACTATCACGGTGCAGTGCGGTACGACACACAAGTGAATCCCGATGTGGTGCGGTACCGGCGGTACCGCACTACAAACGGTACCGCACTGCAATGAGATACCAGGTATACCTGGTATTGGGAATTACCAGGTACCACGGGTACGGTAGTATGGAGATGGGCGTTGTACATAAAACGGTATCCCGGATCTATTTGGCGCCATTTTCCGGTACAGGGGAAATCCGTCGCGACAAGGACTTTGTATCGGCAGCGTTCAATGGCCAAAGCGCCTCTGCACGGGGGGTTGACCACAATCTACGCCGGCTTCCGGCTTCTAACCTCTCACGTTCGATTTCACCGTTGTACCGTTATGGGTTCTGACCCATGGTTAATTGTACAGTACAGTACAGCAGTATCTGTATGTTCCATGGGACGTATGGTGTTGTTTTTGTTTAGTCCTAAAGGTTACGGGGTTGGCGTTGATGGCCATGTCGATCGGTGTGCTGCACGCCATAAAACGGTGAACCCCTCGCCATACAACGGTGGAAACCAACCTGAGAGGTTAGAAGCCGGTGTGCCCTGGCGTTTGTGGTCATATCCCGATACGCGGGCGCTTTGACCAATGGGCGCTGCCGACATATGGTGCTTCCGGTGATGGAGTTACTCTGTACAGGAAAATGGCGGCAAACCAAAAGTATACCGTGCCGGCCCTCCAGGGCAATATCACGCCACTAGCCAACCCTGATGAACCGTATATGCAGAAATATGGGAGATTCGGGGAAATACCGGTTCCACGAACTAGAGCGTGAGTCGAAGATGCGGCTCCTCAAACACCACTCCCATACATCTAAAAGGCGAGGCTACGAAGCCGCGAAGGAACGCCAAGAAAAAGGAGAAAACAATGGAAGCCTAGCCGTGAGGGACCAGAGAAACGTCAAGCGCCGAAAACCACCGCCACATGACCAGCAAGGGGGGGGAACGGGGCGAAAATGTACCGACGAAACACGGAAAAACGGCGCCCCCGCCACATCCCAAGGAGGGGAGAAGGGACGAAAATGTATCGTTAAAAGGTAGAACCCGAATATCACACAGTCCTGCACCACAGTATGAGCAACCAGATTACCCAGATCGTCCCCGTCTCTGAGCGAGGGGCGATCGGCAGGACGAAAATAGAAAATAACGCGAAAACACGTTTCTGTGACGCAGAATTAGCGACCAGATTACCCAGACCACCCCCGGCTCTGAGCGGAGGGGGGGTCGGCAGAACGAAAAGAGAGAATAACACGAAAATACGGTCTCGTGCCGTAGTATATCTGAGTGGCCAGGTTACCCAGACCGCCCCCGGCTCTGAGCGTGGGGGGGGGTTGGCAGGACGAAAGAAAAAAAGCACAACCCCGAACCGGAGCCAAAAAAGCTCAGAAAATGTCGCAAGGAGATCGTACGAGAACCCCCCGACCCCCTACACCCAGAAACACGGAAAGCCATCGATGGGAACGGTGACGCGAAAATCAGGTAATCACGTCTGCGGTTCGAGATTCATCGTCGTTACGTCGGATCCCCCGTACAAACGCGGTAGCTAAATGGACTCGCAGATTCCAAGACCCCCATTGAGTTCTTGTTGAAGTCGCGTAGCGCGCCGGAGAAAGGAGAAACTTGATAGATACAAGGTCATGCAGTAAACGCACGAAATGCACCCCACCCGTAGTCGTACTTACGCCGATTTCCACGAGCCGCCTTAACCCGTCGATACCCTTGTACCAAAAAGTAAGCACCGTTGGGAAACACCGTTTTGCTGTAGCGGTAAAGCCAATTCGCGCGTGAGACGCAGCTGTAGCCGAGCGTCAGAAAGCGCTCACCGTAACCCCGAGAAAGTTCCCATTGTGAGGCGCCAATTCGCATTCGGCGGAACAGGCGGTTAGTTTGGCGGTGCTGCTTCGGAGTGCCGGCTTAGTAGACCAACATCTGGTGGCGAGAGAGCTGGAGGTCAATTTCTCAATCCCAGGATGGGCGAGAAGATCCCGTCCAATGTGTCTCGTACATCACCGCGATGGCCCCGCCTCGACCGAGAACTGAGCGGTGTCCGATTATCTTCTCCACTCCGAAGCGTTGAAGGGGAGTCGAAACGTCTTCTTGCGTTACATGGTACGGAGGGGATTTCTTGGAGAAGTTGTCAAGCACATATTGCGTCAACCCCGCCGGCAAATACTCGGCATCTCGTTCCTGTCGTGGGGGTTGGCACAGGGCTTGCAACACGCCACCAAAACGCAGCGGTGGGCATCTGCACTGGGCATGTCGGAAGGAAGATCCAAATGTAGGAGCTTAACGCCGAGAGGGGAACCGTCCGGGGTGTCGCCAGAGGGGGAGGGGGCGTCTGCAAAGATTTTGTAGGGGCCCGTCCAATTAAGAGTTTTTTTTACCTTGAGGACTTTATCTTTTGCGTTAGCCTTCACGCCTTGGCGGGTGATGGTGGCCATATTGTACACCCACGCCCAATGGGCAACGACGAATTAGGGAACCTGACTCAGCTCGTCGGAAAGGGCGAAGTTTCGGTGGTCCACGCGGGAACTGTGAAGGCATGATCATCGCGAACGATATCGTACGAACGCCACTGGCGGTCTATCGCAAAGTCGCAGTAGGCGAGCTGGTGGTGGGACAACACTGATGTCCGGCGACCCCGGTGCGTTCGAAAATCGCAAGGGGGGAGAGTTGGAGACCTACCCATGTGGACCTCGCTGGGGGCTAAACCGGTGGCGGCACCGACCATATTATTGTACGCAAATTCAACGTGAGCGAGCTGCGCATCCCAGTCATCGCGGGCGCTCGTTGACGACTATTATCGTGGCGCTCGATAACCGACCATGACCAGCATTTTGGTCATCGTGTGGTTCACACGCTCCACATCACCGCTGACGTACGCATGGTAGGAACTGGTGGCGATTATGCGAACCCCGAGAAACTTGTCGACAGCGTGCGAAAGGCTCGGCAATGCGAGGCATGCCTGGCAACGCTCGATCGGGCGAGCCGAGAGATGCCGCCTATGCCCTCATGCCCATGAGACCCCATCGGTCCGTAAGATTGCCAGCTTGCGAAAAAAGTGATTTCCAACCTTAAGAAAACAAGCACAAGCGAGATAGAAAACTCGAGGCTACAACACTACAAAAATCAGATGCCCAACGACGCTATTTGTGATTGATTGCGATGGGGATACGTAGTATTCTTAACCTGTAAGTGGTGCCCCTCGACCAAGATAGGATTTATCACGATGAACTGGGGAGAGTTCAGGAGGGGGGGGTGAAGTAAGAGTCGATCTAGGGGGGTGCGCAAGCACTCCGGTCCCTCTGCTTCTTACGGCAAAATCTGCTTCGCGCTGACACGTTTTAACTGTCAACCTGTCAACCCCAAATTCCTTAGCGGCGCATTTGCTGTTCATCAAATTGTAACTTGTTTTTCGATAGATTCGTCGAACTTTAACTTGCAGGACTATTCGAGTAGAATATACGCACATAACGTACAGAAGTGCACAACGTACACGTACGATTCAACTCGACATAGACGCTGCTGCAGAGCATCGATCCAATCAACTTTACTACCGCATCGAGATACTACCAACACCCCCCCTCGATACGTACATCCTCATCATCACGCAAAACTACTACGAAGAACAGGATCAGCTCTACCTGGCCTCTTCTGACGACGACAATAAGACCCTCGACAGCCGGATCGAGGAAGTCGTCGAACACTTCGATAGGAGGGTTGACGGGCAGCAGGAGTGATTCAGGACCAGGAAAGTGTATCCATCCAACACGTCACTGAGGACAAACTTGGGGCGCTGCGGGCCACCGTGGTCAAAACGCTGAAGAACGAGCGAACTCTGTCTGCAACGTTTTGATCGTATGTGCCATGCAGCACCCCAAGATGCCCTCAACGACGTGTTGGGTGGGCATATTTACGTGGTCCTGGATAACTCCTGCCAGCTCGTTTTCAATCGTATCGAATCGGATTTTGACGGCTTCCTCGATCCGGCTGATAAGGATCTCGGTGTCGCCGTTAGAAGATATAATTTCCTGAGAGTACCGGATGGCCTGGGCCAAGTAGATCTGACTTTGTTCTTTGTCGTTGTTTTGCATAACTATAATGATGTGATACTATCAACAAGTACACCTGAGAGTACCGGATGGCCTGGGCCAAGTAGAGCTGACTTTGGTTTTTGTCGTTGTTTTGCATAAAAATGATGTGATACTATCAACAAGTACGAGTATCCCCTGCCAGATTTGCCTGTTGAGCAGGTCCTCGTTGTCACTCACTTGTGTAGGTTGCTCAGAGATTGGAGAAAAACAGTTTTATGTTCCATTTCGGGTCGCGGATGAAGTTTGATCGAAGGTCTCAGCCAATCTTCGCCCTGAACCCCTTTCCTATCGCGCAAGGCATCGCAAGTAATACGTAATCCGTTATCGTACCCTATTCCTAGGGTTTTACCGGCCCTCCACGGCAATACCATCACACTAATACTAGCCTGCGACAATCGGTTTGAACCCGAAAATATGTACCAGGGTATTTTTTTTATTGTACAGCACTCCCCACTAGCCTACTAAGTCGCATGACTATGTAGGCTTGTGGGTAGCGCTTGTAAATCACCGACAGGACAACACCAATGCGAAGTATGGATCAGCCTCTGCAGGGAATGGCGAAGTGATAAGCTATCAGGGCTCCTGTATACGATGTACTCCGGCGCTCGTACTGCATGCAAGGCTTTATAATTTATACTTGGAGGAACTGCTGTCTGTTGTCCCGTACTGAGATGGTGTACGTACAGTAGTGACGTGGAGGCGTGAAAGGTCTGCTACTATGCGGGGCCCGCACTAATGAAGGACGGTCCCGTCATAGAGCGTCAGCCGCAATACACTGCTGTAGGTTGAGGTGGCGACAAGCAATTTGCCACCGCACTATACTGGGGCCCCGAACTCTATGGAACCGCACGTAGACTACGCTATTCTGTTTGGCTGTTGACTCTTTGCTTTGGCGGTCCAACTAAGTACCGTGTGGAGAAAAGTACTTTTGATTATCCAGCAGCTCGTTTATCCCTGTACACTTGCTTCCTCCCATGGGCATGGGTCATGCGTGCGGTTACGTAGACGCACACTTCAGAGAGTCTACTCTGAACGTCTGACGACAAATGTTGTCATTTTGTAACCATGTACCTGGTACGTGCAGTAGTGCAACCATAGGCCATTGCTTTTTTGATTGATTTGTTGAGTTGAGTATGGCGCCAGAATACGACGAGACAGTATATTGGGATGGACCCGACCTCTGGTGTCCAGCAGGTTCTCTCTGGTTGTGCTTGATGGCTCACAGGAGGCGGGTTTTGTTGTAGCTCTTGCCTTGCCCTGATGTCTTTTAAGAGAAGGGGTCGGTAGATGCTCTTTCAAAGGAGCATTAAAGCCTCCATATATCAGATATAGGGGGTACGGAGAAGGGCCGCATTTTGTGTAGATGCATAGAAAATCAGGAGGGTAGTATATACTACAGTAGACCCGTCCGGAGAATTCGGACAACGGATCGAACATGCGGCACTTCACAACCCACTCCCACACCTGTAGTCCAGGTAACTTGCAAGGAGAAGCCGATTAAAAATTCCGCAGCGAAAGCGTAAGGAAACCAAGAAATAGCAATGCAAAGCATGTCCGTATCCAAAAGAAAAGCAGGCTGGTATACTCGTTGTTTGTATTGTTATTTCGAGTATACAGAGGCAAACAAGTAAAGGGAAAAAACGACGCAGCTTTATTTAGGGCGCGAAACATGCGCAAAACAAAATGTACACAGGCCTTGCCTTAGCGAAGAGTATCCACTCCGTGCGTCTGATGGGAAAAGTAAAACTGGAACGATAAGATGAAACGTCGAACACGATACATGATCCTGACCCAAAGGTGAACGGCAAGGAGCAGTTTTAAAACGGGATGAGTTGTGTATAGACCAGCAGTATAGTTCGAATAAGCTCTCGCAACTCGCTCTGGTATGCACGACGAGCGGCAAAGACACAACATACAGAAACTGACGATACAAAACCCGATTCAAATGCGACTGCACGCAGCATCTCGGAAGCAAGGGGCGTAGACTATATCTGCAATGGACCACGCGGTATTCATCTCAGCCCGGACTGATACCAGGGGCGGGGGAGGAAGAAGGAGCTAAAAGCTAAAAAGAAATGCTAAAGTTCGTGCTCGGACAGAGAAAAACAAAGTGTCTTCGTAAAATGCGTGCGCGGACCGACGGATTTGCCTTGTAGGCAGGGTTGCTGGGCGTGGGCCTCTGAGACAAAGTAGAAGGCGAGCGGGGGGTAGACTATACAGGCAATGGACCACGCGGTATTCATCTCAGCCCGCACTGATACCAGGGGCACGACGAGCGGCAAAGACACAAAATACAGAAACTGACGATACAAAACCCGATTCAATTGCGACTGCACGCAGCATCTCGAGAGCAAGGGGGGTAGACTATACCTGCAATGGACCACGCGGTATTCATCTCAGCCCGGACTGATACCAGGGGCGGGGGAAGAAGAAGGAGTTAAAGCTAAAAAGAAATGCCAAAGTTCGTGCTCGGTCAGAGATAAACAAAGTGTCTTCGTAGAATGCGTGCGCGGACCGACGGGATTGCCTTGCAGGCAGGGTCGCTGGGCGTGGGCCTCTCAGAACAAGTACAAGGCGAGCGGGGGGTAGACTATACATGCAATGGACCATGCGGTATTCATCTCAGCCCGCACTGATACCAGGGGCGGGGGAGGAAGAAGGAGCTAAAAGCTAAAAAGAAATGCCAAAGTTCGTGCTCGGACAGAGATAAACGAAGTGTCTTCGTAGAACGCGTGGGCGGAGCGACGGGTTTGCCTTGTAGGCAGGGTTGCTGGGCGTGGGCCTCTGAGACAAAGTAGAAGGCGAGCGCGTGCGCTGGCGGAGGGGTTTCATGTAGGCAGGGTTGTTGTGCGCGCGCTTCTAGGAGGCATGTTTAGCTCGCGGAGGGCAAGTAGTTTTATGTATGGATAAACTACGCACAACCCACTTCAGTGCGTCTCCGCACCCATGCCTAAATACGAGATGTATACCTGGCATGCATCTACTGTATATTATTATTTCTCGTTGGCGTCGACGGCAGGACCTAGAGTCTGGGGCTTGACAGGTCTTTGCAGTTAGGCGAGGTAAACAGCAATCATGATCATGGTTGGAAGGACTCGTGTTGTATCATCAGCGAGAGAGTGAAGACGTTCACCTCGGTCGTCGAGACGTCGGCTCGTCACGGCAGTTACACCAAAGATATACATATCCCAGGGAAAACATGCCTTCCACCTACTATATGCATTTCGCCGCACAAAGACTGTGCGACCCCTCATAGCCTTACTCCGAGCATACTCAACAGCCCCCCTGCTCGGTGTACGGCATAGTATGTCCATTTGCGTATGAAGGGAAAAACCTCGTGGGAAACCTCCTATACAACAAATCAAAGAAATCAAAACCAAATAAAATCAAACATAATTAATGAACTATTAATACAACAGCCCCCCTGTTGGAAACCCCCTTGATGTACCATTGCCAGGTAAAACGGCAATTTTTCAAGCACATAAACTCAGCATAAAAATAACTTACTACTAGGTAACTGCCAAATGAAAAACGGCAAATCATTTAACCAATAATATAAACCAAAGTCCAAAAGTACACCTCCTGAATACATTGTAAACACTATCACATTTAATCCAATGTTCGGATTATCCATCTGTCACGTCAAATACTTCTCACTCGGACGTGATACCAAACGTCTCCTCCGATAGGCATGTTCTCTGTTACCCAAAAACATTCCCCAATCAAACAATAACCCCTTTCACTTCGTCTACATTAATCCATTTTGATTAACGCAAACCTACTCCTCCATTCCAGCCAAAACAAAACATCAAAATCACCCCCTTCACGACATCACTCCCTTCAAAACGGGGGGGGGGTCGAGGAGCGGTCGATCGTTAATGATCGCGGCACGCGACGACTCAGCAGGCGGTGGCGGCGGCTCCGGTGGCGGCGGCTGCGGTGGTGGCCGCTACAGCATGGCAGGCTCTTAACACATGCCACACACCCGGCAGTTCCGGTGGCGTCGGCGCAGCGGCGTACGAAGTCGCCCCACCCCGCGCTGTCTGCGGCGGCGCCACTAGCTCTGTGCGAGGGTACGCCCACGTCACGTCCGGCGAGGACGTCGATTTCGACACTCCCGCCCTGCCCCCCTTCGCCATAGAACACCTGGCGCAGGGGACGAGCTCTCCAGTCAGGCCGATACCACACTGCTTTCGCGCCGTTTTCCTCAAAATAGAGTCGTTTGCATTGGGGTGAGTGACATGAAAGGTGTTAATGTCCATCTCAGAGAAAGAGTGCTTACCGATAAAACATGTCTGCTTGACCAGGGCAGGTACTACAGCGGCCATCTTGTTTTTCGTAACAGGGAACGTGTGGGTTACCGATTCCGAAGGCTCTACACGCTGTCCAACGGGCGATACAGAAGGCTCTACACACTCCTACGGTGGGCGTGAGGGAAAAATCACCCAGGGCGCGTAAATCGTCATCCAAACCTACTGTATGCGGGGGAAAATCGTCCACATGTACTCCATTGGACTCTACTGCTGTAAGCGGGGGCGGGAGGTAATTCTCGACACGCACTTCAATCAGCTCTACTGCAGGTGGGGGCGGGAGAAAATCATCCACACGCACTCCATTCGACTCTACTCCAGGCGTGGGCGGGAGAAAATCATCTGCACGTACTCCATTCAACTCTACCGTACGCAGGGACGGGAGAAAATCATTCGCTCGCACTCCATTCAACTCTACTGCTGTAGGCGGGGGCGGGAGAAAATCATCCGCACGCAATACATTCAACTCTGCTGTAGGCGGAGGCGGGAGAAAATCATCCACAAGCGTTCCATTCAGCTCTACTTAAGGCGGGGGCGGGAGAAGACCGCTCACACGTACTCCGTTCTGCTCTACCGTAGGCGGGGGCGGGAGAAAATCATCCACAGACACTCCATTCTGTTCTACTGTTGTAGGCGAGGGCGGGAGAAAATCATCCACACACACTCCATTCTGCACTACTGCTGTAGGCGGAGGCGGGAGAAAATCATCCACACACACTCCATCCTGCTCTACTACTGCTGTAGGCGGGGGCGGGAGAAAATCATCCACACACACTCCATTCTGCTTTACTGCTGTAGGCGAGGGCGGGAGAAAATCATCCACACACACTCCATTCTGCACTACTGCTGTAGGCGGAGGCGGGAGAAAAT
>JAYJMJ010000599.1:3573182-3590938 GCA_036873875.1 Laminaria ephemera | reverse complement strand
CGAGATCGAAGGTCAATCGTGGTTGTTGGACAACGCTGACCGAGGCTTGATGAAAATTGACGAATTGGGCCGCTTGATAAAAGAACCAGAAAAAATATGGTTGATCATTTTTTCCCCATAGCGACCGTACGAGCAATCTTTCAGCAAACAATTCTAAAAAAAAGTTTGGAAACTTGTTTGCTGAGGATCGGCTTGCCATAAGCACCGGTCTAAGGCGGTATCCCGATATAACGCGGTCAAAATCGCTTGGCGCGACTGGGGAATTGCACTCATAACCTGGAATGAATAAGGCGGCTTCTCCCAATAAGGCGGTAATATTGCTCTAGCACACCACCGCTTTATTGGGGGACCCCTACTGAACTGTTACTAACCTTGATCATGTCCACGGCGCGGTAGAAGTTGGCGCCGGTGCGGTCCATCTTGTTGATGAAACACATACGGGGCACACCGTACTTGTCCGCCTGTCAGCAGGGACGGGGTCGGCGATGGTGACGTTCATGGAAGCGATTGTGGGTGAGAGTACGATATGCTGACCGTGAGAAACATGGTTTGATGACACGTACCACGCAAACTTTGCCGATTACTAAGACTCCAGTTTGTTTCCAATAATCCAGTCAGACTGCAACGATTTTTTTTTAAAAAGACAAGAAAACAATGTTTAAAACAAAATCCCAATTTGGTCAAAGAAAGGCCTACAGCTGCAACGTACCATATCCTCGAGTCTTCTACACAACGTGAATGAAAACAACCGTACTAACAAGCCTTCTGCCGGGAATTAAAACAGTAAAAGCAACAACAGCAAAACAACCATGATAAAAAACACTCCAAAAATAAATATAAAAACTGATACCTGCACTCAGATCAAGGCATCGAATTCGAAAACAAGGTAATAGACTACCTGGTATACCACTTGCAACATATACTCGGACACAAAAGACCCGAACGACGCTATATCGACCTCAGGGCAATTCAGTATCGGATTGCGTACATTCCACCATGCACAACATGCTGGCCAGGGTAAAAAACACAAAAAACAAACAAACCTTTTTTCCAGCTCACCTGTCGCCAAACGGTCTCAGACTGGGGCTCCACCCCCGCCACCCCGTCGAACACAGCCACCGCGCCGTCCAACACCCGAAGAGAACGCTCCACCTCCAGGGTGAAGTCGACGTGCCCGGGGGTGTCGATGATGTTGATGCGGTGGTCCTTCCACGCGCAGGTGGTGGCGGCGGAGGTGATGGTGATGCCGCGCTCCTGCTCTTGCTCCATCCAGTCCATCGTCGCCGCACCCTCGTGCACCTTGTTTTCGTTTTCGTTATCGTTTTCGTTAATAATTTCATTTTAGAATTTGTTTTCGTTTTCGTTTTCAATTTCGTCTTTATTTTTCATTTTCGTTCTTGTGTACGTTTTTGTTTTTGTTTTCAAACATATAAAAACAAAAAAATCGGAGCCGCTGCAAGATCGACGTATTTGTAAGAAACTCGTTACTTGCTCCATCCAATCCATCGTTGCCGCGCCCTCGTGCACCTTTCTTTCGTTCAATTTTTGGCAGAAATGACAAAAACAAAAGACATTTTCAGCTGCAAGACAGGTCGATAAGTTTGTTCGAAGTTGTCTCTCTCGCGTGTGGCCGTATAAATTCCATCCAGTTCATCGTAGCCGCACCCCTGTGCACCTCTTTTTCGGCATCGTTTTAGATTTGGTCTTGCTTCGTTGTCTACACCAACAAAAAAAAAACTCACAGCTGAAAGCTCGATACTCTTATGTAGAAATCTGTTCGAAACTCGTCTTTGCTTGTTGTCGTTTTACACAAAAACTAAGAAAAAAAAATCTCAGCTGCAAGATCGATACACTTGTTTGAATCTCATCTTAGCGTGCTGTCGTTGTACTCTTGACAAAAAAAAAAAATAACACCTCAACTGCGAGATCGATTGTGATTTTCCACCCACCCACCTCTCGGATCTTGTAGGACTTCCCGGTGTAACCATAATAAGAAAAATGACCAGCTCGCCAAACCATAGAAACAAAAACAAGAACAAGCACATACTTCGAAGTACCACGATAACAAAACACCGAGGACCAACGCCCGAATGGGTAGGGTGGATCGTAACTGGACCGAGTCCGGCGGGAGGCTGTTTTCTCATGGCCGGGGGTATTGTTAGTGGGTGAGCTTGCGCAAGTCCCACACTACCCGGAGGGATGACCGTCCGGGTGGTTATCTCCACCACACCTGATCCCCAGGGATCAAGTCGGGTCGACATACTCACGCATCCGTATACCACGGCAGCTTGCGCTGCGGTGGTAGTAACGGTGACCGTCGGTAGGGGCAGCTCGCGCCGCCGTTGCCACGGGAACTGAAGGATACGCCAGCTTACGCTGGATTGCGAATGCATTTGAGTTTAATTGACACACGACACGTATGAAAATACGTGGAAGTGTGGTGAGCTTAAGCTTTAATTTTCGTCATCCGCCGGAGGATAAAACACACACACGCACACACACACACACACACCTCTCCGATTTTGTAGGACTTCCCGGTGTAGAAGAGGATGCGCTCCGTCGTTGTCGTCTTCCCCGCGTCGATGTGCGCCATGATCCCGATGTTACGGTACATGTTCAGGGCGATCTTGCGCCCGGTCGAGGTCGCGGCGGCCTCGGCCATGCTATCATACCGACGGAAAGACGGAAAGAGTGAAATGGAAGACCGACGAGCGGGCGACAAGAACAAAGAAACATAAAAAAAAATGCAGGAGTGAGAATACAAAGTGGTGAAAAAAATAAGGTTGATACTATAAGAATACTCGTAAACAACAACAGTATGCCATGATCCTGATGTTACGGTACATGTCCAGGGCAATCTTGCGGCTGGTCGGGGTCGCGGAGGCCTCGACCATGCCATCATGCTGACGGAAGTGTGGACAACCGACGAGAGAGCGAGAGGAAAAATAACTAAAATAAAAGGGATGTAGTCTACGGATATACCATGGTAACAGGTAAAAGAGTCTATAGCTCGACCTTTTAATAGGAACTCGCGCGCTGGTGAACATTTGCAACTGTCGTGCGATCTCGCCGCCGATCGCGGTTGCGCAGTACTCAATCATGCTACCGACGGAAGAAAGGAATACCGACGAGCGGGCGAGAGGAAAGAAAGAAAGAAACATAGGTAGATAAAGACAGGGTTATTCGTACCATTCGAGCACAACAGCAGTGTGGAACACGTATTCGTGGTAAGAAAGCAACATGCAATACGTATTCATGGTAAGAAAGCGAAGAAATACGATATTTTACAGGGAGATCAAAAGCCTAATGATTGAAGTAAATACAGGAAACACCCTTCTCCAAGTTGGAAACCCAAGCTGGGCCAAATGCAGCACAGGACAGGACACCTACCGGTATTCACAAGAAGAAAAAGAGCACCAAGAAGACAGGCAGCCAAGCTTATGAAATGAACAGGGTGACCCGAAATCCCAATGCTATTATCTTGAATTTAGAATAAGAAACACCCTTCCTTAAGTTAGGAACCCAAGCTAGGCCAGCTTCCCCGTTGTACCCACAGGGGGGTATAGTATGCTGGCAGTCTAGATGGTATGTAGAGAGTAGTTCACGTTGGCAACCGGTACTGGGTTCCTACAACAGCAGCAGTGTAAGCAGCATAGCAGCAAATAGCAGTGCGTACGACGATACTGCTGCTGTCAATGAACTGCCACGTGTTCAACGGCGACACAGCAGTACGTTGCATACTGCTACTCTGTACCAGCCATACCGCGAATATCATGAATGTTAATGTTAGGAACACCTCCACACCCGTTTGGGTCAAACTACTTGGAATTAGAGTACCTGTGGTAGCAAAGTGTTTCCCGGACGAAAGTTAATCTGTGTGACAAATACAGCAGTGCGACTACTGTGCGTTTATACAACCACTGCAAATGCTCACCTAAGGCCAGTCCTGGAAGCCCTGGAAGCAGAGGCGGACGCCGCCTTTGGCCTCACGGAGTGGACGGCATCTACCCATCGACTCGAGGGTGAAGACACGCCCTGCAAGTCAAAAAAGCATCAGAGCGAAGCAGAGCGAAGCGAGGCGAGTTTTTTTACTCCTCTGCAAAGATGATTCCACACTAACTTCAAGTAGTTTGTCAACAAAAACGAGGGTGCAGCTCGTATCAGCTAAGATTTTAGCGGTGACATTTCCTGTGGTCGGCGTGGCAAATAATGAGGCACCCACTGCGTTAGGGGGGTGGTGGCAGGAGTTGTGATGATGGTGGTGCTGCTGTGCGCTTGGAATGGTCGCATGATAAGGGCGTGTTGAGGTTGAATGAGAGAGGTGATGAGGTGGCAGAGAAAGTATGTGCTTGAGAAAGAGAGTGGGTTGTGGGTTGCATAACTCTCTGTAGTGGGCGTGTACGTGTAGTTTATGGAGGGCGAGGCGGTTCGGGATAGCAGGGCTACGCTAGCTGTGCATCGTGGGCAGAGACCGACAACAAACACGTCTTCTCTCTTGGGGTTGTTGTACAGCTGTTGTCCACCATCATCACGCAATTGCTACGCGTCAACATCTACGGGAGTAGTCTGCATGAGGACAGACGAGCGGACGTGACAGTGCCATAGCGCTGACGAGGAGCGTTCCGTCAAGAAACGACGTATTCTACACATACATCATGAGTCAACATGCACCACAAACAAGGGGAGCCGCCGACAACCATCCCCAAAGCAACGGGACGGCAACCGCAAACATCTCAATGCCATACATGAGCAAGGACGACCTCCTACGGGGGAGGGTGGGAAGGGGAACGAGGGAACGCAATGACGCTCCTGGCAAAGCGCACCGCACAGCACCGCCCAAGCCCTATAGGGCGGTGATGGGCGGCCATCATCATATGGGCGGTTGCCTGCGCTCACTCGCACTCACCTTCACGACACCGACGTTTGGTGCCACAAACCCAGCCACGGAGGGGATTCCCAGACCCAGCACGGCGATCACTGGACACGTCCTCATCCTCTTCGCGCGGTGCTTGGCACAGAGAGCTGTGCTAGCTGGTAGGTTGAGAGAGAGAGGGGTGTGGGATGGGACCTCGTGACGTCGCTTATATAGCAGGAAAAAAGTACCCTGCATAGTTTTATTCACTTTCTATACTAGAAGCAAGTCGAAAACGAAAACACGTACAACTTGACGTACCCTTTTCATGTTCAATCGTCGGTGAAAAATTACAAGGGAAATAATGGACTAGCTTTTTACAGACAATATGAATAAGGTACACACTTAGTTTATCAATGACAGACAGAAGGTACTTATTGTTACGTACGTACAGAAGTGCAGAAAAATATGCGAGTAGACCGGTGTTTGTAGACGCGTCAAGGACAATTTTGGCATTCTAATACTATTTTTAGTATCTGAAAACAATCAGTCAAGGAGTCAAACCGCGGTCTCCTACGAAGCAACTTTGAATATCAGTTTGATCGGAATAATAAGTCATATTATAAGATGTTTAGGTATATAATAAGTTCATTATATTTAAGACCACACTGACACCAATATGTTTGTAAAAATAAGGGTGTTTTAGTGTTTGTGTTACTAGTACATAGTATAAAATTGATCCTTATATTTAAGGACGAAATGGCCGAAAACAAGCGACAACTTGCTTTGTTCTTTCTTGCCACACAATTTTGTTGTGTGATTTTTCAATTTTTCACGTTCTTGTTATGAAGTACGCATCCATTGCATCCCATCGCAGCATCATCAGATGGCGTCTTCCGCATCTTCGTCTCCCGAGAGACGCAAGACGGCGCCGAGACCGCAGGAGCGAGCCATGGGCAGAATATCCCCGAAGAGCGTGGAGTCGAACGGCAGAGACGAGGTACGGTGCCCTGCGGTGCGGTGCGTTTTGGTGCAGGAGATCACCCAAAACAAGCACGCAGTTTTTTTTTGACCGAGAGACAGAGAGAGGACGGCATATCTGGTACTCCGATTTAAGAGCACCCAAGATAAGAACTTTCGGTTAAATCGGTACCTGGTATATACTAAAAGCTTTATATACCGCCCACGAGCAATGCGGCGCAAACATTATCCTTCACTAATTCCGATTGATTTGTCCCCACAGAATGTTGATGCAGTTCTTTTTCGGCTTGTCACCGGGTGCTCTTAAACCGGGGTACCTGCTGTACCTAGTACTAGAGCGCAGCAGCAGAAGCAGTACAAGTACGTAGCAGCAGCAGAAGCCGCACCAGCAGGCCATGCATATAGATAGGCCCTGTACAACGGCCCAAACATTTAGTACTGGTCATGTGTGTGCCCACTACTACTGCTGAGAGAACCTGCGCCTGGATCTCCATCTGCATTTGCGATGTCTCCTTGTTCTGTTGCCGGTTGTTCTGCCCGGCTGTTGCTGCTGCTGCTGCTGTCGCTGCTTGTGCTGCTGCTGCTGCTGGCTCGTTATGCTGCTTCTTACGCTGCTGATGAGCTTCGTAGCTTTTGAGCCCTCCACACCCCCCTGCCCTCTCCTCTGCGGACTGAACCCAAACTGCTGCTACTGTTGTTCCTATGCCTCCGCTACGATAACGCAAACTAACCCTATTGCTCCTTCCATCATCCCATACCCTTGTCATCGATTTCCGTTCGCAACCCACCAACAGCTTGGCATGAGCTTGTCCAAATCGGGTTTTGATCACAATTCCATCTTTCGTTCAGAAGTCTCGCACGCAGGTCTTTCCCAGCCCCTTCGTCTCCTTGATGTAGCAGTACCCCCGTACCAGTACTCCCTACTTCGTGCTGAACCCAACTGCTACTGCTGCTGCTGCTGCTGTGACTAATTGCGTTGCTTCTTCTCACATCATCACACCATTATTGCCTTATCGATTTCCGTTCGCAAACAGCTTGGCATGAGCTTATCCGAATCGGACTCCGATGACAATTCCATGCTGTCAGTGCCGCGATCGAGCGCAGCTGGTTCACCCCCCACTGACCCGAAGCTGCGCAGAAGGCTGAGCGGCAGGAGCCTGGTGAGTTGCAGCGTGTGTTTTAGGGCATCCGGCTGAGGATCGATCGGTCCTTGCCGCGGAAGCATATCATAGCAGAGGGTGTCTTACTGCTCTTGTGTGTTGCATTGCGTTGCTACTATTAATACTCTGTACGTAGAGTTTGAGTGCGGGTATTTACTATAGGTGTTTGTGTGTTGCATTTTGTAGTACTAGAAGTTGGAGTGGTAGCAGTGGTATTAATATTAATATTTAATAGTAACATCCACGTGTGCTCACACGTCCAACCCTAGATGTGGTGGCGTGTTCTACAGTAGTGGGTCACGGGTATCATGGTGTGAAGTCCGGTAGTCGCAACAGCAGTCGAATACGATGAGGGGCAGCAGTAGAAGTCGTGCGTGTGGTTCGTTTGATACGAGTAGCCTATCTGTGTATCACTGGCCATCGTACGTACCTGATACGTGTACAACACTCGTATGATAGACTCGTTTTACGCGCGCGTGTGCTCGTGCCTCGGGTGCGTCGACACATTTAAGAGAGGCCAAGAGACACCTTGATAGTGAATCTTTACGGGGGATTTGGACGTGGCGCCTAATGTCGATCACCTGACCCGAACCCTAACACTAACCCTTACGCTAGGGTGACCTGCGCTTGGATGCTGTGGCTGGTGAAGGCTCTAGGTTGACTCGGCAGGCTTGGATGTTGTCCTTGGAACCTCGTAGGTTGAATCGGTCGGATTGGGATGCTGTGGTGTGGAGAGACCCTAGACCCTAGGTTGGTTGAGCCGCTTCTAAGATTACCCTTGGCCAACCAGAGTAAAAAAGATAGCTGCCTTAGGAAAATTCACTATCGGTAGGCCTCTGCTACTGGCACTCGAAGACACACATTAGGAGAGAGGCGATATTTATCCTTGGCGTGGTGGAAGATGGGAAGGGAAGGGGGCGGCGAACCGTATCCTGTGGTCTTTTTGATACGGCCCCTACTTTTCACCTGTTCACCTCCCTCGACGATGTGGCCGTACACCGTACACCACACCACACACAGCACCACACCGCACCGCCACCACCACCACCACCACCACCTCTAAGTAATCCACCTGCCCGACCCACCCGACAGGGGGTGACTGCGCCTGCAAGTCGTTAGGGGGGCCTAGGAATGTTTTTTGTTTCGGCCAGAGGGCGGCCGTCCGGGGTTGCGTCGGCGAGCGAGGGGCCGACCAATACATTAATCCGCGGCCACCACTAACCCCTGTCCAGGCAGTCAATCAATCCGCGCCTGAGACGAGCTGACGAGCTATGAATGCGAGTAAATATCAGATGCCAGATTTGACGGTTTAGTTTTCGCCCGTGAAGGCCTCTTTTATAAAAAATTAAAAATACACAACAGCTGTGAGATCTAGGATTTCGTCGAAACTCACTTTGCAAGCTGTGTCTGATACTCCGATCGCGCGTGTTACGGGTTGTGTATGTCCCCATGAAAGATAGGTCGGGGACTCCCCTTAGTACTACTAGCACTGTAGTTAGCACCAGGGTCAACAGCAGTGTGATACGAAGACGTCGGTCTTAATCAAGCTGTGCACGGAAACTATAAACTTCTTAAGATGGGGACAAAATCTGACTTCTATGAGACACATAATTATATATATATATACGGCCTCTTTTACTATCATCATCTCGGCGATGTGGCCGATAACCACACCCCGCTTGACACCACACCCGCACCACACCACTACCACCCCCACCTTTCTTCTAGTCTTTTTTTTCATTAATTAAAGAAACGCCTCCTCAGCAGTATGTAGCATTTCGGTTCGATCGTGCGAGCTACGGCACACACCCGTTCTTATTTTATCGCGCTCTGCGTCAAAAATTGTTGTTTTTTCAAGAGCGCAAAATAAAAGTGTGCGTATGATACCAACAGTTCCTAGTAGTAGCATTTTGGGCGTTTTTTCGCATAATAACAGGAGGAAACCTCGGTCGACTCGCTATCTTTCAATGCTCCTTTCAACCACCAAAAAACACTTAAAAAAACAGGGGGAAAAGGGCAGAATGTACTGGCTAAAACACCCCGAAGCAAAAGTGTAGAACTGCTGTAGGCAAAAACAACAGTGACTGCATCCGCGCCTGATACGGGCTGACGCACGCATGTACGTACGAGCTACGAGCGAGAGAGAGAGAGAGAGAGAAGAAAGGCACGAACGACCGAGCCGTAGAGGCACGGACATGGAGTCTACTGAATCAAGTTGGTTGAGGGTGCTTCCCGCGGATGACGTCGATAGTCGATACCAGTATACTTTTTTCAACTGCCTGTCTGTACACAGAGCAGTAAGTACACATGGAGTACTAGGTACAAGCGGGATCTCCCAATAAGGCGGTCTGAGTAAGGCGGTATCCCGATATAAGGCGGTCAAAATCGCATTTATGCAACTGTGGAATTGCACTCATAACCTGGAATGATGAATCAAGTTAGTTGAGGGTGCTTCTCGCGGATGACGTCAATAGTCCACATACTTTTTTCGTACTAGCTGTACACAGCAGTAGTACGAGCACACAGAGTACCAATAAGTACAATCGGGGTCCCCCAATAAGGCGATCTAAGTAAGGCGGTATCCCGATATAAGGCGGTCAAAATAGCATTTGTGCCACTGGGGAATTGCACTTTTATAACCTTATAACCTGAAATGAATAAGGCGGCTTCCCCCAATGAGGCGGTTATCTTGTTCCGGCACACCACCGCTTTACTGGGGAAGACCCCTACTATGTACAGCAGTAGCTTTTTATAAAAAAATTAAGGTACACTACAGCTGTGAGATCGAGGATTTCGTCGAAACTCATCTTTGCAAGCTGTGTGTGATACTCCGATCGCGCGTGTTACGGGATGTGTATGTCCTCATGAAGGATTATTGGTCGGCGACTGCCCTTAGTACTAGTTAGCACCAGGGTCAACTGCTGTGATACGAAGACGCAGTGCTTTTACAGTAGTATTAATAGTAGTGGGGGGAGGACCACCGCTTTTTTACTGGGAGATCCCTACTGTACAGTAGCTGTACAGTAGTATTAATAGTGATGAGCTTCCAAGCATGCCGGTATGTGCCAGCCCAATATGAGGGTTATATAGTTTCCGTGCACAGGAAGATAGTCCTGTTGACCCTGGTATTAGCTGGGGAGTCACCGACCTGTATCCTTCACGAGGGTATGCAACCCCCGTAACACGCGCGATCGAAGCATCACACGCAGCTTGCAAAAGATTAGTTTCGATTAAATTTTCGATCTCACAGCTGAAGTGTAGTTATTTTTCATTTTTTCTAAAAATATACTGGCACTACGGTGGGTGGAAAGATCAGTTTTAATGTGAAGAACACACACACACACACATACACACACACACGGTACGGTCGCCCCAGTGGTCTAGTGGTTGACCTCGAATACTACTAAGGTTGGAGTCAGGGGTTAAAATCGCGGTATGGAGATTTTTATTTCTAGGGAGACCAACCGCCGAGAGCTCCTTCGCCTTACAGCGTCGGTAAGCACAATTCGACGCGGCGAGTCGACGAGGGAAGAAATTGCTGAATTATTTTCGCGATAAAAATGAAGGCGCGTACCGTTGTAGGGGGGGGGAAGAGCCTGCTAAGTGACCCCGGATCTGAGCTACGACTAGGAAAGGAGAAGGAGAAAGAAAAAGTACGAAGATAATAGATGGGATGAGCAAACAAACAAAGAAGAAATTGAGAATAAGAGAGTTCTAGTCGTGCCAAGCGATTTCACCAGCACTTTAAAGAGGGAAGTAGCACTATTCGACCGACGCTATCGTGAGTAAAAAAATTCGACTTAAATGTCGACGAGGGAAAGGGACGACTGAACCCCTCTCGCGATAAAAATTAAGGCAAGTACCGCAGGATGAAAGGTGGAGAGAAATCTCCTGTGTTTACCTTCCTCCTGTGTGACCCCGGCTGTTGTCGCGTCAAACATCTGTCTGGCGCACAGAATAAATGGGATGAAAA
The DNA here is from genome assembly GCA_036873875.1 of Laminaria ephemera. Classification (NCBI taxonomy): domain Eukaryota; class Phaeophyceae; order Laminariales; family Laminariaceae; genus Laminaria; species Laminaria ephemera. The sequence goes on along the minus strand of JAYJMJ010000599.1, from coordinate 3,579,972 downwards.
ACACACACACACACACATAGGCATTGCCGGTCGCCCCGGTGGTCAAAGTGGTTAACCTCGAAGACTACTAAGGTTGGAGTCAATTCTTCTCGCAACAAAAAATTAAGGCGCGTACCGTAGTGGGGAGGGGGGAGAAGAGCCTGCTAAGTGAATAAAAACGAAGGCGCGTACCGTAGTGAGGGGGGAGAAGAGCCTGCTACGTGACCCCGGATCTGAGTTACGAGTACTAGGGAGGGAGTAGGAGAAAGTAAAAGTGCGAAGATAATAGATGGGAAAAAAATGGGCGCCTTCGTCTGCACCAAGTACTCGTAGTGCGCCAGCCATTTTGCAACGAACGCGTTCCCACGAAATACGGGGAGACCAATCGTTCTGGACGCGTCAAAGCATTAAATATTTGGGTGTCATATATATTAGTTTTTGTTTAGCAGGGCGGTCAGTCACGGGGTCAAAGCGGCCCAGTCAATGAGTCAAACCGCGGCCTCCGATGAAAGCACACCCCCTCTGTCCGAAAATATAGGTATCTTTTGTGTATGAAAAAGAAAACCAAACGACCCTTACCTTACCGTCGATAGGGGTTTCTAGTACACAGCCAGTGCGGTAGAATAATAGTGCCTATTTCCGGTATAGTGCCGGTGAAATCGTTTGGCACGACTAGAAACCGGTATAATGTTACCAGTATCGGTGTACACTTGACCCAGTAATAGCCGGTGTCCGGTATATTGTCGGTACTGCTGTTGGCTGGCATATACCGGCACTGCAGGGAGAACCAACGCTCGCCCCGGTGGTCTAGTGGTTAACCTCGAAGACTACTAAGGTTGGAGTCAGGGGGTTCAAATCTCGGTATGGAGATTTTTATTTCTGGAGACACCAACTGCCGAGAGCGCTTTATAGCGTAGGTAAGCACAACTCGACGCGAGTCGACGAGGGAAGAAAGTGCTGAATTATTCTCGCGATAAAAATGAAGGCGCATACCGTCGTAGTGGGGAGGGGGGAGAAGAGCCTGCTAAGTGGCCCCGAATCCGAGTTACGACTATTCATAGGGAGGGAGAAGGAGAAGGAAAAAGTGCGAAGACAGTATAATATATGGGACGAGCAAAAAAAAAAAAGAAAAAGGGAGACCACCACTGTATAGCAATATGTTTGGTGCCAGGTGCGGAGTGCCAGCAGGTCCGACCGATGGCCCGGCCCCACCGCAGCCGCAACAAGGCGACTAATAAAATGTTTTTCAACCATATCCACCATTGGTATTGTACGTTTTCAACCATTTACGAATAGATATTGATTATTTTTTAAACATGGTTGTGGTTTCTTCTTTCTTCTTGCTTCGCATCACCTGACGTCAGATGTTTGTTTTCGTTCTTCTGCCATTTATATGCATACGTACGCAACAGAGCTAGTATACCGCGTAATACGTATGTATACCGGTATTTTGTTATTAATAGTACAGAAATGTGCGATCTCACAGCTGAGGTGTAGATATATATATTTTTCTAAATATACACGATTTGATGCACATAATTTAATACCGAAAGTATTCGCTTTTCGCTTTTACGCACTTTTTATTTATTTTATTTTATTTTTTGGCTCATCCCATCTATTATCATCTATTATCATCTATTATCTTCGCACTTTTCCTTTCCTCTCCCTCCCTAGTCGTAACTCAGATCCGGGCTCACTACGTAAGCAGGCTCTTCTCCCCCCTTCCCCACTACGGTCCGCGCCTCAATTTTTATCGCGAGAAGAATTCAGCACTTTCTTCCCTCGTCGACTCGCGTCGAATTATGCTTACCCGCGCTATAAAGCGCTCTCGGCAGTTGGTGTCTCTAGAAATAAAAATCTCCATATCGAGATTCGAACCCCCGACTCCAACCTAAGTAGTAGTATTCGAGGTTAACCACTTGACCACCGGGGCGACCGCTACTTGCGTATAATTTATACGGTATGATAAATGAAAATCGGCGAGCAATTTCAGGTTTAGCGGGAGAAAAACCAAAACCAAGACCGGCTGCGGTTGTATGATATATACCTTGGGGGACGGGAGTTGGGGGCGCTGGAGGGGGGGGAGGGGGGTGAACGACATAGATACACGCCTCTTTCATTGACTACGGTCTTATCCTGTCGCTCAGAAGATCGCCGACTATGCGTGGTTAAGTAAAGGCGCCAAAAGTCTTTGTGAATTTATTGAGCTCGAAGCTGAGGAGAAAGAAAAGTGGAAAAAATCGTACAAACATATAGAAACAAATGAACTGGTATCGCATACCTGGTAATTGATAATACGTACGGACAGTAGGCTTTGTCCTAAAGATCCTCTTATAGGTAGGCCGGTTCTGTTTTCGATGTATACGCTCGCTCCCTCGTATACCTCTTTCTCTCGTGTGTTGTTTCTTCTTTGCTCTGCTTCTGGTCTTCTTCTGCCCATTATTTTTGTTTTTTAATCCTCCGGCGGATGGGGAATTTAGCTCACCACACTTCCACGTATTTTCACACACTTGTCAATTTGACTCAAATGCAGAACTGCCTACAACCGCCCCCCCCGTCCCTTCGTATTATTACTAACTACAGTACATACCAGGTATATAAAAAGCTGGTGCGTTCGACAGCCGTCAGATTTTGCGTTCCACAGCCGTCAGATGTTGTCCCAGTCAAAGAGGTTTATAGTTTCCGTGCACAGGTTTGATTAGAGACCGAACGTCTTCGTATCACCCTGTTTGACCCTGGTACTAACTACGACGTTGTACTAAGGGGAGTTACCGACCTACTTCGAAGTATATCCTTCATGAGGACATTCGTACACATCCCGTAAAAAACGCGATCAGGGTATCACACACAGCTTGCAAAGATGAGCTTCGACGAAATCCTCGATCTCACAGCTGTAGTGTATTTTTCATTTTTAATAAAAAATCATTCGCAATCCAGCGTTAGCGGGCGTATCCATCAGTTCCCGTGGCAACGGCAGCGCGAACTGCCCCTACCGACGGTCAACGTTATTACTACCGCAGCGCAAGCTGCCGTGGTATACGGATGCGTGAGTATGTCGACCCGACGTGATCCCTGGGGATCAGGTGCGGTGCCACCCGGGCGATCATCCCTCCGGGTAGTGTGGGACTTGCGCAAGCTCACCCACTAACAAACCCCCCGGCCATGAGAAAACAGCCTCCCGCCGGGCTTGGTCCAGTTACGGTCCACCCTACCCATTCGGGCGTTGGTCCTCGGGAAACTGCAGTGTCTCTCCGCGGGGAGTCACAAAACAGACAACGGAAAACGTCGTGAGCCCTCACATCGTCTCTCTCGAAGGTGGAAAACCAATAATGTCTTGAACTAGTTTGAAGTAATGATATTTTAGGCATTGGATCGTAAGTTTATGAACGTGTCAATTTGAATTAATCATACGCCCCCCCCCCCCCACCCCATCCCACCCCGTCCCACCGCATTTCTCTTTTCAAGGCTTGGGACAGCCATATCCAAAGCCTCTCGGGTGTTCGACAAGAGCGGGAAGGTCGCGCAGAGCAACATTTGCAACACCATTAAAGACAAGGTTACCGCCTTCAAACCTAAGGTTCCCGCCATCGTCGCTCTACGAAACCCCGGCATGAAGCCGCGACACTGGGAACAGCTAAGCGAGAAGGTGAGGCCATGCCCACGGCAGGGGACACACCCCCATTTTCGCTACCGAATATATGCCGCTCGCGCCAGCGGCTCTGTACCCTCTCTCAAATCGCTCAGAAATGGACTCAAAACGTGTTGTGACGGCGAAGCGTGACAACCAATTCGATGGCAGTTCGTATCTCGAAACAGAAAAGCACATGTAGCTACAGTAGATACGCGCGCGAGTGGCTCTTGAGTCGCCGAAAAAAAGAACCCCAAAACGTGATCCCGCTACCGTAGCATTGCTGGATCGTGAGAGGCGTGTTACTGTAGAAAATTGTTGTTGTTGTTGCTGTTGTTGGTGTTGGTGTTGTTGTCGTTGTTGTTGTTGTTGTTGTTGTCGTTGCTGTTGTTGTTGTCCTGTGACCACGGACTTGAAAAGGAAATACGAGTACGAAGGCTGTTGTTGTTGTTCTCACATTAACTCTCATAATCAAGTCCGTGGTCACAGGACAGGCTCCAGTCACTCTGGAGTGGAAGGATACCCCAGGAAAAAATAAAACAAAACCAAAGGGAGTACGAGTATATATCATAGCTGAAGCAAGTCGTACATCCGCCAATAAATAAATAAAAATGAAATCGGAAGTCAGCGTACGTACTGATACGTATCAGGCCCATACTGGTACATACGTTTCAATACTCGCACCTGAAACCGACGTCATATACCAGGTACTCATTGAACCCGATCACCTCCCGATCACCTAACCTCCTTCCTGCCTTGAACACTCAACATGACGGAACGACGCAGCTTGGCTACGTATTGAACCCGGACGAAAATTACACTCTTGAAGACCTTCTCGAGCTCGACCTGGAGCCGTTCCAGAGCCAAATTGACAAGGTACGCTTGTCTCGAGGGAGACGGGACAAACGTTGATGTGCCATATGATGTGTGTGTTAAACAATTTACCAGGTACTCACTAGGTATCTAAGGCCATGGGATTGTTCATCGGGCTGCGGTTTGATTTTTATCTCAAAAGTCAGTTTTTGGTAAAGGTTCTAGAGCCCTGCTCAAGTGAGGAGTCTCAGAAAAATTAGCTGCCCCCCCGCCGTAGCAAGGTTCGTTACCCGTAGCCTTGATGGAACCAAATGGACAATGTATGTTTCGTTTGAAGGAGGCCGAAGAAAGGTTATTTAGCGCGAGTAAAAAGTACCATATGGAAGTAGGAGGCGGACGAAAGTTGATGTGACGCGATTAACGAGCGTAGAAGGAGGGTTTTAAAATGTCATCATGCTCGTTGCTCTTCTTAGGCCTTACTTCTTTTTTTTTCTTTCGGAACTCGATGGTCACGCTGCTCAAGTGTCTTTAGCGGTTTCCTAGCATGGCGGTCCCGCTGCCTAAATACACCCAAAGGGTAGTCCCCTATCCCAGCGGTTCCCTAAAGTACTACATCGCGACATCGCAGGGAAAGCCCTCACGACACACGCGCGCCAGTCTTTACGCGTCGTCTGTCTTCTCCTGTGTGTGCTCTATCATAGAGTGCTTTACATGGAGTTGCTATAGATTTGATGTAAAATCACGTCATGGTCGGAGTGAAACCAGCTCATAGCAGATGGCATAGCCGCCTGATGGCCTATATTGTATGTCACGTTAAGGTCATCATCATCGTCGGGCGTCGGGCGAGAATGTAAGTGACGGTGGTGCTCCAAGCCGGACACCCCCCCCCATCGTCACTGCTCCACAGAGTATGATATTGCCTGCCTTGTGTCCAAGCAGCGAGCCAACGGAGAGATGATAGTAAAACACCATGAACCATATGGAGAACGCTTCCCAACACCGACAACCCTGCGTCCCCTCGGGATACTCTTTGACAGCTCACATTTTACCCTTGTTGGCCTCGTCGTGTCAGAATCAACGGCGAAGGGGGACCACATGAAGCCGGTCATTGCACAATCTGTTAAACTATTGGAAGTTGATGTGACGCGAGCAAAGAGCACATGCACGAAGAGTGTATTGTAGATGTCGCCGTCATACTCGTTGATCTTGGACCTGCTTGCCCACGCCAGCCCTTGCAGGTTGAGACAAAAGCCACCGTCTGTCTCCTCCTGTGTTTGCTCACGGTTTATTTGCCCTTTTTTGGTTCCTTGTAGGTGTCGGAGTCCGCGGCGAAGGAGTACCAGATAGAAGAAGCCTCGAGCAAGATGGAAGCAACCATTGCATATCTATAAACGATTGAACGTTGATTTGACGGGAGGAAAGAGCACAGAAAAAGGTTATACATGTCCCCGCCGTACTCGTTGTTCTTAGACCTGCTGACCCACGAACTAACTTCTGGCTAGCCCTGTAGACTATACTTTGTGCTCACGACCACGACTTACCCTCGTTGATTTCCTGCTTCAGGTGTCGGAATCAGCGATGAGGGTGTACCAGGTAGAGGAGGCGCTTGACCAAGATGAATTCAACCATTCCTCATCTATGAACTATTGAAAGTTGTTATGAAGCGAGTAAATATCATACAGAAGAAGGATATGTATACATGCCACCACCATACTCGTTGATCTTGAACCTGCTGACCCACAAACTATAAACACTTCTGGCTAGCCCTGTATAGGTCGTGATAGTGACTTACCCTTGTTGGTTCCTTCTTCCTTGCAGGTGTCGGAGTCCGCGGCGAAGGAATACCAGATAGAAGAGGCGTTGACCAAGATGGAGGCGGAGTGGACGGACAGTCGGCTAGAGATCGTGGGGTACCGCGAGACGGGGACGGGGATCCTCAAGGGGGTCGATGAAATCAACACTGTCCTTGACGAGCAGGTAACACAGCACGCAGTTTTATTATCACAAAGCAGTGTTGTTATGATTACTGTCACGGGAAACACAAATGGTACAGCAGGTTCGTACATCGGTCGTATCTGTATATAGACATTGGACGGACAGTCGGCTGGAGATAGTGGGGTATCGTGACACCGGGACGGGGATCCTCAAGGAGGTCGACGAAATCAACGCCATCCTTGACGAACAGGTAAATATGTAAATTTTACCCGAGGGTACTGTACCTGACATCGGTTCATGTGGCTAATATGGATAACTCAGTAGGTCTGTAAGGGTGAACCAATTAGGGCGGTCACCACGGTGGTCTAGTGGTTAACCTCGAACACTACTAAGGTTGGAGTCAGGGGTTCAAATCTCGGTATGGAGATTTTTATT
>JAYJMJ010000599.1:3549896-3563963 GCA_036873875.1 Laminaria ephemera | reverse complement strand
CCGACCTATAATCCTTCATGAGGACATACACATCCCGTAACACGCGCGATCGGGGTATCACACACAGCTTGCAAATATGAGTTTCGACGAAATCCTAGATCTCACAGCTGTACTCGTAGTGTATTTTTAATTTTTATAAAAAACCACCCCGGGCTGCAGGGTTAAGGTGTGTGTCCGAAGCGAGACGCTATCAGGTCATAGGAGCCATACGACACGCGCACAGCATACTGATACTCGTATATGTAGAGCTGTGAGTCTGTACGACTTAAGTCACCAACTAGCTATTAGTCGGACTAATAGTTAAGTCGTTTCCCGGAGGTGCCGACTATCCGACTTGTTGGGTTTCCATACTTGTAGGAAGGGTTGTTTAAAGCGGGATGCATTGTTTCTTTTTTGGGCGGGCCCTCCTCGCCTGACTTAAGTCGACAAGTGGGCTGGCCATCAGCTGGCCATCAGCTGGCTTCGCCAGCCGACTTTCCGACTAAAGTCAGTTAGTTGGCGAACGGCACCTACCGACTATTTTTTAGTCATGAAATCCTGCCGACTCACAGCTCATTGCTGCACGCTCTTTTTAGACGGTTGATAACATCGCACTTCTCGTGTTTTTGGCCGATATAAATGGCTCCCAAAACTACCCCAGAATGTCCAGCCTACCGGTACCCGGTACAAGCCATCTATTAATAGAGTATAAAGCCTAGAGTACGCAGGCAGCTCAAGATACCGTATATGACAGTGTATACCACACCCCCCGTGATAATATTTTGGGTTTTGGAATTTTATTACCGGGGGTGGTATACCGTGGGAGTGTGGTATACACCGTACCCCCGGTGATAAAGTGGGCGGTCGTTTGGGATTTTAGATTATTCACGACCCCGGGTGGTATATACTGCAGGGGTGTGATAACATGGGGGGCGATAACAGTGGTTTCAAACGAGTCTTGCTGCCATATTCTAGGCAGACGGGGGGGTGATAATAACGGGTGTGATAGCAGTTGCAAAAGAGTTTTGCTGCCACACTCCAGGCAGGTACCAAGGCGTGTGATAGTAAGGGGTGTGATAACAAGGGGGTGTCGTAGCACACCTCAAAGCGGTGCGAGTACCGTACCGGTACCGTATTTCACGCGATTTGATCTGAAAGCATTTTTTTATTGTAATTCTCCTGTGGAGCTAGCTACCGGTAGTTCCCTGATGGCAATCCAAAGCTATTCAAGCCGGGGATGGTAGCCAATATCCCCTTCTGACACGGAGTACACTACCGTACCATAACGCATGATGAGCGCATAAACAAATAGGAAACAGGCAAGAAATGCAAAGCGGCATGCAATACGATACCGGTAGAGATAGCAAACATAATACAAGGAAAGCACAAAGTAGGGAAGACTTGTGAAAAACAAAAAGCTCCAGACGGTTAAAAACAGAACTTCCATGAATGAGACCATGCTGTTTTCAACCGCAGCCGGTCACGCAACATGTGCTGCAAAAGTAGGCTACATACGTGGACTACCGGTGCCAAGCGCACCCCATCAAAGACATAAGATACTTAGCAGCAACAACATCAGTCCACAACAACGACACTAGTCGCCGGAAGCCCCACACCACCCCAGGCCACTTCTTCAACATCCGAGTCATCGTCGTCGTCCCCGCCCCCCGCCGTGTCGTTATCATCCTCGATTTCCAAGACCTCAAATATGCTGGAGATGCTGCCAGGGTCAACCTCCTCCGCACCGCCAGGGGCCACAGCGACGTCTGCGTCCAGGGGCCTCCTCTGGGCGTCGGCGTTGAGCTCCTTCTGGGCCCAGGCCGCATCTCCAGACCCGTCAACAGCAAGTAGAAGGCCAGCTTTCTTCCAGCTCGAACGGATACTGTCGGCATCCACCACACCCCACGCTTTTTTTACCCACTGCGCCAGAAGACCTCGTGAGGGAGGCTCCGGGTATCCGCGGCTGTCGCGGGTGAGGCCAGGGGAAGCCATGCGGTCGTCGTAGAGCCTGGACATGATTGATTTGAAGAGCTTGTTCACAAGGCCATCGCAAGGCTGAAGCTTAGGAATCAACCCTCCAGGGATGAGGAAGAGCGTCGTGTTCGATTTCGCCATCGCTTTTTTGGACACGTCCGTCTTGTGGACGGTGTAATCATCCCACGCTAGCAGTGTGTCTGGCTGACGGTAGCTTTCAAATACCCCCTCTGCCCGCCCCCCGCGCCCTGGGCGCTGGTTCCACAGTTGGGGCACCCAAACCTCGTTGAACACCCGCTGCGTGTGCCACGCTTTGGGGTCCACCGCGTATACAACACCCCGGGGGTACGTGTTGCCCTTCTTGTCCTTGTAAGTTTTATACTCCCTCTCGATGCTTTGGGCTGCCGGGGTTTTCCCTGGCGGCGTAGGCTTGCCCTTGAAGATGAGCAATGCCGGGAGCTTCCCCCCGTTCGCATCCACTGCCAGCACGGAGGGGTGCGCATCTTTTCCATGCCACCAGTTTTGACGCCAAACTCCTTCTGGCCGACATGCTGCGAGATTCCACACAACAGAAAAAAGGCTTTTTAGAACACAAGGACCATTACAGACAAGGGTTGCACATTCTTGACGCATAAAGAACACAATAAAATATACCGGTATACCGGTATAATCGGTATAGCAGTGTACAGCAATCACGCAACCCAAAATTCAACAACACGACGCACAAACAAAAACTAGGGCACCTCCGCACAACACAAACACCCTCGCTCACCGCCACGGTCGTCTTGCCAGAGTTCTCGAACCACACCGGGGTTTCATCCATGTTGAAGGTCTGGTTCAGGGGGAACTTAAGACGTCGCTCCGAAGGACCACCAGCGCCCCCCCTCCGCCCCGCCCCCCTCCTCCACCTCCCACACCTCCGACTCCGTTGCAAAGGTCAAGCGCGGAAGGGACGTCGTAGCGAAGCCCCCTCCACTCCCCCGCTGCTTACAGGGCAATCGAAGCCCACCCGGTAGGAAGTTTCTGGCCTTGCCGGGTAACAGCCCGTACAGACAAGCGGTGCCTCTTGAGAAACCTCTTGCACCAAGCAGTCTTCTTGTTGCGGTGCCGGAGGTTGCCCTCATGATCTGTCGGCGGGGGCCTCGCTCCGAAGAAAAGCGGCTTCAGTTCGACGGCCTTGTGCTTTATCATCGTTGTCGAGACACGGGTCGAGACGGCGTCGGTGCGGAGGTCGTTGATCCAGGCTACGATTTCAAGCTCGACGTCCAAGTTCGGTGCCATCTTCCCGGGGTGCAGAGACAGCAGCTTCTTCGCTTTTTTAGTGCCTCTGACCGCGGCGAGCTCGGTCGCCCTCTGCACCTGGTCCTCATACTTCTCCCGATCCTTCATCCACGCTGCCAGCGTCGCTTTGTCAGGAAGACCCAGGGCCTTAGTGGCATAGGTTATGCCGACAGTCCCGCCCGGCCCCTGCCCCCCCTCTACCTTTTTTCGCGCGTACATGATCGCGTCCAGTTTCAGGCAGGATCTCGCAGTTGGGCTCTTCCAATCTAAACGAGCACAAACATGTGGTGCATGTGGGGCAGTAACATAAAACGCAGGTGGCTTAGAAATAATGTAGAAAAAATGTCTGCGAACTAACAAGCCCAACGCTGTGACGAGAGCAACAGGGGCATACCGGTATTCATGCCGAAATTGGCGACGATTCAGAAGACACACCGGTACTATCGGTATACATATGATACCGGTACGCCCACAGGTTCTGTATGATATGTGCGCAGGTTTAGATGTACGGTAGCTCAAGCTGGGGCATCTCTCTGATAGGTTGGGTGTCGTCGACGTTCAACGCTAGCGCCACGCGTGCGAATGGAAAAAAAAATCGCCGTTGTTGTTGTTTTTAACGTAGCACTGCACCTTCGTTTTTTGGGACAAACTACTTGGAATTAGTGTGTGTTTTTTCAGTAATTGTTCATAGTACCGGTGCTTGATATAAATTACCAGGTACCACAAAATATGTACCTGGTATGATCGTATTTATACGTATCAGTAGCTCGTCTCAACAAAACATCGCCGTGTCCTATCGGTAAAAACGATTGGCCTTTAAACGTGTTTTGCGTATTAACGGTTCTCCGTCTTCAAAATCAATACTCGTGGTGGCGTACGTGGTACGTGAAAATACATTCTGTTACCGGTATGCACGTACCGACATGGTATGTACTTCGTACCGGTATACGGTATGCTTGTAAGATACTGTAATAGGAAAGATGTTGCCGAGAGGGTCCCGAACCATTGTCTCGGCACGATGAAGAGTTTTATGGATCAGGGTGTACCACACTTTTAGCCCCAAAGATCCGTATAATAACCGCGGTTCTTATGTACGGTTCCACAAACTATTACAGAAGACCGAACTATGTCATACCGGTACCAGTACTACGGTATACCAGTGCAGGTAGCATTCAACGGAAACACACACCAGAAAAAAACGCGCGAAAAATAAGACATAACGAGTCATCAAACTACCGGTACTGGTACGACGAAAGGCCACAAGAGAGAAGGAGGCTCACGCGACGGACGGAGGGAACGAGTGGGATAGCACGAGTCGGCGTACCTGTTCTTGTTGACATCGATGTCGCCGGACGTCAAATGGAGGAAGCAGAACTTGGGCTTGCCGGTGGTAGTTTGCCCCGGTTCCGCAATGCATGGCTGGTTCTCGCACTTTGGCTCGCCGCAGACCAAGAGCTCTGCTGTGAGGGCCTCAGCACCAGGCGTCGTGGCTGGCACATCTGCGGGTGCCGGTACCCGCACTGTTGTGCGGACCGCAGCAGCAGTCGCAGTGGCTGGAATGTCGACGGGCTCTGCCGTGAAAGCCTCCGCACCGGGAGGCACAGATGTGGTTTGCGCACGACGGCCAAAAAAAGACGCGATCGAGCCTGGAACCGCAGCAGTCGTCTGAGCCGCAGACATGTTTTGCCCGTTGCGATGGACCACGCTTGCACTCACGCTTGCACTACGGCTCTGTACCTCCTCCACCTCCATCCATGCTGCTGGTCTCCATACTGTAAGCTGTGGTACCGGTACTCTCGCACACCTGGTGTGCTGCTGCTGCTGTGCTGTTCCGGTACCGGTAATCGTTTTGTTGATCGCGGCACGCTTTCACCTGCGGTGATAACTTGGGGGTGTCATAATGACAATGAGGCATTACCTCAGGGGGTGTGGTATACACCGTACCCCGGGTGATAACTCGGGTGGTCTTTTAGGATTTTAGAATAATGGCCACCCGGGTGGTAACCGTGGGGGTGTGGTATACAAGATGGGGTGTGGTATACACTGTCATATACGGTACTGTAGACAAGTGGCTATTGGCCAATCGTCGAGCTTGTGGGATGAGTTTTTTACTTGGTGTCAGACTGCTGTACCTGTTTTTGACTCCAAGCGTAACAGGTGTACCTGTTTCTGGTTATTGTCCTTTCCTATTTGTCTACCAATGTAGAGCACCATGGTATACCGGCATTTCAATAGAAATGGCTTCCGTGGGGTTTTCATGGCTCATGGGCTTTCATTGATTTTCACGGTACAGTATTTCCATGGAGGCTCCATACGGCACTTTCATTTTCGACGCGTGCGACGATAGGGAGGGGTAATACTTTTGGCAAAAACTTTTTTCTCGATGACGGGGCTCCTTAACCCAAATTCGTCAGAATGCCATCCTCGTTTTTTTGCGATATGAAAACTTTTTATACCTATTAATAGGCCATGGGTTTTGGGTGAGGTATAGAGCTCCTCAAGTGAGGAGCCCCAGAAAAAAAATGGTGCACCTTTACCGTACGAGTAGCATGTGTCTTTCACGTTTTCATAGTACTTCCAATGAACGCTCCACTGTCGCAAGTTCATTGATGGCCTTTCAGGGGAGTATAGGGGCTTCCATGGGTTTTCGTGGATACCTAATGATAACCATATGCCATATCCATCCACGGAATGCCCTGGAATCCCATGAGACCCACGAAAGATGTGGAACCGACAATCATTAAAGTTTCTTGAAACTTGTCACGGAACTTCCATGAAACTGTCACCGGACGTCCATTAAAACTGCCATGGGGCTGTCACGGAGCTCTCGTGAAAGTGCCGTCAAGTTTACCGTATAACGCGCAAGATAACACACCCCCCCCTGTCGGACAGGAGGCGGTCTCTAAAACCAAGTGAAAAAAATGAGGAAAAAAAAGGGGGAAAAAAGAGTTTTCTCTTAAGTCGTCCTGTCATCACAGCGCTCCGGCTTGTTTTTTCATTCTGACCTTTGGGGTGTGTTGTCGTTTTCTCTTTTTGCCGTGTGCCCCTGCCCCTGCCATGAATGTTTGAGCCGGTTTGCTCCAAAACAGGGGGAGCCCGCAAAACGAAAATGGTGGCGTTGGCATGATCTCCTTGAGGTCGTTCCATAGACGCATCGCTCCGCGTTTGCACTTTTTTTCCGTTGGCTTGGAAATTCGTCCGAGGGGGTGTGTTATCTTGCGTGATGTGTTATACGGTATGGACCCGTCACGGAGATAAATGCTCTTGAACTGTGACGAAATTGCCACGGAGTTTCATGGGGCTGCCATGAAGAGCAATCAACACGGTAGGTGGCCCCCATAGTGCGACGGGGCAGCAGGGTCTCTTATATACCCACGTCCCTTCACAAATTTGGCCCCTGTGAAGGTTTCTAGCTGGATGTGTTGCGTTTCTCAACCGGGAGACTGATGGTAGCCCCTTATAAGAGACTTGGGGGTCCCTTATTGAGTGTTGCACTCACTGTAAGGGACGAGGTCCTTTAAAGTGGGGATAAACGGTGCGGAGAAATTTGAGGCTCATTGTATACAGTTTTTCCTTATTGCGGGTCCATTAAAAGGGGCCAGCTACAGCTGTAACGGGTTTCTCGGGATCTATGGAGGTTCACGGATGGATGAAAGTGCCATGAAACTGCCATAAAAGTGTCACGAAAGCTTCACCAAAGACCAAAGTGCCATTCAAATTGCCAGCGCCATTGAGTTTCATCGAGCTGTCACGTGGTTGTTGCACGGAGGTGCCGCGAAAGTGCCACGAACGTGTCGTAAACTGTCATTGAAGTGCCACGAATGTCTCATAGACTGTCATGAAAGGGCCTTGGAATTTCACGGATGGATGAAAGTGCCATGAAAGCGTCACGAAAGGCGAAAGTGCCATCAAAGTGCCAGTGCCATGGAGTTTCATCGAGCTGTCGTATGGTTGTTGCACGAAAGTGTCGTAAATGTCATTCACGTGCCGCGAAAGTGTTATAAACTGTCAAGGCCATGAACTTTCACGGAGGAGCTGTCACAACGTACTAACTTTCCCGAAAGTGTTTTTTTTGCATGGAACGAGTACATACGTAGCGCTACAGCTCTCTGCTGCCTCCTGCTTGCTTGTATCATGTTGTATGTAGCTACTACCGCTGTGCTTTCTGCTGCTGCTACGGTACACGTACATTCGCGCGGCCTGTTTTTTGGTGATTTACTCTGCATTTATTTACTCCACAGGAGAAACAAAAGACTCGAAAATACTGTTGTAGACGTAACGTACAGCTATCTGTACCAGGTATCATACAGCAGCAATGCACACAGCAGTATATAGAGCAGCAGTGAGAGCTGAACAAAAAGTTGAGGCAGGCAACAGCAGCTGCAACATGTCCTCAATTCCAACTTCTCACCTTCATCGTTCAGCTCTTTTGAGTAAAACATCCTTCCAACTTTTAGACTATTTAGAAAAAAATGAAAAATACACTTTATTAGCTTGTGAGATCGAAACATTCATCGAAACTCATCTTTGCAAGCTGCGTGTGATGCTTCGATCGCGCGTATAATATCACCTTCACCATTATTTTGAGTCGTTTTTGTCACACGGTCCTTCACTTACTTTTTCATCTGGACGTACATTAGTGGGAGGGTGTTCGTGATTTCAAAACTCTTTTGGGTTGGATAAAATGTAAAACTAGTATTGAAACCGACGAATTTCATAGCCCATGGCCAACCAACCCACTAAACAATTAGGTTGGAAATTGAAAAAATGGTACCAGGGGAAAAAAAAAAAAAACATATTTTGTATCTGATTTTTCTTGGGTTTGGTTGGCCTTGGATTGTGATTTTGACGGTTTTACTAATATTATACCCAACTCCTAACCAACCAAAGTTGGTACATAGCTTGCTGCCACTTGCTGGGTTACTGTTTTTTGCTTTGTTTTCATTTTTGTCGTGCCGTCTTGTTTCACTCTTTTTTGTTCTTCCTGAGTACACCTCTTCTCTCCTTCCTGCGTTCCCTTTTTCCCTTTTTCTTTCCATTTCCTTTTTTTTTTTTCTTCTATCTTATTTTTATTTTCTTCCTCGCAGATATATTCTGATGTACTGGCTTGCACATGCTTCCGTCCTCGTATTCATTGCGGTTGGCATTGCATGGCCAAGTTTGCTGTATTTGCAATGTGCATTTCTGTCTTGTAGTCTGTGACCACAGAGCTCGTCCCTCTAGGAGGCGTCGGCACGGACACTGCTTGTGCTGGATGTAGATGGGTTATAGAATCATATGGCGGTATAACACACAACAACACGAAACATCTCCTCGGACTATTTCCAAGCTCTTTTTCTCGACGGGGAGACTGCACGATAACTGCGTTTATGGTAAAATCTCGACAAGACCGTTCCAGCGCCATCCTTTTCTGGCTGTGGGTTGTGCCTATCCCCGTCGCTTTGGAGAAAACGGGCTCGGCAATTCTTCCCATTGGAGTGTTATCTTGTGTGCTATACTCGTGCGGTAAGAGTGAGTGTGGTCATATATCGGCCGCAAATACCATCTACAGGAGGAGCGGCGGCCTTGTTGCGTGTGTCTTTTACTTGATTTTAGCGGCCAGGTATACCTGATTTTAGACGCTGCCCAAAAAAAATATGTACAGCAGTGTAGACTTTTCCCATTTTCGTCAAAATTGTCACAAAAGACAGGAAACACAGACGAAACTCAGAATTGCAACACCAAAACTATAACCAAAACCAAACCTCGAAACTCGAACAAAACTCACGTCGGCTCGGATGCTTCGCTGACTTTGATCTTGAACATCGGTCCGTGCAGGTTGCCGAGGTGGTCCGTCGCCGACGAGGTGCCCCCCTTAGGTAGCTTGAGATACGTCCTAGACTCCCTGCACCCCTTGCTTGCGAGGCAGTAGTACCTCCCGCTGGGCTTCTGACCTTTCCGAGCAAGATGCGCTTTGTTCTGGTCCATCGGGGACCCACCAGCAGCGGCGGCGGCAGCAGCAGCAGCAGCAGCAACTGCGGTAGCAGCTGCTGACTGGATCTCGTCTACACGTACGCCGTACATGTAGATCACGGATCGGTTTGCAGAGGGGGGTGGGACTGCTGCGAGCTTGAAGCCTTCGGGGCACAAGAAGGTTCGCTGGGCCTCTTTGATGATCTCGATTTCCGATGCAAGATCGGATGATCTCAGGCGGGAGGAGTTGGTGGTAAGGCTGCTGCTGCTGCTGCTGCTCCTCCTGTGGCTGTAGCTGTTGTAGAAAGGGTAGTCGTTATCGTTGTCGCTGTTGTACTTCGTTGGAGCAGCAACACCACCACCACCTTCGTGTTTTCTTGCTGCTGCTATAGGTGTAGGTGTCATTGCAACGCTGGGTTGTTGTGTAGTGATCATTGCTTCGTGTTGGCCGGGGACTCTCGTTGAGGGTAGTAGAGTTGCCCGTGCACTGTCTCGTGCAAGGGAGGAGGGAATGTCAGCACAACATCCCCCACCACCACCAACACCACCAACAACATCGAAACAACCATCAGAATAGGGTGCTACGCCATCAACTCTGGCGGTGCTTCTAGCTGCCTCCATCAATCACCGCTCGAAGATCGGGTGGGTGAAGCCTGGTGCACGTCGAGGTAGGGTGTAGGCGTCGTGCACGCAAGGCAGGCCGACAGAAGAAGATGCTGGAAGGCAAACTGTTCGCGTCCCTTCGTTGCGGCCCAAAAGCCCAAAAGCTAGGCCGAAAAAGCCCCTTCCTTTCTTTCTGCTTTCGTCTTTCGGTCTTTCGTCGCAACTTTCGGGGTTTGTGAAAATTAGAACTTGAACGCCTAAAGCTCTCCTAGAAACCTTTCATCGCCCTGCTTTGGGCGTTCCTATAGCGGGGACGATACATAATAATCCCCCCGCTTCTATTTACCGCACTGCTTCGGGCAGCAACAGCAGCGAGAAGTACCCGAAGCACCGCGACCTCGCAGCGTGCCTGGCTGCCACCTGTCAACTGAGTCAGCAGTAGCAGCAGCAGTAGTGTCGGGATGTGGCAGGCATTTGTGCCCGCGAGTGACCCAGAAAGCGGAAAGGAGGGCCGGTACAGCAGCTCCAAGAAGCGACAGCGTGCCGAGTTTTCATATGACGGACAAGCAGTGTCGTCCTTGTACAAGAGCATTGTCCGACCAGGTAGGCACCGCTATAGCTAGATACAGCAGTGGTGCAGCCGGCGACGGGTGTGTGGACGAAGTCGCTCGTCTTGGCCTGATTTCATCGACGACGAATCGTTTCGTTTTTTAATATCTGCGAGGTTTACCCCCTGAGGCCAGAGCCCAGAGACCTTGAGGGCGTTGCTGCTGGGCTGCTGCTGCTGCTGCTGCTTCTGTAGTTTGGGTTCCAAGCAGTACGAAGTACCGGCGATTATTCTCAGTGTTGTCTGTAGTGCTCACGACGCGCGGTGCAACCCCGACACACGGTACACAAACAGCAGCAGTAGCAGTATAACTGCGGCGGCATCGACACCAAAAATAGAACTCGCCCTGTTGACCCTGTTTATCCTCCACGAGCCGCAAGCAATGTACTCGTATGTATATCGAACAACTCAGACACCGCACCCCTATTGCCGAGATCGGACAACAGCAAGCACACGACGACAGCAGGACACAGCAGGGAGCCCAGTAAGCGGGTCCCACCCGCGACACTGGGTGCGCACGGCATAAGCGGCGGCTTGTCTGCTGCCTGGTGCTGTGCGCTGATGCCTCTCCCACTGCTGTGACACCGCTATGATTGTTTGCGTAAGGTCATGATTGGCTGAAACAAAAAATCGCCGGTCTTGGTTTCGTTCTTTGCGGCCGGCAGCAGCGGCGGCGGCGGCGGACGTATTATCCGTAATCCGGCTCCAATGGGGTTCCTCATTTTTGGTGCCGTATAAATTAGAAACTCGCATAAAACGGATACAATTATAGGAGGCAAGGCAAGGGCAGCCAGCGACCAGCAGCCAGCATCCTCCTCAACGCTTTGAATCAGACAACAGGCGTGTAATTTCTCGTTTTTCGTAGCGGTGGGTGAAAAAGGGCTGTAACTTGAGACTGTACCTTAAGCCCTCTTAGCACCCACTCGGAAACCGCAAAAAAAAAATTCAACTACAACCATGTCTAAAGAGCCCGGACTCTTTGGGCCCACCAGAGCAGACAGTACATCACTTTTCAAAGCTTTGGCGTGTAAACGGGGCATTCAAAGTCCACTCAAAGAGCATGCCTCTAAAACCAAGTAGTACCACATAAATTTGGGCCCATTTCATGGGCCCTATAGCGTTCTATTAATAGTGCTAACAGGGTTAAGCAGAGGAGTTATTTCAGTTGCAGCGAGGGCGTTTTACTCTCTACCAGGTGTTTACTGTTCCTTACGGCCCAACCGCTGGGTACGAATAGCAGGTTTTAGGGAGCAGACGGTCCGAAGGACCTCCTCCCACCCCTACCCCCCTCACCTCGCCTCGCCTTCCTCATCCCTTTCTCACTTGTATTAATAGTGCTACTGAATGTCAGCCATAGGCAACAGCAGCAGCCTGTGCGCCTCGACGATGTGACCGGCTCCAACAACTCCATACGGGCATACCTTGCGTATAGGCATTTGAGTATACTAGTACGGTAGTTGTCTAGGTCAGATCAGCTCATACCCTCGTATGAGTAAAACAAATTTCAATGTACTGGTATGTATATTGGAGGGCACCTTACCACTTATTAGACACTAGACACTATGGTTGAAGGTCACTGTGTACGATACGAACATTACTAACCCGAACCCATGTTCGTTTATAAACCACTGCTACTCAGCCAGCGCTGACTGAGTGTCTCAGTAGTGGTTTATCTTTATATCGAACAACCCAGACCCAGTCAACCAATGTTTAGGGCTAGTCCTCTTCGTCCCGTACACAGTAGTACACAGTGTACGTCAACCAAGTGTCGAATACCTGGTATGTGGTAAGGTCTACTGGTATATCGGCCTTACAACCATCAAGTTGAATTCGAACCAGCTTCACGGTTAATGTCGTTTTTTTTCGAAATTACGCCTCCGCAGGTGTTCCCCACCGTGGCGCCAGCAGCAACGAAACGAACCTCAACGAACACAACGACAACGACAACGACAACGATAACTTCAACAGCAACTTCAACGACAATAGCAACGACAACTTCAACTGCAATGGTAACACGACTCGCCGCTTAAGAATTGAGCGGCCACCGACATCGTTGATAGCGGAGGAGGAGGAAGAGGAAGAAGAGGAAGAACCGGCGGCGGGGGGATTTGCAGAATCGGACGTTTTCGGCCCGGCCCCAAACCCTAACTCTACGCGAGAGTATGGGCCAAATAATAAGGAGGAGGAAGCGGGGGTGGAGGGGGACGGGAAGGTGAAGGGGTTTTTTTGTCGGGTGTGCGGGGAGCGTGTGAAGTCGCTATCGGGGGAGAAGCACAACACTTCGACCCTGCACATCTTCAACCAGCAGCACAGACCGGCGGACAGAAAGGTGCGTTGAATATTTCGTGGGTGGTTGGAGACCGATTGATCGGCCGGTCTGTATGTTCAGGTCCGCCAATCGTTGATGGGTCAGTCGGTCCAATCGCTGATGGCTCAGCCAATCTGTTCAGTCCCGCCAATCGCTGGCTGGCCAGTCAGTCTGCTCAACTCGGCCACTTAGCACCGCCAATCACCGCTGGCAAAAAAGTCGGATTTATCGTTCGTTCGACCGCACAAGCTTCCACCAGCCGATCCAAGGATACACGGCTATTATTAATAGTGGTTCCTGCAGCCGTTCCTTCTATTTGACTCCGCGCCTGCAATGTAAACGGCTCGGCGCAGCTTCGACAAAATGGTTGGTAGTCCACACTACAGTAACTCCTATTTTCTTTTTTGTTCCGAGAATCACCCCTGGCGGTCGGGGTTGTGGTTTAAAGTCATCTGTATTCCAACCGCTTTGTTGGGGCTGGGTCAAGGTTTATAGACCCCTCCGCCGCGCTGGGTTAGGTTTAGGGTCTATCGTCTAGTATATTTGCAACCATGTTGTCGAAACTGGGCCATGGGCAAGACAGCCTTCCGCCGCGCTGGTGCCGCCTTGGTTCAACCTTTGGTGTAGTGTCGTCTCGTCCTTTCTTGTCTTTCTTTCTGTCTGCCTGCCCTTCAACCTTCTACCACGCCCACTGCTGTACCATTTATTCATTTTCGGTGTATTCGTGAACAAGCTGGGCGCCGTGCTACGGCAGGTACATGTATCCTTACCCATACATCCAACCCATCCACCCACGCCGACCAACCCACCCACCCCTACCCCGGCTTATCCACTCATCCCACACCCACACCCCACCCGCACCCCCCAACACAACCCCCACCCTCACCCCCAGGTGCAGATAGACATGAGCAACCGAGCTTTCCAGCTGCTACACCCATACCACTCACCCCCAACCCCACCTCCACCCCTAATCCCACCTTCACCCCCAACCCCAACCCCAACGCCGCCCCCTCCCCCCAGGTGCAAATAGACGAGAGCAACCGAGGGTTCCAGCTGCTGGAGTCGATGGGCTGGAACCTGGACGAGGGTCTAGGCGCCCGAAAGCAGGGTCGCGTCAATCCCCTCAAGACTACCTTCAGGCAGGGCAAGACTGGCCTAGGGGCGGGCGAGAAGCTCCGCGCTCGCGTGACCCATTTCCCGTCCCACGTTCCGGCCCAGGCTTTGAATGCTCCCGATGGAAAGAGTGACGCTGTTCGGGCTCACGAGAGCCTCGACCGCCGACGCCGCCGTGGTGGGGGTGGTGGTGGGGGTGGGGGAGGAGGTGGTGATGGTGGTGGTGGTAGTTGGGGGGGCGGTGGAGGAG
>JAYJMJ010000599.1:3497107-3518814 GCA_036873875.1 Laminaria ephemera | reverse complement strand
GCTCCCGCCCCCCCCCACCCCGCTGCCGCCATCGTCTCCAACGAACTGACGGGGGGCGCGGTGGGCCATTGCGCGAGACGGGACGCTCTCCTGCCGTGGTGCTGAGGCGCGCGCAGCGCGGTGCTGTTCCGGGTGACGCAATCACCCGCTTTCGAGACGGTGGTTGCAGCGAAGGCGTGCAGTCGTCGGGACAGGTACGGGCGGGGGCTGTGGGCGTTCCTGAAAGTTGACAGCGCGGTGACTTGGGGGAGGAGGTCGCGCCGGCAGTAGTCGGAGAGCTGTCGGTGGCAGCTCCCGTCCTGGTTGTGTTTGCGTGGGTAGCAGCGATTGCGGTGGTGTTTTGTTTTGTGCGCACGAACATAGAGGCGGTGAACGGTTAGCGGCGAGCGGCATGTGGCGTGCAAATGGTCCCGACGGACAGCGGCGGCAGCAGCGGCGGCGGCGGCAGCAGCAGCAGCAGCAGCAGCAGCAGCACTGCTGGAGGAGGAGGAGGAGGAAGGAGGCACCGCATCAGCAGCAGCAGCGGCAGCAGCGGTAGCAGCAGTAGCAGAAATAAAATAATTGCATGTTTCCTTGGGGCTTTCTTTCGATTCCATGTGTGGACACAGCAGGACGCAGCAGCACACAACAATCGGTACATCAATATACCTGTGATATTCGTAACACATAAAGACTTTTGCTCCTGTACGTAGTACGTAGTCTTCCTCGTAGAAATCAGATACGAGTCGGTGGTGCTGCCTGGAAGTCTCACCTGGTGCACGTGCGTGAAAGCTGCGCCCGATGGCTCCATCACCACAACGGAATGCTGCCGAGGCATACCATTTCCACCCCGGACGTCGCCGCCGTCGCAGGAAGGAAAGACTCCCAGAGCAGCTCCGTTTTCGAAGAGTAGCAGCCTGTTGGGCTCCATCCGTCTATCTATCATATGTGTCCAACCAAGGACCTAGACCTAGACCTCTCCTCTCCTCTCCTTCCCTCTCCTCTACGTGCTTCCACTTTCTTGTTTACACCCACAGCGCCGCCAATTTTTGGCCTTTGCGGCCTCTCGACCTTTGTCTACAGCAGCAGCACACAGCACCAGCGGCAGCAGCAGGAAGAAGCAACAGCACCAGCAGCACCAGCACCAACACCAGCACCAACACCAGCACCAGCAGCACAAGCAGCACCAGCAGCACCAGCACCAAAAGTAGCAGCAGCAGGCAGCAGCAGTGCTGGTGTACGTGTACCAGAATACTCGCACAACAGAGATACCCGTACGGGCGTTTTTATTTTTTATGTCACGTCCACAGGTGAGCTCGTATTTGCGCCGGCGAGTCTGCGTACGTGCCAAGTGCCACAGACCACCTGTGGATACACGAGAGACAACGCTCCTCCAGCCCTTCAAGAGGGGCAAGCACCACAACACCACAACACAACGACAGCGTCCTGGCGTGTGTACAAGTGTCCAAGAGCAGTTTGGAATTTTTTGAAAATATTTTGAAAACTTTTTCGTATGTTTGGTTTGGTTCTAGATGTATAGCTTCTGGAACCAAATGGAACTCCTCATTCTACGCCATCTACGATATACGATCTACCATTATATAATACGACCTCGACCTACGACCTGCGATCCAAACTATTTTGCCATCACAAGGGTAGATACCTCTGGCTCGAGACAGCCTCTAGACGGCTGTACAGATAACCTCCCTGAGTTGGCCGATGCAGCGGAAGCCCGTCCTATCTGCAAAGCTCCAAGACGGTCAGGAAGTAGAGCAGGTAGCGCATCCTTGCCTTGTTGCGGACTGCTGGTTACCTTTCGTCTGAAAGAATGAAACCGTCCTGAACTAAATATTTTTCGACTTCCCAACAGGCACAGAACACGCACATCATGCACACGGTTCATCTCACGGCTCCGCTCGAGCAGCCCTTGGCGTGCTCCTTAGTATTGCTCCTTGCTCTCTGTCACACCAACACACTCCACCTCCAACTATCAACCGAACATACCTTACCAGCATTACCAGGGTGCATCATCAAACGTATACACGCATCGTCATAAACTATGGAGGCCCTTCGCCAAGTGTTCCACGACTTCACGTCCTTCGGGGCGGGACAGGCGGGATCGTCTGAGATGGATTCTGCTAAGTTCGTCAAATTTGCGAAGGTACATTACACAAATAGCCGCTGGCCGCCTTGAACGTGTCCAATGCGCGTACACATGACAAACGTTCACGAACGCGTCGTGTTGCACAGTCGGCGGTCAGCTCCGTTGTCTCTTAAAAAAGTGCGACGCAGGAACCTCTCGCAGCTATTAATAGCTGCGGTGCTCTTGTTGTTATACAAACTAGTTGGCGCACGGTGGAGGGGCCGACGTTTGCTTGCGTAGACCAAACAGTAGTTGACCAATGCTGCATACAACGTGCGTTCCGTGACATGATGGCATCAGTAGTAGCAAGTACTCAGCAATCATCATCCCCCTACTCCTGTCGCTACGTTCGTGCTCGTGTGAGCTTCAAGTATCACGCTTTGCTACATACAACTTGTGCGTTCCGTGACATGATGGCATCAGTAGTAGCAAGTACTCAGCAATCATCATCACCCTACTCCTGTCGCTACGTTCGTGCTCGTGTGAGCTTCAAGTATCACGCTGAGTTTGCTGCTGTTGTATACTGCTGTTTGCCGTACTTCACGCCATGCTGGTACACTAGACACTGACTGCTGTAGATGACGCAGGCCGGGTGATGTCACGGTTGGCCGTAGACTTCGCGCGAAGTGTGTAACATGGTGTAGCGTCGGTGGTCCACATTGTCGGATCTTATCGCGCAGGGTATATATACCCACAGCAGTATCTGTGTGTGGAATGGGCCCGAAATCACTCTCCTGATGAAACTCGTTATTTTGACCCTGGCGGCACCCAGGGGGGGGGGGTTACCGGTCACCGGCGTATATCCTTCACCACAAATGAGTGAAAACAACGCGCGACCGGTCATGTATTATAGCATGTTGCAACGTTGAGTGGCGACAACGAAACAACGGCTCTGACGCGTCTTTTCGATTTTTTCCTAAAGTCTAAATTGTATCGTTCGTTTGATTATTCTGCAGGACTGTAAGTTGGTCGGGAAGAAGTTGACCACCACGGACCTGGACCTAATCTTCACCAAGGTCAAGGTGCGATTACCTTAGCAGTCAGCAGTGTTCCGTAATGCGAAGGGGGGAGGAGGGTCTGCTATATGACCCCGGATCTGAGTTACGAAAATAAAAGGAGCTGGAGAAAAAGTGCGGATATAAGTGCGATATATGCCAGGGAGCCTGGTAGGTGGGATGGGAAGAAAACAGAAAACGTTATCGATTCGTCGAGGAGGTCACAAAACATTTTGTGTGCTCGGCGTGCCGGTGCTAAACGAACTGTGCAAAAAGAGGGCGGAAATGATCATAAGAAAACTATGCGACCAGTCTGGACGCTTGCTGCGATAGGGATAGCACGTTTTGTCTAAAACACTTTCTGGGTGTTGGGGCTCCTTAAACCAACATCGTCGGAATATTATTCTTGTTTGGCAATATTGTTCGTCGTATACCTAGGCCACGGCATTTATCATCGCTTTCGTTTTTTCTCCAACTTTTGTGTTTGTGCGAGGCATTGAATTCCTCAAGTGAGGAGCCCCATAAAAACAAGGGGCACCCCCTACCGTAGCGTGTGCCCTACCGTAGCGTGTGCCAGACACATGATACGGTATACGGTAAAGGTGCACTTCTTTTTTTCTGAGGTTCATCACTTGAGGAGCTTCATACCTCACCCAAAAACTAATTTTTGAGTAAACTGAATGTGCAACCCGATGACCAAACCTATGGCCTGGGTATACAAAATATTCACATTGCAAAACAAAGAATGATATTCCGACGATTTTTGGTTATGGAGCCCCGTCACTCAGAAATAATATTGTCCAAAAGAGATACCTCCATCGTAGCACGCGTCGCCACTGGACGGCCATGTGCTGTTGTATTCGGTGTCGGAGGCAAATTTCGTTGTGGCAGTCAATTTACTACTGATGCAAAAAGTTAGATCATGTACCTGGTAGTCAGTCTCCTGTCGGCACCCGAACCACGTGGTTTGGAACGTACCATGTTCACCGCAAAAGGTGGCAATCCTTATCAGGGAGAAGTGCCGTGTGCGACACCCTTAACCCGTTTGTGACTTGTCTACAGTATAGCGAACTACATTGCGGGGAATTGCGGGCTTATCAGCCTTCCATCAACAGGAATAGTGAGCAACAGTACTCGTCTATTGTACAAACATCGTCATGTCGCGCGTGTGTCATGCTCATCCTTTCGATGCACTTCGGACAGATCCCCTAGCCCCCCCGAGCTGCCTTGTGCGGCCGATGCTGGAACCATCATACAAACAGTTCGACTCGTTTCCCCTCTGAAGGGTTGCTCATGTGCTTCGGGAAAGAACCGCCGTTCGCCCGGGCTGCTTCGTACGGCCGCTGCCGGAATCTTAGTTTTCCCCTCTAAGATTCGATACGTAAATCACAACAACACAAAGGTTCATCGTGGTGCACGCTACGCCAGCTTTTTTTTCGAGGCTCCTCACTTGAAGAGCTTTATACCTCGCCCAAAAGCTTGTTTTGAGCAAAACCTAAAAAGTGCAACCCGGTGACCAAAAACCCATATATATGGCCTAGGTGTAAAAACGTTTCACATTGCAAAACAAGAATGACATTCCGATGAATTTTGGGTTAAGGAGCCCCGTCATTCAGAAGATATATTTGCCAAAAAGTGCTGCCTCTGTCGTAACACGCGTCTCGTACGGTTCGACAACGCAGCCCGTTCGGTGATGAGACGCGTTTCTTTCTCAGGCCTGGTGTTTGGTTCGAGACGACCATCTTGAGGGAATACCAAGCGCATCACCGTACGCACGGGATTCGTCCAGCCATGTACCTGGTACCGAACTTTCTCCCCACACACATCAGCTCAACAGCAACCCGTCGGGTGTACGTGAAGGGAGCGACTGGAGAAAACGTATGCACTTCTATAGTTTCGCCTGTCTATCTGTGCGTGAAGCGAGCATCTGAACAGAGCGTAACCACTTCTATGGCTTTCGCCCATCTGTCGCGTTTGGGTATCCGATAGTTGACCTACCCACTCCCATGCCCGATGATATATCTGGTGTAACATTTGGTGCATATCGCGTCGCAGGACAAGACCGCCAAGAAAATCAACTTCGACACTTTCGTGGAAGCAGTCAATCTCATCGCGCAGAAGATGAACAAGAGCCCCGACGACGTCATCAACATTATCGTTACCGCGAAAGGACCCACGTAAGTACACCGGCTTAAAAAATGCATACACACTACTGTACCGTCATGTTTTTTGTGAAGGACTGTCATTGCGCTTATTGCTCGGCGCGGATGTGTATTATCCCGGGGGAGACCCTCCTGCTTCGGGGCAGGAGGTCTAATCCAATACATCACTTACACCACATGATCGGCGGAAGAGCTTTAAAATTCTCGGAGTACAACAGGATACACCGCCACTACTGTTGGGTACAGCTCTGGACATAAACATAGGGACCACCGGGTTATCTTTACATTAGCGCCTAGAGTGGTAGTTGCATAGTCACGGACAGCGTGTCAACCGTGTCCAAATACGTGGTAAACAAACCAGGCCGGTTTTGAACGGGCGCGTAAATGGAGGTGAAAGAGTCTTGAAAACGATGGGTTCTAAATTCATGCGCAGGGTTTGCCTTGTCATTCCAAAGGAAAGCCATCGTATTCAGACATAGCAGAACCAGCTATGAATAGATGGAGTGCACGGATGAAATCGAAAATTGTAAGGCCGATTCGTTGTTCAATTCGCGACCGCCAAACTACCCCCCACCCAAAAACCCCTCTGACCTGAAACGCCTCAGGACCGGCGCGGCAACCGTAGCCGATGACGTGAGGTTTCACGACGACAAAAGCACCTTCACCGGCGTACACACCCAAGGTGCTTTTGGTTGTTTAGGAGGCCATACTTCGAAGAATCATATTTCGTAATAGATTGGTATTTCATCGTTGTTCCTAGTTTTTTGCATCCGAGCGGCACATCAAAAAACCATATACCTGGTAGGTACGTGTAAGTGTGCGGAGGAGCCGCAGAACGAAGCGTCGCATGTCTGTCTGTTTCTCTGTTTGCCTGTCTGTCTTCAGAAAAAACGCGGTAGTGCAAACTATGGCAACGCTATTCTATCTTTTTTTTTTCTGCGTCGTTGTTGTTGTTGATGGTGCTGTCGTCGTCGTCGTTTTCGTAGTCGTCGTAGCCGTCGCCGTCGTCGTAGTCGTCGTCGTCTTCATTGCCTTTGTCGTCGTCGTCGTCGTCTTCATTGCCTTTGTCGTCGTCGTTGTCGTCAATATCATCATCATCATCATCGTTGTTGCAGCAGTTTTGACATAATCCTACTACCGTGTGTGACCGCATCACGACGACAACGACGCTCAGCGTGATGCCGCACCACCCACTCGCTTTTCCGTGACAGGTGGACCTTCTCAAATCGACCACCACAACGTGGATATGGCGAACCAGCTCAACCGCTCGGAGGGTGCCGACGTGCGGGGTGTGAAAGAGCACCAGGGACCCTCGCCCGCCGCCGGTGCTACCGCCCCCCGCCGGGCCAGCAAAGAGGAGGTAAAAGGCAGGACTTTTCACGGGTAGGGTTGCATATCGCGGGTCGGGTCGGGTCGAGTCAGGGTAACCTGGCCCGACCCGTGAGGTTTGAAAACTTCCTGACCCGACCCGACCCGACCCTTGGGTCGGGCCATGGTAACCCCACCCAACCTGTGAGGTTTGAAAACCTCCTGACCAGATCCGACCCGACCCGACCCGACCCGACCCGACCCTTGAGATTTCAAAACCTCCCAACCCGACCCGACTTGACCCGCGAGAGTTTTTATTACCTCCTGATCCGACCCACGGGTCGGGTCATGACCCGTGAAAAACGCTGGTAAAAAAAAGAGCGTTCAGTGTCCACCTCGCGCTTCCATCACATTTCGCTCGTGCGTGTGTTCCAGCGTACCTTGCGCGCTATCCAGATATTACCTCTTTTTGCTTGCTATTAAATCCCCCCAGCTCGCCGTCAGATTCCACAATATTTTGCTCAATACGTACAATATTCCACCTTATTTCGCTCGCTATCTGGTTGAGATTGTCCAATCTCAGCACTGGTTTTCCACATCGTCATCGTTCCACTGTTGTTTCGCCTTTGATAAAAAAACCAATAGCCCAGCCCCCATCCACAAACCAAAATCAGCCCAAACACTACGAACGTGCATAGGTTTCATTTTGTGGTTTCCGTTGGTTTTCTTCTGCTAGGGATGTTTGTGAACGATTGGCGTTGAAGCTTATTGTGCTGCACATTGTCGGACAACGAACATGATGATAATTACAATTCAATTAACTATTCTGGGACTGCAGAAGGAAAAACGTGACGAGCTATTTCACGACGATTACAGCGTTAGCCACACGAAGAACTTCGGAGTGTTCGTTTAGGGGGTGGTGATTTTTACGCCGGACTCGAGCGTTGCACGACACGCTCGTAGCATTAACTACCGTGTGCTGCACGCGCGCTCACACTTCTATAAGACCGCACTTGGATTGTTCTATCGCTATACTGTGCAATGGGTCTAAAAAGAGTTAAGCTGAAAAAACTAAACAAACCGCACGACCGGTCTCGGGCCCTTTACTGCCTGCCGTGTGCAACGCCCAATAACAACAAAATGACAGGCGGCTCGGCGTGCCTCGCACGAGAAGAAAACGCCTGCCAAGAAATCGCCCACCCGCCCCTCGGAGTCCCGTAAATCTGCCAGTTCCCCGCGCGACTCTTGTGGCGGTGGTGGAGGTGGCGGTGGTGGTGGCGTCGATGCTGCTGCTGGTACCGTGGATGGCGGAGAAGATGGCCGTGCGGCCGGCCTCGAGGATAGGGTGAAGGAAAATTTCGTCACCTTCGCCTCCAGCATTGCAAAGGTAAGTAGGCGTGTTTTTTCTCCGTCGAGGGGACGTTTTCCGTACATATATACAGTTCGTACCAAGGTATAACTTATAGGTGTACCTTTTTCACAGTTTCAATAAGGCTAGAGAGCAATATCTACGGGGGGTAGCGGGTCATGGAAAACTTCACCACCTTCGCCTCCAGCGTTGCAAAGGCAGGCAGATTGCGTGTTCCTCTATCGAGGGGCCGTATGCGTACTATGTTTATATAACGTTCCTGCATCGATATACCTGGCATCTTGTGGACTTCTCCAATAAGGCTCGCCCGGTCGAGCGAACAATGTCTACGGAGGGTACGTAGCGGGTCAAGGAAAACTTCGTTCCCTTTGCCTCCAGCGTTGCAAAGGTAAGCAGGCGTGTTTTTCCATCGAGGAAGCGTTGACGTAGTACACATATCGTACCGGTATACTTGGTACAGATGTCATTGCTCCATTAAGGCTCCCCCGCTCGATCGAGCGACATCTACGGAGAGTAGCCGGTGAAGGACAGCTTCGTCACCTTTGCCTCTAGCGTTGCAAAGGTAAAAAATCGTGTACCTCCATCGAGGGGTCGTTGGCGTATTTTTATATATAACGTACCGGTATACCTTCTTTACTGCTCCAATAAAACTCGCCCGCTCGAGCGAGCAGACGGCTGCACCGTTGTTTCGGCAACCGAGTTAAATTCACGTACGGCACATACGTGTAAGTTTAGTGAGATTAAGCTTCATTGAAAACTTCGTTACCTTCGCCTCCAGCGTTGTAAAGTTAGGTATGCGTGTTCCTCCATCGAGGGGGCGTTGGCGTACATATATACATAACATACCGGTGTACCCTTTTCACTGCTCCAATAAGACTCGCCCAAGCGAGCGAGCAATATCTATGGAGGGTAGCGGGGCAAGGAAAACTTCGTTAGCTTCGCCTCCCGCGTTGCCAAGTTAGTTATGCAGGCGTGTTCCTCCATCAAGGGGGCGTTTGCGTATTTAATACCAGGTATAACGTATCTTTATACCGTTTTCACTGCCCCAATAAGGTTCGCCCGCTCGAGCGAGCGAACGACAACACCTTTGTTTTCGGCATCCGAGATAAATTGACACACGATACATGTGTGTAAGTGTGGTGTGCTTAGGCTTCATTTTTACCCTCTGCCAGAGGATAAAAAAACGAAAAAGCGAAAAATAACATCTACAGGGAGTAGAAGGAAAGAAGCTGAGATCCTCATGCACTGGCGAGGAAAACAACCACGACACACATGACACACATGCATATGTCCGTTTGACCCCGGCTGACGAGAAAAACAAACAAGACACACATTCGTACACACATACACACATGCACGTCGTTTCGATCCCGGCGGCCGAGAGCAGGCCAGCGGAGAGATGGACAGCATGAAGTTTTTCAAGCTCATGGGCGACTGCGGCCTGACGGGAAAGAAACTGAGCCGCACGGACTGCGACTTGATCTTCACCAAGACCTGCTCCACTTCCGGCTGCGTGAAGAAAATACACTACGACGCCTTTCGGAACGTGCGTATGCGTGTAAAATGTAACGCCAGTGTAACGTCAATGTAACGTCACGTAAAAAGCCCATGCAACACCCTTGTATCGCCAGTGTAACGCCAATGTATCGCCAGTGTTGCGAACATGTTACGCTAGTACAACGAAATTGTAACTACAATATGAGCCAATGCTGGGATAATGTAACGCCAATGTTGCGCTAATGTATCGCCAGCGTTCTGCGAAGGTTACCCCAATGTAACACCAGTGTAACGCCAACGTAATGTCAATGTGTAACGCCAATGTAATACCAATGTGACGCGAATGCAACGCCAACGCAAATGTAACGCCATTGTAGCGCCATTGAAACCACAATGTTACATCATTGTACTGCCGTCGTAAGCCATTGTATCGCCATTGTAATGCCAATGTACAAGGCCAATGAAACACCAATGTAGTGCCGATGTAACACTACTGTAACGCCAGTGTGGCGCTACTGCTGTGATGCCGATGTAACGGCAATGAGACGCCAATGTAAACAGGGCTTTTCACGGGTCACGATCCGACCCGTACGCCGGGTCAGGAGGTTTTCAAAATCTCGCGGGTCGAGTCGGGTCGGTTCACGAGATGTTTAGAATATCACGGGCAGGGTCGGGTCACCCTGACCCGACCCGACCAGCGAGAATTGGCACCCTGATCCGACCTGACCCACGAGAGGTGACCCGACCTGTGAAAAGCCTTGGAACGAAAACGTAACGCCTATGTGATGCCAATGTGACGCCAATGTATCGCCAACGTACGCCCGCGTATGTTCACTACCAACAGGTCGCGATCTCCCTCCTGGCGGCGCACCTGAAGCTGGACGATGCCGCCGTCTTGGCGAAGGTGGGAGCGGTGAAGGGCGTCAGCTCGTCGGGCACGGTGGCGCAGGCGTCGCGCTTCCACGACGACAAGACCACCTACACGGGCGCGCACGCTGCTGGAGGTGCGCAAAAAGATAGTAGTTACGCGGCAGCAAAAGTGGCAGCATAAAAGGTGGAAGATTCACGTGTTAATAGAAACGAGAGGTGCGCCAAAAAATAGCAGGTATGCGGCAGCAAAAGTGGCAACGTAAGAAGTGGCGGATTCGTGTATAAATACAGACTAAACAGCAAGCAACATAACTGGCGGACTCATAATCTTCTGATTTGGCGGATTAATAATCATCAGATTTGGTGGATTCATGTATTATTAATATTAATAGTATCAACATAACTATAAATGTGTAAATCTGAGGTCTTTATCTTTGCGGTCTGTTCGCTAGCTCTTGGCCAGAAACTAACAGGAACTGGCGTACGCTGGCAGCAAATATACGTTGTTCCCCAATTTTCTGTGACCCTCTGTGATGGAAAGTCCAAATATGTTCGATGGGCCATTAGACAGAAAGCGGCATGGCGCGGGTTTTTCGCGCCAGTTGACGGCATGGTGGAAATAATCCGTCACAGAAAACACCTCATATCGGCAGTTGTTATTCATGTTTTATTTTTGCCGTCTGACAATGTGCAGCACGCAAAACAGCAGAAGTGGCAGGTCCATAATCAGCTGAAGCGGCGGATTCACGTAAACACAACTATGAATATGCAAATATGAGGTCTTTATCTTTCTCTTTGCGGTCTGCTCGCTAGCTCTTCGCCAGAAACTGACAGGAACCGGCGTACGCTGACAGCAAATGCATATTGTTCCCTAGGTCTTAGGGGCCCTTTGTAACAGAAAGAGGTATGCCGAAGGTGTTTCGCGCCATTTGACGGTATAGTGGAAATCCGCCACAGAAAACGCTTTGTATCAGCACTTATTGTTCATGTTTAATGTTTGTCGTCTAACAATGCACAACATGAGCTTCAAACGTCGATCACTCAAAAACACCCCCCAGAAAGAAGAAAGGGCTATCATGTTTGCCTTCGGACAACGTGCAGCGTTAACTTTGAACAATTATCGCTCATAAACGGCTACATATTGAAGAAGAGGGAAGCACAGGGAAACCAAACACGTATAAAAAATGAAACAAAAGGAAACCAAGCAAGGAAGCCTACTCACTATACGCGTACCAGTAACCTATACCAGTCCACGGTATCAATAGCTACTTTTGTTGCCGACGCACGTGAACCTATGAGTGACAGGGCCGACAACCGTGGATCAGCGGGTGAGCCTCGAGGGGCTGGCGAACAGGTCTTCGGCAGACGTCCGCGGTGTCCAGGCAAGCACTTACAAGGCGAGTCGTGGCTTGGAGCTATAGGCCGACTGGCTGAGGTCTAACGTTTCACCGGGCTTTGACAAAACTCGTGCATGTGCATTGAGATCTAACGTTTCATTGGCCTCGTCATGTCTACATGTCTACTGCTGGCGTCACGCTGCTGCTTCTCACCTTCGGAATTGGGCGACTTTTAAACCAATGTTCTCTTAAACCGGTGTTCTCCTAAACCGGTGCTCGTGGTGCCTATGTGTGACGAAATGATAAAATGCTCCCCCCTGTTGTTACATATCCCCTCTTGTACGGGGTTGGTGTCGGTTGGCAACGACGCTGTAAATCACGCCTCTCACTACGTGAGCTGGACAACCATGGTACCGTCTTTTTTCTCATTTTTATGTTTTAGCGGTACCCGAGATGGTGGTCGAGTTAGATCATATTGTGCGGAGTGGAGAACCCTAACTCCCCGCAAGGGGGAGGATATCACGTAGTGTGTATATGGTAAGGCACTCACGAGGCAGTTACATGGTATACCCATTGCTGTCCACCACACCAGAAAACAGATAAATTCATTCGAAGCTGTCATCCGATATACAAGAAAGTACGCACAAGGTGCGGAAGTCCGCCTCACAAGTGATTCTTAGTAGGATGCAGCTCACCCTTCATGCGACTCGCCGAACACCTCACGGCGCTTCGCGCTTGGTGCACGCGATGTCTGCCTGGTCGGTGAAAATCCGACGTGCTCCATCCCGGCATTGTAGGGATGTGAGGGTCAATGGTCATATGACTACGGCTATGCATGAAATGAGTACACCCCCCCCCCCCTTCTGGGAAGACGGCGATAACTCCGTCCGGTGTTTGGCTCTTTTTTCGAGCCCCTTACGGGGGGGTAGAAGACTACCTCCCTTCTTCGCTTCCCCGTCGATACTCTAGTCCAGGAGGCTTCAAGGCCTCGTGGGTTAGCGAATTGCTGGAGTGGGTCTGATGAGGTGCATGCAGATTCGTCTCACGTTCTAGCTCGTGGAACCTAATGGTCTGCTCCGAACATTCCATGTGCCTGCATGAACGGCTCATCAGGCTAGGGTGCGAAGAGGAAGACGGTCACCTCTCTTCCTTTCCCGGCATTAGAAGATCCTCTGCTAATAATGCTCTTGATGTGTTTTTGTTGTTGAAGTTGCTGTCTTCGCAGCAAATATCGAATCTGGTCTTAAGAAAATCTTACGGAGCATTTTGGATTGTGCAGCTGGGGTTTCCTGCACAAATTTCAGTGCAATAAAACGGGGTTTTTAGGTTTTGTCCAAACGTCCTGCCACAATGTGTTAACTCCCAATTTTTTTAAGAGCTGTCGCGTACTGTATGCCAGTAAACAAATACACCAGGCGCTGTAGTAAGCGTATGTCCCCGTCACGAATGCTCAGAACACGACGCTCAACCGAAACATCAGGTTAAACTCACAAAGCGCCTTACGGCGGCTACTTCAGAGCAATCTCGGCCATGCTATGTACCGACAACCAAACCTCGCCGCGGCTTCTTACCCCCTTAGAACTAACTGCACTCACGTTTTGGGGATAAACCACGAGGAGTTCGTGTGCGATCACGTTTCCAGCAGCAAAGAAAAAACACCGACAGCTGCCCTCAAAATTGGGAGAAAAACGTCCTCACCGGTTCAAATATAACGGCGACCTTCGGTCGTTTCTCAGTTCACTTCGTGAGCACACTGAAACCAAGTGCCCCCACACTTTTCGGGTTATATAACTGTCTGCACGGGGTATCAAAGGCGGCGTATACGTACAAGTCGGAGAAAACGGGTACCTGGGTACAGCAAGTACATAGGCCTGAATGCCGTAGAAATATTGCGGTACTCACTACCTGGTACGTAGCAGTGCTTCTATTAATAAGTGGCAGCGTAACAAAACATACTAAAAAGGTCCCTCGTACCAAAAATCATGCCAAAATAAACTTCGGCCGTGCCATCAAATACCGCACTTAGAAGTATAAGCATCGCTTCTGGTGCACCCTCAAATAGCTGAGCAAAAAGGGGAACAATTCACCACTATGACAAGCATGTACACATGGCTTGGGACCCCCTTCCCCGGGCTAAGGCGATCGCCATCTCCCTGCTATCTCCCCTGCAGCATCCTCCGACCGGTATTGTGCACAAAATAATATCTACCAGGTGCACAAAACTAGCTAGCTGTACGCTTGTAGTATTGTACAAGCAGGAAGCAGGAACGTCTTGGGCATCAAGGTTACGTTGCCCACCCACCCCCACTATCCACTCCTGCACGGCGACAAGGGTTTTTTCCCTTAAAAGCGGCTGATGTCTCGTCCAAAAGCCCATGCCTTGAACCAATGCATGGGAATCAAAGCCTTGTTGGCGATGCTGAACAGTGCAACAGGAAGGACAGCGGCATGGGGGGGGGGGGGCTCATTTTGTGCATAGTCGTAGTCACACGATCATTGATCCTCGCATTCCCACAACGCCGGGACGGCAGGTTCAGTTCCAATCTGACCGTCGCACGCGAACGCGTTGGTGGGGCATAAAAAAAAGAAGTACCTAATTGGGGCATCATTGCATCACCGTGGCCTGCTCACCGTAGCACCTTGACCCTTCAGGGACGTGGGTACAGCGACAATAGAATGGCAAGGGTGGTACCATCCCCCTGTCAGGTTACAATTTACCCTTATGGAACCCAATTTACAGCGACCAAAATAATGACAAATTTAGTCCAATTCCACCAATTCCAACCATCGACGCGTACTATAATAGGGGGACTATAGCATTTTTTAGCTGAAATATTGTCTGAATGACGGGGCGCTCCTAAACCCAAAATCGTCGGAATATCGATCTTGTTTTGCAATATTATTTGTTGTGCACCCAGGCCATGGGATTATTCATCGGGTTGCGCTTTGATTTTTTCTCGGAATCGTGTTTTTGGTGAGGTATATAGCTCCTAAAGTGAGGAGCCTCAGAAAAAAAAGGATGCACCACTACGGAACATGCGTCCATCCACGAGCAGTGTGGGCGTGCAGCAATACTCGTACGAGTACTGGTAGGTAGGATCATGACGAGTGCGTGCCGTACGACTCCTCGCGTTGTAGCTCGACCGCCAAATTGTTGTCATTTTGTATTGTGTATCATCCCTTCCGTCTGAGGCCCCAGGAGGGTTTCTAGGTATGAGCGCGTAGCAGTACTTTGAAAAAGGGCATCATGCTTCGCGTGTCGTACACCCCCGTGCACTGTACTGGTGGTTCGGACACATCCCCTTATCCCCCCCCCCGCGCAGCCCGGTCTTCTTCGCGTGGCCGATGCTTTAATCCTCATTTACTTTTAGCCACTGTCCTCTCTATACATACTACAAACAAGCGTAATCCAGTCCCGAATGTGTTAACAGACACTCCTTCTCGCCCACCTGACAGTCTTGGTCCAGTACGCGCTCCGCCATGTCGCGAAGGCCAAGAAGCCCCCCAACAAAGGCCCGGTTTTAGAGCCACCAGCACCGCTGCTGCCGCCGATGCCCTTGAAGTCCGCGATGGCTTTCCAGTCGCCTACTTGGGCCATGCTGCCGAGATGTCGGTAGTGGAAAGGAGGGATGTCTCCGGCTAGCGGATCGGTATTGGAGAGCAGTTTTGCCAGGTACTGCAAAGACAGTATAGATACGCGGGCGGGGAGAGAGGTTGGGTTGCTTCAAACGGTCCTGAATCCTGCCTATTTTCCACCTAATATATGGCGGAATGGCGTTTATCCCGTTTACTACTGCATAAACTAACCTACACCACTTTCAAGTTGTTTGCTCCCAACACGCGGGAGCAGTTCTAGAGGGTTAAACATCATACCTTACCACCCCTACAGGTCAATCTGCGAATGGATACGTATCACGTTTCTAGGCAGATGTCCATGTCTACGGGGCGTTTCGTCCACGATATCGAACCATCTCCGCCTCGCTAGGAGTCCAAGTCTGTGTCACCGAAGCAAGCAAGCAAGCCGCCCCCAAGGTTGTCCCATCGCAGCAGAGCCAATACAGCTTGATGGAGGCACGGGAAAGGCACACGCATCGCGACAAATAACGCAAACAGCAACGGCCGCCACACCCAGTTAATGTTTCTACATGCATAGATTAGTCTAATGTCACAAATAAAACGGAATAAAACAACATAAAATGTAGAACGCGTATGCATATCATAGTATCACAAACAAAACGTAATCAAACGTACTAAAACGCAATACGCGGTAGAATGTGCTCCCTCACCTTGCCCTGCTGGTCGGCCACTTGCGCGAGGGGTCCCAGCGGACTCTCGGGGTCAACGGCGGCATCCCCCATCGCAAACACGCCTTCCATCCCCGGCACCCTCAATCTTCCGTCAATCACGATCCTCCCCCTCTCCTTATTAACCCCCTGCATGTCCCGCACCAGATCAATCGGGGCCAGTCCGGTGGACCACACCATTAGCCCGAAGGGCAACGTGCGCCCGTCGCCAAGCGTACACTCGGAGTGACCGACCGTCTTGACGGAGGTATTAAGGTGGACTTTCACCTTCCAAGATGGAAATGAATGTGCGCGGTTGCAAGACAGCCGCGGGAGGAGCGATAGCGGGTGGGAATCGGGATTAGCGAGCTTGGCGGCAGTCGTGGGTCTGTTCGTTCCGATGGTTTATTTGAATCAAACCAGGTGATTCGCGGATTGGAAAGATTTTCCGGTGGTCGAGACCGATTTTGCCTACTCGGGATTCCTTCACAACGACTGGGCTGAAAATATCCCGCTTGACAACGACAGCCGAAGCGGTCGCCAACAGCGTACTAGCTCGTACAGTGCTTGCCGTCTATAGTGCATTATCGTTCCAACAGGCGCACTGCTGCCAACGGTACTATTCGTTTCGGTGAATACCGCTGTTTCGGCAACCGAGTTGAATGGACACACGAAACATACGTGGGGATCTTAAGCTTCTGTTTTGCCCATCTGCCAGAATTTCTTTTAAAAAAAATGAAAATAAGTTGAATGACCGGCCGGCGGGCGAACAGGCGATAGGGGATAACGTGCCACGCGACAAAAAGGAGGCTGGTAAGTTAGCCGCAATTGAGCACTAGGCGGTGACTGACCTTGCGATTCTCCAAGAGGCCTGTTGTGTAGTCGATCAGTTTCTCGTCAAAGCTGCCCATGATGTGATCACTCGCTTCCACAAGTTGCACCGATACCTGCAGCGCGAATGCATGTGTAAGCCTTTTAGAACTGCAAAAATATCTCACAATAATTCCAACTAGATTTTCCCCGAAACGTTGGTACAGCTTTCAAGAGGATAACACATAACCTCATACCGAACTCATAAACAAATACACAGTATGACATAAGGAAATAACAGTAGAGATTGGCCCAAATCTCGGCGAATAAAACAATCATAGTATCGACGGTTGACCCCAAGCCTGGCGTGAGAGGCGTGATCGGTGATCGGGGAAGGAAAAATACCAGTCTCGTGACAAGAATTAAACGCATTGCCTCATCCGGATCAAGCCCACGGAGATGCTTGGGATGAACCCCCCACGCCAAAACGAGTCAACCAAATATTGTGCACGGAACATACATATATCAGAAAAATCGACAAAAAATCAAGCCAACACTCTTACTCGTATGATGCGCGTAAAGTCCTGAGTTCAGTGGCGCGACCACCAAGCGTGCACCGACAAAAGGGAAGGGCGACGACCTGTTGCCGAGGAACTTCACGTGCAGCAAAATCGGCCTCCTTCATGCCCAAAGCATGGAAGCGCCAGAAATCAGAAAAAAAAGCTTCTGGAGTTGCGGTCGGTAGACGCTGTTAGCTGTCCGCGGTGCTGGGATTTTTATGAAGCTATCCTAGTCAACGGCCAATGGAGACATTCCAAAGTCTCCCATCCACTAACTACTACAGCACCACACTTAGGTTTGGGAGAGATTTAGCGGAGAAGGGCACTACGTGTTAAGAAATATCATAGACACCACGCAGTCTCTTAAGTCAATCATCAGTATAGCATGGAGTACCATTCCAATATATAGCATGGAGTATTCTAGCGGTGGTCTCGATATAGTGCCGGTATGTGCCAGCCAACAATACCGGCAGTATACCGAACACCGGCACTCTTGGGTATAGTACCGATACTGGTACTAGAATATCGGGTTCCAGTCGTGCCAAGCTATTTCACCGGCACCATACCGGAAATAGGCACTACTCAACGGGTACTGTAGGGAAACCCCCACTGTATTGGTAATACCGGAAATAGGTACTGTTCAACCGGCACTACAGGGAGACCCGCACTGTTTTGGTACGCATTCACGATCTTCGCATTCCCAAATTCACCTTGTTCAGCAGATCCGGGTACCACCGCTTAACATCTGTCGTCAAAAAGTCGTGCAGCTCCGCCGCGTACTCTATAGAGGTGGGTCCTCCGCCAACCACGACGAAAGAGAGGAGCCTAGTCCGCTCCTTGTCCGAGATGTAAGGACTCGCCGCCCTCTCGAAGCATTCCAACAGCCTGTTGCGAATGTTGCGGGCATCGCCCAATTGCTTGAGGAAAAACACGTTGTTTTTCTTCGGAGGTGGTGCAGGCGGGGGGAGAAAGGGGAGGTGCCAGAAGGCGAAATAAATAACACCATCGCGGCGTGCGAGGTCAGTAGTGTCTACGGTTTGGCCGAGCGTCGACAAAATGGTTGACAGTCAACAGTAACTCAAAAATACAGCTTCATTCCGAGAAATTTTCCGGGCGATCGGGGTCAGGGTTAGGGTTAGGTTTAGGTTTTTACGGCGGTCAAGTATATTTCAACCATTTTGTCGAAGCTGAGCCAAGGTATACACAGCCCCCTGCAGGGTGGCATAGGCAGCTCGATGCGTGCACAACGACACACACACAAAACAGCGTGTTCGCAGGAGGGATTCATGCAACAATTCATGTCTTGTGTCCATCAATCCCGAGCAATCGGCGCGAGGGTAGTCAGCACCTTCAAAGGGGACCATGCTGCATCTCGAACCGCGCAAACGCGCGATTTTAACCATGTGACGGAGCGCTGCATTCATCCTATCTTCGAGCTCAACGAAACCGTCACGTGGCGCGGTTAAAAGTGGGCGGCGATGAGATTCCATGAAACATTCATACCACGCTTCGCGAGAACGATCGACACATCACGCTTCGCAAGAACGATCGACCACTTCTGAGTTTGACTGCTCGGGTGGTCTCTTGCGAATAGCGCACCTCGTTGACGCCTGGCACGCCGAAGGTGTTGTTCTGGGCACCGGTTGCTATCACAAGATAATCATACTCGAGGTCGTGTTCGGTGCCCTTGAACACCTCTCGGCAGCGCAGAGATTTCGACTCGAAATCAACACCTGTGAGAATAGGGCAGGAGGGTGGGCGGGGGGCGAGGGATAATCATTGTCATGCATGGTCGTAGTCTGTCAGACCACCGACCCTCGCATCCCCACAATGCAGGGGGAGGGGGGGGGGGGGGGGGGGTGAGATCAGCGGGTGCCGCGGTAAACTTTCGTGGAGAGAGCGAAGACAGACATAAGCGAGAGGCCCGCGTCGCATCAAGGGCACGTGGCGACAGCAGTAGTGTTTACGACTTGGCCCCGCTTCGCGTCAATGGTTGATAGTCCACAAGCATTCTTCATTACATCTTCATGCCGTGGAATTTCCCAGGTGTTCGGGGGTCGAGGGTAGGAGTAGGGCGCTTAGTGACAGTGGTGCTTTCGATTTTGCCCAGCTTCGACAAAATGGTTGATAGTCCACAACAAGTCTCCGTTACATCTTCATTCCAAGAAATTTCTCAGGCGGCCGGGCGCACGGTTAGGGTGAGGTTGTAACGTCAAGTTCACTTTAACCATTTTGTCGAACCATTTTGTCGAAGCTGGGCCAAGGCGTTATACAGCCCTCCGTGGCGACGGGAGAAAACCAGCAAAATATGTTGGTTGTACAGCACTACACACTAGCCTACATAGTCACGTGGCTGCCGTGTAGGCTATTATTAATAGCAAGGGATAGTGCTAAGTAAACCAACAAAATATTTACTCTAGAGTTCGTCTGAACCAATTAAGTACGGAACAAAACCCACCAAGCTGAAGGTTTGACGACGGTCAATCTTGCTCCCTCAGTGGACACGGAGTTCATCACTGAGCGATCACTGAGCAGCGGACCGTGGACACAGGCGCGGCGCGTACGGGCGGTGTTCACGTGTTCACCTGTGCAGTGCGCCTGCAGGTACTGAAGGCCCTTGATCGTCCGAACTGGTTCTTGGATGCACCTGCAGCGATAACATGGAAGCATGGAATGTTCGATACTTCACGGTATGATATGGACAGAAAAATCAGCGGGAAGCCTAAACTCAGAAGGCACGTCGGTGACGGAAGGACTCCAGATAGAGCGAGGAGTATACCTTGTCGATACAAATTAGGAGGAGATAGACGAGTGCATCGTCGAAAACACGATCTGCGATACAATTGTCGATACTGCTGACTAACGCTCGATATGTGTAACTCCCTGAATCCTAGGAACGAACCAGCGCAACAAACCAGCGCTGCGCTACGAGTAAAACTAGCACGGAATAGGCAAACCGGAGCGGGGTTCTAGAGTTATCGCTGAAGTAACATTCGCGCGTCCCCATGAAGAACACAAAACCCCGCAGCGTGTTGCAGCACGTGTCTCTTTTGAGGCAAACCGTTTTCGTCAAGCCATGCCCCTAAAAACTACTGCTGGAAAACTACAGCTAGGACGCGCGGCTTCTGCCGCCTCTGGCCAAACAAAACCAACCACCTGCACGTCGACAAAGCGGCGGCGGGGGCATTACTAGGAACGCTCGCAAGGAGTATAAAATAACCGCTTTACAATCAAGTTAACTATCCCTGTTCCCTGTATACACAAATGCGAACAGGCGAGGTTTTGGCGCGCCAAAATGAAGCCGTGACCTGGACACAAGTTTGACGGAACTGCTGTTACCTGAACTCCAGCGTCCCGACGGTGGTGGAAGGCAGCAGCGGAGTGAAGAGGAAGTGGTTGCGGGGACTGACAACCGTGACGTCGTACCTCTCCTTGTTCACTTCGCGTGCTGTGCACAGCAGTTAGAGTACATACAACACAAAGACAGCGGTAGTTAGAGCGGCCGTGATTTGCACGGTCGACGAAACGTGTACAATGGCATAGCATTTACCGTTTCCGACGATAGGAAGCAAACGCTTGTGATTATAGTCGGTGACCATGGCCGCTGATCCAGACGCACATCATATACAACAGTCTATTGCAGACGCTCTCAGTACTTGGGAGCAAAGGGGAGCACTCTCGGGGGGGGAATACTGGAGAGTATACACTGCGCGTACTTGCAGTATTACGGGGTTCTGTACCGCGGATACTACCTGTACTCCAAGTATTTCGGGGTTCGATACTGCGGATATATATATGCTGCCCGTACTCGGAGTTCTGTACTGTTCGTTAGCCCCGGGCAAAGTAGTCAAGACTGCTGGGCAGTCTATAATATCCATAGATGCTTTAGGCCATGTATTTGTTGGTGTCCCACAGGGTGGAGACAGAGGAAGTGACTCCATGATGCATCATAATCGCTACGTACAAACACAGAAGTCAAGAGTCCAATACTGTTTCCTGATGGTCAAGGAGTCTCAGAGATTTACCCCCTGGAGGACAGTAGCTGGGTAGAGGGGTCGGTTGCTGCCAGAGAATAGTAAAAGTATCAATATGTATTAGCCGCGCTCCTCGAGCGTCCACGTAGCCACATCCAAATATGGAAGTCAAGTAGAGCTACGTAGTACAAGAGATAGAAAGCGTAAAGGAGAAAGTAAAGTGAAAGCCATCGGGAAAACCATCCAGCGGGAAAAGCCATCGACCCGGGGATATTCCGCTATGAATCTCCCACAACAATAGAGCCAATCTACCATAGAAACTCCCTAATACAATCAACCATTGTCATATCCGTACCACGCACCAAAGTACAATCAACAGCCTCCCTGCTTTGTAATTGGTACGGCATGACACCATATTAT
>JAYJMJ010000599.1:3410310-3425234 GCA_036873875.1 Laminaria ephemera | reverse complement strand
CTTTGAATGCCCCGTTTACCACGCCAAAGCTTTGAAAAGTGATGTACTGCCTGCTGTGGTGGGCCCAAAGAGTCCGGCCTCTTTTGACACGGTCGTAGTTGATTTTTTTTTGCGGTTTCCTAGTGGGTGTTAAGAGGGTTAAGCCGTGAATGCTCTTATCTCGGGCGCTCTTAAATGGGGGTACCCACTGTGTAACAAATGCTATTGTAAACCACAAACGGAATCCCAACGATATTGGCTCGTTCCTCACTTCAGGAGCCCAGTCAGTCACGAACGTTTTTGCAAAAGAGAGGTACAGTACCCCTATCGTCTATAGCACGCATCAACCTGGGTCCCATAAGGGTAAATATTACTACCGTATAACACCCAAGATAACATACCCCCTTGAACGAATTTCCGAGAAGGTTTCCTCGACAACGGGGGGAGTGCAAACGCCGAGCGATGAGTCTACGGACGGATCTCCATGAGATCTTTCTAAAGCGACTACTAATATCGGTGGAGTTGTGCCCCCCTCGCTTTAAAGGAAACAGGCTCGGAATTTCATCCCAGGGTGTGCGTTAACATGCGTGTTATACGGTAGTCTAAACCATACGGCTGTGAGTTGGCTGGAGATTGACAGTGATGACACCTACCGTAGCCAACAACCTAACTAGTCGGCGACTTATACCGTGTAACACGCATGATAACACACCCTGGGATGATTTTCAGAGCCGATTTTCTCCCAAACAAGGGGGGCCCACACAACGAAAATGGTGGCTTTCGAGATCGTCGACATCTTTCCATGGATTCATCGCCCGGCGCTGGCACTCTCATTGTTGTCGAGAACATCAGCCTCGAAAAGCCTCCCGGGGGGTTTGTTATCTTGCCTGTTATACGGTAATTGGCCAACTAATAACAAGTCGGCGACTTGTAGTAAGCTAACTCACAGCCCTAATGTTGAGACTTGTCACAGGGAAAAAGCCAAAAAAAAGCTACATCTACAGTATAGTAGGACGCATGCCGGCCGTGAGCGACGCTCGGAGATTTTGGATTTTTTCGTTTATACTCCGA
The DNA here is from genome assembly GCA_036873875.1 of Laminaria ephemera. NCBI lineage: Eukaryota > Phaeophyceae > Laminariales > Laminariaceae > Laminaria > Laminaria ephemera. The sequence continues at coordinate 3,424,184 of JAYJMJ010000599.1, read as the reverse complement.
ATTTTCTCGGAAGGTCGCTTGCCTGCTTCGACTCCCACCGAAAGCTTTCCACGCATCCGACCTTAACGTTCCAGCTGCGCTCCGATTTTTTGCTGCGGGAAACAGCAAGCAGACGAAACAAAACAAAACGAAACGAAAAGTTGTCATAGGGGGGGTGTTATACGTCGTCATATACGGTAAGCGTTCCGATTATTTCATACCTCATACAGATCACGGTCTAGATCATCTACAGGAGATCCTGTATCTGCCGTCATGAAATGTTGTGCAGAATCTGTATATAAAGAGTATAGATGCAACCCTGGAAACATTTTGCTATATCATGCAGATCGTACGGCTCCCACCCGGTCACATGAGCTAGAACATACAGATCTTCCCTGAAAGATCTAGATCATCAAGTGGGGATCGGTGATCTGTCCGACGTGTGGATTATTTTGGCCAAAACCAATTGCAAGCACAGGGTGTATCAATAGTCAGTAGCACCAACAAGCCCAGCACTCAGCAACAACGGCCAGCTACACTGTGGGCCCTGATCTCATAACCCCTTTGGAACCCAGATAAAACATCAAAACAACTGGCAAGTGTGGTCCTCTTTTGGCGCGAGCGTGCAGTACAAGTAGTACCATGCAGCGCGTGTCCCGTGCCAACTCCTTCAGATGAAAATTGGAGCACTCCATCTATGATGCCCTGCCTCAACAGCCCGAGTTGCTTGGTATGGCAATCGCCGTAATCGTCATTTCTTTTCGACACTGTTTTCCCTCTCAAGTCCCAAAGGGATAAAGGCCGACTCAAAAACTAGTCTTAACCCTTTTACTGCCACAAAAGTTATCCCACACTAATTCAAGACAGCTTGTCCCCCAAAAAACGAGGAGGCAGTTGTGAACCCATGTTTGTCAGAGGGTTTCCTATATCGCTGCTTCCAAGCCTATCTCGCTTACGTAGGCGTAAGACAATTTAACGGCATAAGGCAACCTAACGGCACACCTAAAGCAGCCACATGAGGCACGTTTTGCGCGCAAAATAACGCCGTTGGTGGGGAACTCCCGAAGTAGGGGACAGGGGGTGCGCCCGTCGATATCTCAAAACCGTATTTCGTCCCGGTGTACACGAAGGGCTAGATGAAACTTGGCGTGGAAATCCTCGGAAAAAAACATGACGGTAGTAGTAGTGGTCTCTCTGTAGCGCCGGTTGCCCGTTATAGTGCCTTGTGAAATTGCTTCGGTCGGTGATCTCACTCACCCGACGACGGTGCGAAAAGATGTAGTCGCACTCTTGTCCAAAGTGACTCCCTCCACTGCCGTAGGGGACAGGGGACAAAAACACAGGAGGCGGGACGAGAGGGGGCGGCGGCAACGGCGGTGGCGGCGGTGGGGTGGCGGCGGTTATCGGCAGGTAGATGAGTCAGAGGAGCGTGATGCCGTGCAGCATGACACGGGCTGGGAACCTGAGCCAGGAACCGGGGTGGGAAACAAACAAGGGCTTGGCTTGGCTTGGCTTGGCTTGGCTTGGCTTGGCTTGGCTTGGCTTGGCTTGGCTTGACTTAGATTGGCGTTCGAGGCGAAGGTCGAGTACAATACCGCAACCACCGATGATGTATACTTGTTCGCGCCCCTACAGCACAATGATCTGTAGGGGGTAATGGATTGTTTTGTTCGGGGGGGGGAAGGGATAAGGGGAGTTGGTTAAGAAAAACCAGGTACATTATTTTCGTATTCGGGGCGACAGGGAGACTGTCTATCCGTCTGTCTCTTGCTCACGTGCTTCCTTGACGGCGGCGGTAGATTTCCTGGCATTTTCATTCTTGAGCTTATCATCCTTCTCCTTTTTCGCCCCCTTCTCCCTGGTCTTCTTCCCCATCTTCCTTTCTCCTCACAAGCCGCCGTCAAACCGTCAACCTACACTGCTGTACCTGGTATACAACAATATTTGACAGTGGACAGAGGTACTGCTACTGTAGAAGACAGTGGTAGATACGACGAGCCCGTCCCGTACAGCAGCAGTACAGCAGCAGTACAGCAGCACAGCAGCAGTACAGGAGCAGTACGCCAGCACTGCAGCAGCACTACAGCAGCACTACAAGTAGCACAGCAGTAGAAAAACAGTGTCTCCTTTTCTCGATATCTCCCTCGTACAGAAAAAAGGCCAAAAACCCTCTGGGTCCTGCCTCCTCCTCCTCCTGACACCTGCACTGGCACGCAGAGGCGATCGGTAGGGCTGCGAATTGGCTGACCATAAGTCGCCAACTACTGTAGTTAATAGTTGGCTCGGTATTACCGTTATCATAGTTGCGTGCGGAAATTTGCCGAGTTCTGCGTCTTTGTATATGACTAACGCGCGTTTGTGGCTCGAATTGTAGTAAGGAATCAGTTTCGAGTAACTCTTTTCCAACTCCCAACTCCTACGTAAAATCATCCTACACTTTTAAGTCTAATTCACACCATGTTGTCTTGATATCGGGACTGCAGTGCTAACATAAGTTGGCATAATTCGTCTGTCAACCAATAACTACCCGACAAGGCCAGCAAACTCACAGCCCTATCATAGCGATCGGCGATAAGGGCCGCGGTCGGTAGTCCTTGGCGACAGGAAGGGACAGACCGTTTCCAATGTCGCTGAACATCAAAGCCACGGCTTACAGAACAGCACAGCAGTGCGAGTAGTCATGCTGCCTTTTGCTTTTATGCGGTATTTTCAAAGCGCTTATTCATTTGATTAAAACATCAGAAGTGTCTATCCCAGTAGGTAAAGTCGCCCCGGTGGTCAATTGGTTAACCTCGAATATTACTATTAACAATACAGTGGGGGCTACGGTTTAAGAGAGGGGTGTGCCATATCCATAAAACCTCTCTTAAACACGACCTTCTGTTAAATCGGTTTAAGAGAGGTTTTCTCTTAAACCGATCCATAAAACCTCTCTTAAACACGATCTTCTGTTAAATCAGTTTAAGAGAGGTTTTCTCTTAAACCGAGATCTCGGTTTTGGAGAAACCTCTCTTAAACCGAATGTATGGGTTATAGACCGTCTGTGGATGCAAAGAAGAGTGCTGGAAGGGACGCTTGTGTCGTGGTGCATAATGGAAGTGATGAAAGAACATTTTTTACATTTTACACAATATTATCGTGCGTTACAGGAACCACACCCAGCACGATCCATCCTTACTGTGTACAGTAGAAGAAAACGATATTCCGTGGTCTCAATTCTATTTCAAGATCATCTGAACATAGCGGCCAAGAACACAGAGGTACAGTCAGTATGCGCGTCACACGTCACATCTGGGAAGCAAAAAAAAACAAAAAGCATTTGACAGAAAATCGCATACAAGTGCTCCTTTCACCACCAGTCAAACTCAACCACCTACACCCGTCCTGCACAGCAACAGACTACAGCAGTATGACATGCGCTTGTCGGCAGCTTCTGCAACGTTACACGAAGTCTGCCATGCAAGTTTGTTTGGTTTTCCTTGACCCAAACTCGTTCATCCACGCCAGCTTGGCCTTACGAAGATGGTACGACACCTCGGGCCATATTGCACCTCTCTGCTACTCCCTCGAGTTCCCCAAACTGCCTAGCTACGTCAGTGTAGGGTGGTGGTCTGGGCTACAGCAGTACAAGAGCGGGGGATTTAGCGGTGGGTTCGATTTAAGAGAAACGGGGCTCGGTTTGAGAGAGTGGTGTGCCAAGCTATTTTGACCTCTCTTCAACCGGCAATTCTCTTCAACTGAGCTCTCTTAAACCGTAGTCCCCACTGTATCAGTTACTGTATGCTGGAGAATGACTCTGGCCATTTTTAAGTTCGCTGGAAGAATTCGAATTTCTGTTTTTTTGTTCTTCGCCATGCGTAGTAATTAATAGTTCGTTTTTCATCAACAGTGACACACACCAACGCACATAAAAGTTGACGACAGTTATAAATATCCTGCTGCGCGAGGATCTATTACCTTATCAACTTAACTCCAAGTACCATCCAACACTCCTTCCACCACTTTAATAGACTACACACAATAAAATAATACCTGGTAGTTGAATACCGTCAGCCTTGCGTCACCCCGCCACTGCATCCGAAGGGGAACCTTGTACCAGGTACGACACCCGAGTACGTACTCTGACCGGTCCTGCCAGCGTATTCGCTACAGCAACATGATCAATCAACACACCGGGCGAAACAGGCAAAACGACCAAAAAGCTCTCTCGATGTCACTCTCGAGAATGTTGATATCCATACAGCAGCAGCAAGTACAGACACAGACAGTATGTACCTGGTACAACACAACGCCTGTAACCTGTATCGATCGCTGTCGCTGTCGATATGTACTACCCTCGCACTAATACTGCTGTCGCACCTGGCCTGCCACCCTGGCCTCGATCTCCCCCTCCTCCGTCAGCTCCGTGTCCGTCCAGCCGATGAACCGGTTGGCCTTATTCCACGTACTCTGGCCGTGCCTCACGAACACCACCTCGTACGCGTGGCTCCGCCCCTCCACCACCGTGTCCAGCATGCTCAAGGCCCCTCCCCTGAGACGATGCCGCGCCGGGCCTTCCCCGATGGCCTGCTGATTCAGAAGATGGTGATGACGACGACCATCAGCATGTTGCGATATCTCCCCCAACCGCCTCGCCGCACCCGAGCAGAATCCTTGTCCGAACGACGAGTCTCTCCCCAACTCTACTCGCGCGATGGCGCCGCCAATACCGCCGCTGGATGGGCACGGGGTGATGAAAGCCGAAGCTGAAGAGGCCAGCGCGGAGACTGCCGCTGCCGCTGCAGAAGGCAACGCCCAGCGCAAGGCCTGCCGGCGGGTCATGATGCCCCCCTGTTGATGTTTTGCGATGAGCGCAGAGGGAGCAGCAAAAGGAGAGGAAGTACTGGGAGCTCAGTACTGGCTATCACTTTCTACTTTCTACAGGTAGGCCAGGGAGAGAAGTTTCTCTGCGGAGGCTTTGGGGTTCCTAACCGTGGGGAGGTAGAAGGAAGAAGGCTAGGAGTCTCACCGCAACGCTAGCGGCGGATGTTGGTGGGTCTGTCGCTCGTCGTTCACGCACCTTCACAGCTCAAACTTGAAAAGAGCAGTTTTCCATCATGTAGAAAAACGTTCGTGCACAGGGACCAAGGGGGTTTATCCGAACACTTTGATGCGGCGGAATTCCTTCCTAGTCTTGGCCAATCATAAATATGTAACCTGGAACAGAACCATTTGTATATGGCCTCGAGAACCAAAAAGAACTCCAAACTAAAACTACGTACAACGTTTGATGAACATCATTGGGCATGACACGAGTGCGGTGTGCACTACTCCTGCTGGTAAGCCATACGCAGCACTGAGGCCATAGTGTCTACCTCTATTCATTGTTCACCCCTTGGGATCGGCGGTGTTTGCGTACCAATAGCTGTCAATACGTGGTCGAAACGAAAAGTTGCAGCATCTGAGGCGCTGGTCAGATGGGCCGACCTAGTCGAAAGCGACCGCGACCACTACCACCACCACCACCATCCCTGGTAGACAATTCACGATTCGAAGCTCACACGTCTCGAGAGCTGTTGTCGAGCTCGGTGCCTGGGTTCGAGGAATTTGACAGTATTCAATCTTTGGTGATCACAGGCCCTCCTCCGAGCAACGGCAATCCTGCTGGACATACCACGACGACGACAACTTCTGTGCAGCAAGTGTGGGGAGCGCTTGACCAGGCAGATGTCGCCGCTATTACTGATGTGCCAAGGCTGAGCTTGGGTGTCCACATTGACGTTGACGAGGCTGGAATAGCGTGGCTGCTGCACACCCCGAGGCAGTCGTCTACCGACCGTGACCGACACACGGGACTGTCGGAAACGCACTGTTCTCAACATGGTGACAGCAGTCTCGGACCACAGCAGCGTCATGCAGCGTCCGCTGCCAATACAAGCGCTGCTGGTACCGATACAAGTCAAACAACTTGCCTTGGTCCTCCCTGCTGTGAAGGCAACCCGCGCTCGGCGAGCGATTGCCACAGCAGCGGACGGCAGGAACATGGAGAAGAAGACACACAGTGCTCGTTCTGCGTGTGCAACGCGGCTGTGCGCGCCGAGCTGTCGCGGGTTAAGGACGAGTTCGACGACATCCCCCCCGCGGTCTTCAAGCGCGCGCGCAGCGCCTGCAACCCCGCGGAGGCTCTCGGCAGTGGTTTATTCCTCAACCGGTCGGCCATGAAGCTGGCCAACATCGACGCCGTCGCCGGGCTGTCGACTTCCTGCTCGGGCCCGTTGCCTATCGGCCAGGTAGCAGACCAGGACGGGGGGGGCGGTGTCGCCGGGGAGACGAGGCGCGTCGGTGACGGCAACTGTCATCTGAGCGGACTTTCTCACTCTTCTTATTATCCTGCTGCTGCTATTACTGCTGCCGTTGGTAATCGAGACGAAAAAGGGCGACAGCAGCAGCGGCAGCAGCAGCAGGAGGAGGAGGAGGAGCCGAGGCAACAGAAGCAGGAGCGTAAGCAGGAGCAACGGCAAGCATCACCCTGGGAAGGAGAGGTGCTACACCGCGGCCTGCCGCCACCACCCTTCTTGTTCGCAGACCTTTGCGGAGGCCCCGGGGGGTTCTCCGAGTACCTCTTGCGTAGACGAAGGCAACTCGGGCTACCAGCGCGGGGGTGGGGCATTTCCCTCCGAGGGGGAGGCGCCGAGCCAACCCCCGAGGGTTGTCGAACGATGGGTAACGGTTGCGATGACAGCCGTTCTGCTTTCCGAGACGGAGGCGCCACTTCGCACGCCTGTAACAGTGAGCACGATGGTGCGGGGAGGGAGGGCGGGGAGGAAAAAATCCGCCACGGCCACTCCGGCCAGGATTCATGCGCGTGGCGACTAGACCATCTCTCCCCCTGGTGCGATGTATCAACGGATACGGGCGAGCCTGCAGAAACCACGTTTTTTTGCGAAGGCGATGTCGGTCGCTGTGCGGACAGCGAGCATGTGGAGGGCGCTTCGGCGGGGCGTTCTTCTGAAGGGAAAGCCCGTTCCGACCCGCTTGAATCACCCGCGATCTGCGGCAAGGCTCCGGAAACACACGCGTGGCCTCTTGCACAAGACGCGTCTGTTTGTGGCGGCGAACATGGGGGCCGAGGGAGCGGACTCGGCGAGCAAGATGTGGGGGACAACCGCGTGAGCGACGAGGTTGCTGAAGTGAAAGGCGATGGGGATGACGAACCCGACATGCGTCACGCCCACGTGGTGACTTCCGTGGTCTCTTCTCCCGTTACCGGTGCCGCTGCTACTGATCCCTCTCCTCGCCCTCGTCCTACTACTTCTGCTACTACTGCTGCTGCTGCTTCTATTACTGTAGCTACTGCTGCTGTTGAAACTAGTACTACTACTTCTGCTAACTCTACTGCTGCTACGCCTACTAGTATGACAGTCCCACCTTTGCTTGAGATGCGGATAAATCACGGGCCGGCCGGGACTGGCGACCTTGCAGACGAGGAAAACATGTACGGGTTCGTGGGCGCTGTTTTAGCGTCGACGGAGGGCCGGCGTCTGGATCTGGTGGTGGCGGACGGGGGGATTGAGGCGGCGAGAGATTCCGGGGAGCAGGAATGCTTGATGTCGCCGCTGGTGCACTCTGAGGTGAGCGTTTCATTCCCATGCGAGGGGGGGAGTTATTCGGGGAAGGGTGAGAGGGACCAAAAGTTGTAGCTGAAAGTTCGTTTTAGCGTAAAATAATATTTAAAAAAAATACTTGATACCTGGTACCTGGTACTAGGTACCAGGTATTAAATTTCGACTTGTTGAGTGAAGCTGGCCATCTCGAAGGCAAATGAGGGCGAGGAAGTTTGTCGGGTCACTCAGCTTGTTCAAGCTTTTGGCCATAACTCCGCTTGCTAGCTCTAACTAAAAGACTGGACTCCACAAGTATTTAGTATTTTTTGTGCAAGTGCCCCGCGTTCAGTTGGGCCGAATTCCGTACATGTCGTCCGGCTGCCTTCCCCCGGAAACAGAACGAGCCACGTCCGCACATACCTGGTAGCTTTTGTGAGGCGTCGATAGCGAACCCCCGGTGGGCAACATGCCTCACATCGGGAAGGCTTGCCCCTTAGAAACTCTCCTCTCAAGCATATGGCTGTGACTGGTCCAAAACGCTCGAAACATCGTTGTGAAGCGTTTAGCTGAGACTTAGTTCAACGCGGAAATAACGTGATCGCCCGCGGTAATTGGCTCAGCCCCAGGAGGAGCGACCGACGCGCGGTGAAAGCCAGCGAACGAAGACCCCCACTAAGTTGTTAACGCTCGCCGTTTCGCCCGGAACTGGCGCGTGATGCGTTCCACAGGCCTTGACAGCGCTCTTGCTGCTGGGAGAAGGAGCCTCGTTTGTGTGCAAGCTATTTGAGGTGTGGACGGAGCCCACGGCATCCTTGGTGTATTTGCTGCATCGCAAGTTCCGACGAATCGCGATAGTCAAGCCCATCACTAGGTGAGTCAAGTCTTCGTCGAACGTGCTCCAAGGTAGAGGTGTGCGGGCGGGCGGGCGGAAAGGGTTCGGGGAGAAGGGTATTTCGAAATGCAAACACCACCCACGCGTGAGAAAGGGGAGATATCCGTTAGTTTGTATTTTTACTTGTAAAACAAGATTGCCCCCCCCCCCTATATTTCCATTTTTGAGGCGTTTATTCTTTGGGGTCGCCAAAGTATTCCATGTACGCTAGCGTGCGGTACGATTTTTCCTCGGGGAATGGCGTCAGAGCACGGCGGAGCGCCGCTACCAGCGTAAACGCGCTTTGCTTATCCGAACAGGCGCTCTTAGAAGCTGCCAACCGAAACAACGCGGAAACGCACCGCGCGAAAGGCCTCAGGCTTCGCCTTGCCCTTACACATTTATTTGTCTATCCCTTGCCTTTTTCCCTGCCATCTTCTTGATGTTTGCTTTGGAAAACCTGCGTATAGGATGCACCGCAAACACTGGACACCCCGTTTCTCCTCCCCTCCCCTCCTCTCTCTCTCTCTCATTATCTGCTCCCCGTTCCCAGCAGACTCATATTAGCCGCAAATACCAGGCATATCCACCAGCTACCAATTGGTGAGAGGTCACCTATACTATTTTCAGTACCGCTCGAGCATTTGAAGGCTGGTGTTGCCGCTGCCGCTCACTAAACCCCGCCATGTTTTTATTTCCGTGTATTGTCTTTCTTGCAGCCGCCCGGCCAGCGGAGAGCGGTACCTAGTCTGCGTCGGCCTGTTACCTCCCCCGTCACCTACGATATGTCGCTTCACGGACGACCTGCGCGCCAAGGTGCATGCTCTGCAGCGGCGCTCGGGCCGCGGCCCAGCAGCGGCTCATTCTGGGTCAACGGAAGAGCTCCCGATATTCAAAGCTGGCAGCGGCAGGAGCGGTAGCAGCGGCAGGGACAGCAGCAACGAAAACGGCAGCGGCAGCGGTGGGGTTGCTTGCGATGCTGTCGCCGATGGAGCGGGCGCCTTGGATGTGAGCTTGGAGATGAAGGCAGACGCTGGCTTCCTGTCGTTTTTGAGGTAAGTGAGCCGCGCGGAGGTTTTTTTACACACGAGCCGGCTAGTATGTAGCGTTTATCAGTCTCCTACCCATTAACATGTACCCTGGTAGGGTTCATAGTTGGATAATGTATGAAATACCAGGTATGGGTTAGTTTAGTACAGCCCATCTTTTTTGTTTTGTGTGTTTTTGCCCGAATTCCCGGACAAGGTTCCTAGCGGTTGGGGTTGGGATTAGGGTTACGGTTTAGAATGGGGTCATTTCATGTTTTAGAAACATTCCTTCTCGTAGTGCTGGGGCCACACGTTGACCAGTTCCTAATTAGCCATTTACATACCGAATCTCATATAATAGTGATGGGAGCGTGCTGGAGGGGACTTTGGCTGTTCTAACAGTTGTGATTACACGCGACAAAGTAAGCGTCGGAGGCATCATAAGGCAGGAGTTCCGCCCCCCGCAAGGAAGTGGATGCACGGCGTCCGAAATGTGTGTGTGGCTGGAGAGCGTTGCGTGCGCGGGAGCAGCACCGTGCAGTAGGGTGTACCGACATGCTAATGTGCTGGTCTGGTTTGACGGCATCGCCGTGTCGTCGTAGTGTCCCCTTGGTGTCGTCTATGTAATGTGGCATTGGTGTCGTATTGGTGTCGTCTTTCTGCCGTCTTGCTGTCAGCTTATGTAGCATCGCCGCTTTCCCCCTGCGGCTTTATTTCGAAAAGAGTTATGTTGCGTTCTGTGCGCCGAGGTGACAGCTTCAGGCGCTCCAAGAAGCAGGACTCCCGCGCTCGTAGCTACTGGTGCGCTCGGTGCGTCGTTCCCCCCCTTTTTTTGTACACGCGATAAAAAAATGCTGTTCAGAACTCGAGCAAAACAACGGCGAGCTGCTATGGCCGTACCTACCTAAGAAACCCCGATTGTAATATTGTGTGCCCCAGGTTTTCCAACGACCGGCTCGCATGTCTCCAGGCCCAGGCTTGCGCGCGAATAATCGACGTGGCTTCCAGCAAGCGAGGGCGCGCGTGGGCGTTCCGAGACAGCAAAGGACGGGTTGGGGATAGAGGCGGCGGCGTTCCACCAGGGATAGGGGACGGGGACGGGCAGGGTGCCGGAGAGGGAGGTGGAATGGGCGATGAAGCAGCGTTGCAATGTTTCAGGAAAGCGTGGCGCTTGGATGGACTCGAAGGTATCAGCCCACGCTGAAGCTCTCTGTGGGATTTTTAAAATATTTGTATTTGAACTGCGGTGCGAGGAGAGGGAGAAGGGAGGGGTGTCGTAGGCAGGATAGGGTTTTCGTAAGGAAGGCTTTGCATCACCAGTAATTGTGTGCACGCAGGAATGTAAACGGTGTTGGACTCGGAGCATAGTTGCGAAGATTTTCGACCGTTCCGCGTAGTTCTAGCTCTAGATCTAGACTATCAATAATCGAGGCCAATTGATTTTTCTGCTCTCCACAAGGGATCGGTGGTCTAACGGTAGACTGTCGCCCCTGCTGTTGGAAGGTGGGGGTATGGATCCCGGTGAAGAAAAACGTGTTTCCTATGTCTCCTTACATCGTCGAAAGTGCTAAAGAGGGAGTTAGCAAAACGCGATAAAATTCGACGACCAGTGGGAGTGCTCAATCCTTTGCGCGATAAATTTGAAGATATGTGCCGACGGGGGGGGGGGTAACACTTGCAACCACGGCTTGTCTAAACTGGTTTTTTTCTAAGTGAAACATAACAACTTGCAAAGTGCGATAGAGAGAGTACTACGCGCTACTGTACTCGCGAACACCACATACTCGTCGTATTGGGTGGTGCTTTGCTCTCGGGGAGTCTGTTGGTTACACCTGAAAGGCTGGCGCGGTAAGACCCAAAGCTCTTCGAGACGTGTCCCGCCTCCGCCCATCTTGCCTGCGCAACATCTACCCTCCCGACTTAAATCGAACAACGCAATCGAAATGTTCGTTCACGTCTTGACCACGTGCGGAGAGAGACAGCGCTTTTGTGTGTATGGAAAGAAATTTACTGGTGGGCGTTCGAACTTACAACTCGAACAAATTATTGCACAAAATGGCTTGGAAAACGGGCTCTTGGTTGGCCAAATCGTAGTGCTCAAGGCATAGAGGTACGTGTCCCTATTAAGTGTGACTTTTTTTCAATCCCCGATAACTCATGGCCTATCACATGGAAACCCGATTTTCTTTTTTCAACTTGTTGATCTCCCGCGTCGTTCAAGCTCAACCGCGCGGTGATCAGCCTCGCCGATCGCAAGATACTGAAGCCGAATCATCAGGCCCTGCCAAATATGACGATTTTATATTTTTGACAACCCTGGTGCTAAGCATTTTTATAAATTTGAACACCCCGGCGACAGCGTTGGAACCAAACCTTCAGTAGTTGCCAGAGCTCTGCGACTCTAGTGTATCCGTCTCCCTTCTACTGCAGCGTGCTACAGGATCAGCTTATTTTTTCGTGTTTTCACTTATTTTGCCTTTCAGATTTATTGATTTTATCGTAGAGACGGTACAGCACAACGGCTAAGTACAAATGTTTGAATGTGCCGTTCATGGCCAATTCGACTCCAAACGCGGTAAAACTTTGCAGAATGTCAAATTACGTCCACTAGCCGCCGAATTGTCAAGATGGTACCGACGCGTTTGAAGCACAGGAGTCATGCTCGACAGACTCCATTCGGCATTCATGGGTCAACAATGGGCACCAAAACCCGGGAATACTCGTTTTTCGTCCCCAGGTTTGACTCGATTGCATTTTTTTATTTTTCAAAAGCTTGGCAATCCTCCCGGCAACATTTGCACCAAAACTTGTGTCCTATTTATAAGTCGCCCCGAAACGTGTTGAATCGATGACGCTGAAAACTGACACTTCATTGGAACAGGGCAAAAATTCTTACGTTTTTATTCCGCCGCAGTCATTTACCTCATTGGCTCTATAAACTCCAATGCGTTCTATTTTTAAGTGACACTTGGGACGTTTACCTCTAAGGCACTTGAGAAGGTGGGAATTGGCACAGGCCGCCGTTCCGTATGCCGGCTATCGATACTCGTAGCGGTATGGGTGTCAATTTTTCGGGAACGGGTTTGTCAGAGTCATGCCTGGAGGGACTTTGGATTGAGAATGTGTCAAGACAGAACAAAATACTGGAATTCGACTGTATCTTAGAAATATGCAACCGAAATGTTCACGAGCACTGCTGTGGTGCAATGCAGAGCAAGCGACAGGATCGCACAGCCACTGTCGAGGTGATGCATGGAGGCAAGGATTTATTGATATATCGTTATCTTCATCAGAAAAATACAGTCGGCCCCAGTCAACTACTCCGTTGTCATGACGCCTTTGAATCGTCCAAACAACCTGCCAGTTTGCTCGCTCGCGTCCAGATCAAGCACCGGTGACCCAAATAGGAACCAGTAAGAAAAACCACACCTGGCCGCCATCCTCCGTTTTCATCCTGGCTTTGAATCGTCCAAAGAATCTGCCCGTTGACTCGCTCGCGTCCAGACCACCCATCAGTGACAGCACCAGGAGCCACTAAGAAAAAGCCACTAGTGACCGTCTTTAATGGTCAGTCTTCAGCAACCTCCCACTGAATGCATCAAACTCGAACTCCAGCAACCAGTAACTGCACGTGTTTAAACACGCTCTTGCCGATACAACAACCGAGACCTATAAGATTTCTGCTTGATCACAGACAGCCGGTGGGCTCAACGTCTCTTCGAAACTGAGTAGAGCTACAACGCACACAACAGCCCATGCGACGTCTCACAAAACGTGGCGAAACCACCCACACGAGCACTCCCCCCCCCCCCCCCGTCTGCCTTGTAGCCGCGTTTTAGTGGCCGCTGTCGCAAGAAGCATATTCGACCCCATCTTCACTCTGGCTGTCCCACCAGCAACGCGGAACGAAGTAATATTAAGTCCATCCGCGTCAGTCTTCGGGGCACTTGCGTTCGTTGTACATGATATTTTCTTACCAGACGACCCTTGCAGTAGCCACCTCCAGTCCACGAACCTGATTTCGCGCGAACTCCAGTATCTGAAGTGTGTAGACCGTGTCTTCGTGTCCTGCTCCCAGCGTCTCTGTGTTGATTGTCAAGGCCCTCTCCCAGAGCTTCATCGCCTCGTTGTGTTTCCCCTGCGGGCGTTTGAGATGCAAGGTTGCAAAATCAAATCCAGCACGCAAACCGCACCCACAAACAAGACATGGAGGTGAACACCAGTTCGTTCACTCAGCAACGCGGGGTTGAGCATAAGCCTTTTTGCTGACTTGAGTTGGCATGTTCAAGCACAGAATTCTCAGTTTGTAACTGAGTCTCTATGGCGGGAATGCAAGCCTTGTCTGTCTGTCTGTCCGTCCGCATCCCTTATATTTGTTCGACAAATATTAGTTCGTTCCAATGATCGATATAT
>JAYJMJ010000599.1:3349495-3367315 GCA_036873875.1 Laminaria ephemera | reverse complement strand
GGTAGGGGCGGGGAAGGGGGTGGGGTAGTTGTGGATGAGAAAGACACAGCGGCTCTTCGGGCAGCCACCGTGGGGGCGAGGTGGCGTCGGAAGCACGAGCAGCTTCTTGGGGCCGTCGGGTTAAGCTCGCGAATTTGAAGTGAACGGAAGTGGAAACGGAAGCAGAAACGGAGGCGGAAACAGGAACGGAAATGGAAGCAACAGTGGACATGGATTTGGAAGCGAAAATGGAAATGGAAATGGAAGTGGAAACGGAAACGGAAAAAATCGATTTTGAAGTGGACGGAAATGGGAACGGAAACGAAAACGAAGCCGGAAATGGAATCGGCAATGGAAATGGAATTGGAAACGGAAACGAAAACGAAAACGAAAATGGGAACGGAAATGGAAATAGAACCGGGAAAGGGAGCGGAAACTGAAACTGAAACGGACACAGACAGCACCGGAGCGGAGCGGAGTAGTGCGATACAGTGAGTAGGGATGGGATGGGGTGGGGTGGAGTGGGGTGGGGTGCGGTCAAGTGAGGTGGGGTAGGGTGCGGTGGGGCGAGGTGCGGTGAGGTGAGGTGGGGTGGGGCGGGGTGGGGGGGGGTGGGGTGGGGTGGGGTGAGATCGGGTGGGGTGAGATGGGGTGGGGTGGAGTGAGGTGCGATTCTGTTGTGTCGTGTCGTGTCGGGAAATCGTATTGGTGTCATGGATCGGTCGGTTGGTTGTTTTGGATTTTTGGCCCCCGGGTCGGCCTTTTTTTTTTCCTGGCGAGGGATTCGTTCGCGGGTCCGGCGTAATTGGCTGGACACGCCGGATCTCCGGTGATCTATACATACCAGATATATATAAATACTGTCGCATATAGCTACATTCGGTACTTTTTTCTGTTTGGATGTTTTTGTTTTTGTTTTTGTTTTCTATTTGTTTCCTTGTCTTTGTTTTCTATTTTGTTTTGTTCTTCGTTTTGTTTTTTGTTTTTCCTTTATCGTACATCAAGTTTCGTTTTTTTTTTTTTTTGCTTTTGGGCTCTTCCTTGTCGTTGTTGTTGCGCTTCTTCTTTGTTATTCCGAACAAAGCATTTGCTGTGCTAATATCATAGAGTTTTCCCGGCATGTCGGCATGGTGTGACTGGCGAAGAGCGTTGCTTGGCTTTCGAGTTGTGAGGGAAGCGGAGCACACGAGCCGCCTCTCATTCGGTATTTTTGAGGGAAACATAGTATCTCTAATAGTGCTTGCGTGTTCACCATAACTGTCGTGCTTGCTGTGCGTGTTGTGCGTGCGTGTGGCACAGAGGTGGAGTTGTTCTTTTGCGGGTGTTTTCGTTCTAATGCGTTTTGAAAGGCGGTTTGTAAGGCGGGGCTAGGCAGTAATTACTAGGAACGCTATATACGAGGTTGTGTTGTTTTGTAGAAGGGGTAGTAGTAGCGCTCTATTTTAGGAGCGGGGTATATAGGCACGATACGCGATGCCGCCTGCATGGTGCTTGATTGGTTGCTTCTGGCAGATACCGGTACATACAGAGGCAGAGACACAACAAGAAAAGGAAGGACCGTCGTACGATGCTCGTGGAGAGAAGAAGGATGCACAATGGTTAGTATGCCGACAGACGCATAGAATAAGGAGAAAACGAGCCCTGCCGTCCGAACTCTTTGAGAAAATGGGCATGCACGTTGTTTGCTGACAGACGCAAGAAAAGAGAGAAATATAATTACTGCTGTCCGTACTCGTAGAGAACAGAGACGTTGATTGGTTGGTTGCTTCGAACAGACGCAAAAGGGGCATGCAAGGGGAAAGAGCGAATGCATTGCAGGGTGTTTGATTACCTGTATAATAGCAGGCGCAGAAGAGGGGTACCCAGAGAGAAAAAGAGGATGCACGATAGTTGGTTGGTTTTCCAAAGAGAATAGGAGGATGCACAATAGCTGATTGCTTTTCCATAGGGAAAAGGAGCGTGCACGATAGCTGATTGCTGTTCCAAAGGAAAAAAGAGGATGCACAATAGTTGATTTCTTTTAACAGAAATGACCGAGGCGTTTTTCACGAGGGAAACGGGGATGTACGACGGCTGGTGGCATGTAAACAGACGCAGTTGAAGCGTTCTCGTGCAGAGGAGAAGGGTGCACAATGGTTGGCGGTGCAGAAGAGGTGTGCTCTTTCCCCTTTAACTGCTGCCAACATTAGTTAACACTACGTATTTCGCTGTGTTTTTTCCTCAAAAACGTATGTGCGGTTTCAATCGGTGCAAAAATCAGGCAACACTAATTCCAAGTAGATTGTTCAGAGAAGCATGGGTGGAGGTTCAAAGGGGTGAACTCGTTCAGCATTGCACTCACTCCCGACATGCGGACAAAGCACGTGGAATTTAGACAAGGATGATCTTAGGAGTCGGGAAAGTGTTGAGGAAAAAGCGGATGCGCGATGGTTGATTCGCTGATTTTCGATAGCACACGCGGAAAGGGCGTGCCTCAAGGGGAAAGGGGGATGCAAATGGTTTGGTGGTACTAAATTCTTGCAGACCCAGAAGGGCAGAAGAGGGGAAAAGGGGGATGCAACCGTTGGGTGGTGTTATCTTCTAACTCACCCATAGGAGCAGAAGAGCACAGGCCGCCCTCGGTTTATCGCACCGCTACGCATCCCCGCCGCCAAATGGCCGAAATGCGCAGTAGGAACACCGCAGTCCGCCGGCCCGCCCGTCCACCGCAGACAGGTCGAATGTGGCAAACGGAACACGCCTTTTTGGACTGTTTTTGTTTTTTTGTTATATTCATCGTTTTTGTTCTTGATATTTACGAAGTCTGTGTTTTGTTTGTTTTTGTGTTACATTTCGATGCCACCTGGCACTGTTTTCTCTCGTTTTTTTTTTTGATAGAGCATGTCGAACATACGGCCGATTTTTTCACGGTGGCCTGATGTCATAGGTTCGGTCGGTTGGTCCGAGAAAACTCGTGCTCCGGAGTTTATAGAGACGGGGCGTTTATTGCGTAGTCGTATAAAAGTATGCCGACATGATTGAAAAAATAAAAAGGGTAAGCGGCCGCACAGCTACATGATACCACACTGAACGGAAATATAGGGGCCGTTGGTATGTTAATATGGATATCAAACGGTCCTTACATTACTTCCGTCCAGAGTTATGCATGGTATGTTATGCTTGATATATAAGTGAACATGTAGATCTTAGGGGGGGGGGGGGGGTATGATACTATTACTAGGCACGTAGCGCTCCGCTCGATGGGCATGTGTTGCCGGTCTACTTGTGTACTGTACTGATGATCGTTGCATACGCCTCTGAGCCACCTCGGCTTTCAGCCTGTTACCGCGTACCAGCTTATTTGCGTATACCAGCATTTTCGTCGAGTACGTAGTTCCCCGTTTTTTTTGTCTTGTCTTGTGTTTCAAGTGCGCGGAAGCTTGGATTCTTCGCGCGCGGAGGGGGGGTGTAATCATCGAATCATGCATGGCCGTAGTTCGTCGGACCATAGACCCTCGCATCCCTACAATGCTGGGACGGAGAACGTCGGGTTTTCACCGACCAGGCGGATATTGCGTGCACCAAGCGCGAAGGGGGAGGGGGTACTCATTTCATGCATAGCCGTAGTCGTATGGCCATAGGCCCTCGCATCCCTACAATGCCGGGACGGAGCACGTCGGGTTTTCACTTACAGGGATCGCGTGCACCACGCGCGAAGCGCCGTGACGTGTTCGGTAAGTCGCATGAAGGGGGAGCTGCATCCTACTATTAATAAGCACCACTTGTGAGGCGGAGGGGGGGGGGGAGAGGAAACGCCAGAATCTAGGCAGAATGGGCGGCGGGGGGGAGGCGGGTTGGTCCCGGGGGAAGGGGAAGGCACCGTAGAGAGTAGTTGGGTAACATGAAAATATATACGGTTGGTGAAATTCGCGTGCGGTACACAAGAAGCTGTTGTGCTCACGCGCGCAGGCATGCACACAGCGGGACCTGGGATACAGTGGGGGGCTCCCAATAATGCCGGTATGTGCCAGCCCAATATACGGGCACTATTGGGAATAGGGTTACTTTATAGAGAGTTCCAGTAGTGCCAAGCGATTTCGCCGGCACTATAGAGAGCAGTGGCACGATTCAACCGGCACTATTGGGAGCCCCCCACTGTGGTATTACTAGTTGGAACTGGTGAAGGCCACGTGCTGCGTGCTGTGCGTAGTAGGAGTAATTTGCTCGAATGTCTGTCCTTTCGGCTGAATACGGGTTTGTATGCTTTTTTATGTAGTCTAGTATAGTATCAAGCACCTGGTACCACGTACCACGACCACGTTATTTTTCAACAGTAGTACAGTAGTATGGTAATAGTAGTATTTTGGTGAAGTTGGATGCACTTTTATTTCGTGTGGGTTGTGTTTCACACCTGTTCGTTATACGAACGAGTATATTATACCTAGAACGTTGGCAGAAGTCTGCTGATATTCTATACCCAATTCGTGCGTTTTTTTTTCTTTTAGTTTTTTGGCTGCGGAGCACAACAAGAGCGAACGATAGGTTATGACCCTTTTTTTCCCGAAAGGTGGGTGTTTTTTTGCCCAAAAACGAGCGACGGGGGTTTGATTTGATTACCGAAGGCATTTATGAATGTAGTTTCCGAGAAGGGCGACAAGGGTTTGCAATTTTTTCTAGAGGTATTTTCATCGATTGATGGAGGCGTTTTCATGTTTTTCATGACCACTATGTGATAGCGAGAGAGAGGGAAGAGAGATATGAGAGAAGAGAGAGACGAGAAGAGAAGAGAGGAGAGAGGGAGAGAGAGAGAGAGAGAGAGACGCAAACGGATCGAGAGTTTTAACAAAAAATAAATGGTGTATATGATTTTAAAAGTCACCCAGCGTGTCGCCTTTCCTTTGATACCAGTTACGCACGTACACGTGCACATATTGTATGTGTTGTATGATACGAGGCAATGTGGTCGAGGCCCTTTTTCAACCAGTAATAACAACTGACTAACCATCGACACACGAGATCGGATGGGTGGGATTTTTGTACGAATTACGACAGTACGTTTTATAACTAATCTTTTTACTTGGCTTTACGTGTAGTATGAATGAACCCCCCCCTCTTTCTGTAAGTAAGTGTCGGAAAAGGGGGGGGGTGGCGTCAGCGATTATTTTTTTCGGACACCCTGTATCAGGTGTTTATTTTATCTGACACTGCCACTTCCTTCCTTCGCCACTGACACCTGCTTCAGTAAAAGGCGGGGATGAAAAGCGCACTTTTCATCTTCGCCTGCATTCGGCAGTGTGCGAAATTATTGGACGGTATTACGTAGTCCGTTTGACTACTGGTAAAAGGTTAACCAATCGCCTACCCAAACTAAGCCTTATTACAAGTGTTTATTTATGCCTTGGACCAGCTCCGACAAAAAGGTTGGTAGTCCACACTAACTCTTCATCACATCTATACTACGTGAAATTTGCCAGGCGGTCGGGGTTAGCATCATAGGGGTACGTACCAGGTAGTGTTTATTAGGTCAAGTATACTTCAACCATTATTGTGTCGAAGCAGTGGGAGGGCGGGGGTGCTTGTTATGTGCCCCCGGGTCTGAGTTACGGGGACTGAATAAAAGAAGTGCCCAGATAATAGATGGGATGGAAGGTAAAACTAAAAAGGACCAATAAAGCAGCCGGCTGCATTATTAACTCTTCGTGATAAGGCTATCATGGCAGGCATCCAACAAAGCGGGCAAGAACCCGAAAAAGGATAGACGAAGCCATGCCATGATGATCGCCATGATGAGCCCTCATCGCCGTCAACTCCAACAAAGCGCTACGTACGATGTCAATTCAGTAGTAGTAGTAGTAGTAGTAGCGCCAATCTAGGGAAAAGCAGACCAAATGCATACATGATGTGATACCAAGTACAGTAGTACCGGCCCTCCGATAAGAAACTGAGATATTGGTTTTAGGCTAAATTTATTCTTTGAGAAAGGGTGTGTCCCACACTAACTTGAGCATAACAGCTGTCGATTTTCTTATTTTCCCGGTGTCCTACACTAACTTGAGTACAACAGCTGTCGATTTTCTTATTTCCCAGTAACAAGGCTAAGTTTCTTGTGAGAGGGCCGTTAGTGTAGTGGTGCCGGTTTTTCGAGCCACGGAGGGGTCCACGAGAAGCTCACCGTTGTTCGGAGTAGAGGTGGGCACCTAGGGGGGACAAATAAAATACAAAAAACGGATAACGAAGCCAAAAGCAAAACACAGCAGTTTAAACCGTTTTTTTTTCAGCCGGTGTAAACCGGTGATTAACCGAAAACCGGTTTTAACCGGATGGTAACGTTACGTCGTCACAAGCCTCCAAACAAATGCTCCAACCATTGAACCTGAAGGGATGTTCGTGTCCCACCATTTGTCCACTACGTGAATTACTGTATGGTGTCCCACTGCAACGAAGAAGGGGGGCAAACGGTATCTGGGTATCCATCCTCGAAGAAGCGGAACGTTTTATTGATAAATGGTACAGAGAGAGAGGCCGCGGGAAAGAGTTGGCTCCGCCAAGCAGGCAACGGAGAGGGCCAATAGTGGCGACAAGAGAGGAGGGGGGTCCACTATAACCAAGAGAATATGTTGTGCCGCTGCCTCGAAAGTGAAGTACGTGGGAAGCTTTTGTCTTGTCCTTCGCCTACAACTTCCTTGTCCCTATTTTTCTCTCCATGGGACAGGCTTTTCGTGCAGAAATTCGTTCCTGTGTTGTATTGATAGTGTCCATGCATATTATACGTTTGGCACCTTTTTACTCGCTAGTGTCTAAACAAACCTGAAGACATTTTTCGATTATGTAATTTGACAACCTAGTGCCGGTATTGCACATACATCCATCCCGTTTTTTTCTATGTTTCGTGTGTTGCAACCACATTGACTGGTCGTCGAACAACCATCGGAGTGGTCGTAGCACATCACACCGAGCATAGATAATGGTGCACAAAAAGATCTTGAGGGTGTGTGCAGAACACGATGCGAATACTTTGTGCGGGGGATTGCACACACACTTGAAAACACACGCACCATAAGAGAAGAATCGGCTCAGAGGAAAAAGCACTTACGTATGGGTTCTTCATTTCACCACAGGACTCAAACCTCACGGCCGGCACCTTTCGTGCAAGACTGAACTCCATGCAGTCCCTCCCGTATCCGCAGACATAATCTTTCAAGAAGTTGAGAAATTTCATGGATTCCAACTTTCCATTTATTTCTTTTCTTTTCACGAGTCGTACTCAGAAAATTGACAAAAACCCGTTCAAGGGGTGCAATTCCAAAGTGCGCAAACTTAAGTGTTTCTGCACGGGAACTCGTCAATTACAAGCCGGCAGCAAAACACGTCTTAATCGGCACACAATGTGGCGAATCCGAATCCTGTCCGCTCTATCGGATAACTCAATACAAAAACGGAAAGAGCCGTAGGCGTGCAGAGCACTCCGTTTGCCAAAATACTAAAACCCAAGTCACAGATTTAGGTTTGCGTCAACCAGAAACTAACAAATGCCCGAATTTTCTCTCATCAAGTGAAACTTCGGCGGGATGGATTCGATTCAAGGAACTAACAACCCTCCCCACGCACATGGCCCTGGAGAAACGCGTACTCGAAAGATGTTATTGAGTACAATCTCAAGAACCTCATCAGCTCCCGACATTAGTGCATTCCCTCGCTTACTCGATTTTGCGGACTAGGAAGCACTTCCTAGCAGGACCAAGGTACGAGGGCGTACACTGTACCCAATCCCCAACCATCAGCTAAATAAAACTAGGTATTGGGTGGGTGTATACCCTACCCAACAATACTATCGTAGGATCACGGTACAGGCGTAAACCCAACCCCACCCCAACGGGCCAGAAACCCAACCCATAGAAATTCCTCAAGTCTCCCGAGCATTACATTTACATACAATGGTCCCCCCCCATCTTTTTATCGTAAAAGCGCCACCGTATGTTGCCATCCCACAGAAACAGACTCAACTCGACTATCTGGCGCTAGCCCTGGCAACGTAAAGGGAGTCACACTTGCGCCTTCACTAGTAAACGTAATTCGATGGAACTGATGCGGTTCATCAGAACAGGCTGTTGCTGAGACCGACGCGTTTCCGTCGGTTCGCAGAATTCCGTCGGTTCTTAGAATGGTGTCGTTGAACCCGCCGAAGAAAGCGCCAGGTTGAGACGCAGGGATATCCACCTGTTCCGCCGAAAACATTATTTCGTTCACACGATCAAAGGTACAACGAAAAGGGGCAGGACAAGAGGTTTTGTGTGAGGGTCTCAACGTTATGCGTAATTTCCTCAAACACGGTACAGGGTGCGCGACGGCATTTTGCAGTCATTACCTAATTGAAAAAAACGCGGCACAGCTTGCGTGATGCAGCGAGTGTGAACCAATATTCGAAGATAATTGTCATACATCTACGAGACAAACTGTGCAAAAAGTAGAAACAGACCGGTATCGTATCAACTTATGACTACCGGCTACAACTCCATATAAAACTCAAGTGACTTGCAAGTTTCTCACGGTCGACGCCCCTCACAACCCTAAAAAAGAACCGTTTAAACGCGACACCAAAACTTCCAAGACTACGCCTTCATACCAGCTACAACTCCAAAACCTAGACAGATCCGAAAACAAGGAAAATGACATACCAGGTATCATATACCAGGATAGCAGGTATAAAAAAAATGTTTGCTCTATGGTTATTCCCCGACACGTAATAGCTGCCCCCCGTCCCGTCCCCTCGCCCCCAACCCCGCGCACAGTGCCCAAAAGCAAAATGGTTGGGAGAAGGAAGAAAAGTTGGGGGTTAAGAGAACAACGTCGCCCAAGGATGGGAATATAGAGCCAGCGCGGTGCGGAGCCGCGTCAGGACGAACCCGACAGCAGCATCAACGCGTGCGACTGGAGTTTAATATTGAGCCTTTTGCCGCGCTTATGCCTCATGAAACGAGGAAACTTTCAACCGACCAGACGAGCCCCCTGGGGGGACGAGAGGTGGATTCGGGTTTTTTAAACCTCTGAGCGCGCTTAAGGGCAAGGAGAGCGATGCCGCGGCCTGTGTAAACCACGCGTTCGCATCCCAGCTCGTGTATTTTGTGTCGTGGTTGCTACAACCAGACAACTGTTTGCTACTGCAAATATCCAACTACTGTAGTACGCCGTGTGTATAATACACATGTTGCAACATTCGTCTCAAATAAGTTCATACCATTTTGTATGTCTTGTACTTGTAATACACCTTCCATCGACTGACTGGCATCTGCTTACTTGAGATAGCAGACGAGGGGGTGAAAGTGGCTCGGAAGACACATCATCGCTCGCCCACACGACATACACAAGTGCCTCCTTCCACCCTGACGAGCACAATAACTCCTCCTAGGCTCTACAATCCTCGGCTTGACAAACTACGTTGGTCAGATCTACGGGCTATTTATTCTTCGCTCTTCAAAATATATGCGTTCTCACCTCGACTGGCGAGTGAACCGTTTTTCTTGTGTCTGCTTCCAAGCCGAACATCATAATCCTGTGGGGTACACAAAAGAGCGGGTGCCGACAGAAAAACAACTTGCGATCAGCCTCAGTTACTGTTTACATTCTATTTAATAGCGTCAGCGAGACTCAAACGTTGGTGTTTACCCGAATTCAAGCGCAGAAAAAACACAAAGCAAGTTGAAAGTTAGGTTCAAAATTATAAATAGTACCAGTAAAACTGTTGTACGTACACCAGGTCAACTCAATATAAACCTCGAGAAAAACATTTAACACCTTCACGTGTGGTTAATGGGCCCGAAAACTCTTGCACGACCCCTCCCCAGAAATTAAACTCAAGAACGAAGCAGCAAACGCGGCAACCAATGTTCGGTCTGCGAACTGCGCGCACTGGGCGACCGCGTCCGTATATCTCGTGTATTAAGCGCTAAAAACGAAACCGGTGCTGTTTTTTAAAGACAGGTTGATTTTACTTTTGCCATTTTTTTTCTTTTTTTTTGCTCATCCCATCTATTATCTTCGCACTGCTGTGTGTGTGTGTTCTTCACATTAAAACTGATTTTTCCACCCATCTACATCCAGCACAACCAGTGTCCGTGCCGATGCCTCCTAGAGAGACGAGCTCTGTGGTACAAACTACAAGACAGAAAAACACATTGCAAGTGCACTACTTTTGAAAAACCATAATGTGATACTCGTATGATACATATTGCTGTTTAAATGCCATAATAGCACAAGACTGAAACTGGGGTCGTCTGTCAAGCACAGGATCTAAAAACTAACGGCACTACGTACTTTGTAAAAGTGAACTCGTGCCTTGATGCACTGCTGCTCTGCAGCAGTGTTGATCGGAAGCGTATATTGCCCATATATCATTTGCTGACACAAAGTTCATCCGAATCAACGAAACTAAGAAGCAAACAACACAACAGCATACAACACACCTTCCATCATCCATCCTTAGCAGGGTATTAAAAGACGAGCAAAACGCCTCCACAGCTCGGCCTCCTCCGGCAATCTCCACCTTTCGGGGGTAAAGCTGGTCCTCGTACACCGGCACTCTCGCATCGGTCTTGACCTTGGTGCCCTGCATCCTGCCCCAGATGTAAACGTCGCCGTTCTCGAGGACAGCCACCGCGTGGCTGAAGCCGCTGCGGAGATCGATCACCTTGCCCGGCAGTTCGACTGCGGCGAGGAGGGGGGGGCGAGGAGGAGGAGGAAACCAGGCGTTGCAGACGGGAGTCGGGGGAGGGGGGCAATTAAGCGATGAATTATACGACTGAAGGAAGTAAGTGAGTGGAAGTTGCAAGGAGGGGGCGGGGGAGGAGGACGCAACCCAGGGTTAGAGACGCGAGTTGGGGGGGGGGGAGAAGGCAACCAAGCATTATTAACCTGCAGTTAAGGACGAGGAGTTGGAAGGGGCGAGGGGGGGGGTGAGGAGATAACCTAGCGTCAGAGACGTGGGTCTGGGTTTATAGATGGAGAATGGAGGCAACCAAGCGTAACAGCAGTCGAGAGTTGGAGGGGGAAGAGGAGGCAACGTGCGATTCGAGTCGATCGCAGACGGGTTACTTGGGAGATTCGGCTGTTTGAAACTGTTACTGTTCACGAGTAGACTCGTAGACGGCAATGCCATGCAATGCCAGAAGAAGACAACGCGAGACTGCTGATTACGCGAGAGTACACAGCACTGCAACGCTCGCGGCTCCTGCAATGCCAGAAATCGATCATCTTTGTGCACGCACACATGGCAGAAAAGCACTGTTATTCGTGTACGATGAGGGTGAGCTTTCGCTGCAGCTGCAGAAATATTGACTTTGCAAAAATCCGACAAAAGTTTTCTTTACGTACGAGTATTACTAGAGTAACAGGTAGAGTTGACCTCTACAGCAGTAGAGCTCTAGACTACCGAGTATGGCAGTCGAACCATCCACCCAACCACGCGCTCGCAACATCTTGCCAAGCCACATACTGGTACACAAGCCCAGACGAGAGCGAGGCAAACACATAAGCAGCCTTTACTGCATCATTGAATTATTATCTGGGATAAAGTGTGGAAATCGGAAATATTTTATCTCAACGCACACATGCAAATTCTCAGGTATACCCTGCAGCACTCTTGTACCAGGCACAAAGCATGTACCAGGCGTGTCTCATGCATAGCCAGTCGCAACCCCCGCACGCACACTCTCCACCCTCGACCAACACGCACACGCACGCACACGCAAACACAACGCAATGCGCACCAAGGACCAAAGCACGCACCTGGAACAGGGAGCTCGATCATCTCGCAACCAATCCCCAGCTGGCCCCTCAGCCCCTTTCCCCAGCCAAACACCTTCCCACTCTCGCAGAGGACCAGCACCTGCTGGAACCCAACCGCAAGAGAGGTTACCCTCTCGTGCTCCAGCGCCCGACCACCCACACGCAGAGGCTCGAAAATAGTGAAGACGTTTTCAGGACCTTGCCCGCACTGCCCCCATCGGTTGTACCCCATGCAGTAGACCCTGCCATCATGATCTAAGACTACGGTGAGAGCTGCCGAGCATGCTACTGTTTTTGCTCGTAGGGGGGGTGGTGGTGACTGCGCCGCAGGTAATGCTGTTGGGTTTGCTGAAGAGACTGCTGGGGTTGGGGTGGTGGTGGTGGTGGTGGTGGGAGAAGGAGGTGGTGGGCTCGAGGAGGGAGGGGTGTCGGTGGTGGTGGTGACACCAGGCTGCTGTGCTGCTGCTGCCTGCGGCGGCGTTGGTCTGGCATCGAGGAAAACCGAAGGAGACCTCGGCTGAGGAGTGCTACCCAGCGCCACGGACACGGGGCTAGGCAGGACTTCCTTCGGGGAAGCAAAATTGTTGATAGCGGTCACCACAAAGGGCATCACACGCTGGATACGGTTGACTCGCAGCGGTTGCTTGAGATCGAACGGTCTCCCCCAGACGAGAACCTCTCCGTCTCGGCAAACCGCAGCGGAGTGGGTCCATCCGGCAGAGACGGATTGCACATCCTTCGACGCGAGCGCTGCCACGGGCAACGCTTCCGCGCGAGCGGAGAAGTCGCCATGGCCGAGAGCGCCGAGGAAGCCTTCGCCGTGGGTGTATACGTGCAGAGGCCGCTTTCGAGAGTGGTGGGGTTGGGGGTGGGAGAGGAGGGTTGTGGATCGTGTGGCGTGGAGTACGCGTCGCATGGTGATGGGTTTGTGGTCGAGAAGAGAGATGGCGGGAGGGAGCCGGGGGAGGCGGCGGGATAGGAAAATTATGCGGGTCAATTTTGATTGGCTGGCGGAGGAATAGTTTTCCCGAAAAAAGCTCTTCCACGCCAGGATACAGGATACAGGGCCCCAAAGATGCCAGGAGTCAGGAGTCAGGAGACGTGTCAAGCAAGAGGAAACGTGCGCTGTCAAGGGTGTAGGGCCGAGTGTTCCACACACAAAACCTTTGAGGATACCAGGCCGGATACCAGGATAATGTATCATACGAGTACGACGATACAGGGCACTGCTGGGTACAGAGTAGGAGGATACGAGGATACCAGGTTCAGTATCCAAGCATGATACGAGAGGCACGCCGCAACGACAACGAGGCAACAACACAGGGATCAGAGGACAAGCACGAGCAAATCAGCTGCAAGTCGCCAGTCAGCTCGTCTGTAAGCAGGCTATCGTGATACTGGAAGGATCTGGCTTCAGGCCACATCTATCTGTGATAGTTTTGACTGCCGCTGCTGCTGTTGCCGCTGCTGCCGTTGTTTGGCTGGATGGCGCACATACACTACGCAAGGGGCGAATGTTCAACGCTGCAATTATTATTGTCGAGAGCGCAATGTTGGTGCTTGACGTCCATGTATGTGTTAGAAACTCCGAGAGTTATACTCGTGGTTTTGTCATCCATACACAGATAGGTCGCCCATCGCCTTTTGCGTTAATCGTTTCTGCGTATGCATGCACATTCATACAGCAGTACGAGACCTCACCGTTAGCGAGTGCCATGGGGATTCAAGTCGTAAGGGGCACACGCAGTGCTTTGTCAGGGTGTCCCCTCAAACAGGCGTTCTGCGTACCTGGTACTATTTACGAAAATCCTCTGCGTGCTAGCGCTTGTTCGTTCAAATGATATCGATTAGGGCGAGCCAAACCCATACCTGGTACTTGGTAGTATATGTGTGTGTACTGTCAAAGAGGACGTCCTGCATCACTTAGAAGAGCAGCGAGCAATATTTGTCACTACAAGCAGTCGCCCCCTGCGTCTATTCCGCCGTCTCTCGGACATGGAGAATAAATGCATGTACACTTATTTCTTGGAGGGCATGGTGTGATGGTCACGGCAATATGTTAGTTGGTGTGATGGTCACGGCAATATATTAGTTGGTGTGCTTTTCTCGACCAGTTGTCAACGTATAAGGCTCTCAGTACGTACACTAAGTCTTGCAGCGATCTGGGAGTGAGTGCAAAGCGCGAGGAGGGGGGTAGGAACGTGATCGGCGCCGGGTGACATTCCTTTCCTTTCTACAGTTCGTATAGCTGCCCTCCCATTTTTCGAACGTGTTCGGCGCTGAGAGGTGTTCATCCTTTTCTTTCTACAACTCGTCTTTGCGCCCCCTCCCCTCGCGCGCTCGCGATGCTGAGCCAAACTCATTGTTACGTGTCACAAAGTAAAGGGAGCCTTCAGTGACCGTGGTACATATGCCGGGGGGGAGGAGGGGTCTACGTTTTGGCTTCGCAAGAGTGTGGATGTTGGATAAAGACAGCTTCCCTACGTATCGCGTCGGATTACACATGAGAACGATGAAGTATGTTTACTACTGTATAGTGCTAAGGACAGACTCAGAAGTCCCTTCGGGCCTATATTTTTCATGGTGTTGATGTTCGACACCAAGGGGCCGCGGATATCCTTTGAGGCCTCGGTTCACAAGTTTGCGCCCTTCTCTGTCCTTTACCTCACATTGTCAACATCTCACCGAAGCTAACCTGTCGCCGGTTAACAACCGACAACGCTTCATTTCTTTGGAGCCCTTCAAGTCTTCTTTGCACTATAAAACAGGAACGGGCTCCAAAAAACGGTTGAAAAAATATACAAAAAAAAGAAGAAAAAAGATAAGTATATAAATACATGGTACAAGCTGCCTTCCATAACCCATAATCTGCAGGCTACGTATACATTAACGCATACCAAGGGGGGCAACCCACGATACAGCCACGTGCGGATAAGGATAAGAACACGGCGAAGCAGACAGCACGTCAGACACCCAGCTCTGAAGCAGCCCTCACTCCCACACGGTGGCGTACATCGGCACAATAACACCAGAGCAGCGGCGCAACAGCCCCGACACAGCACCATCAGGCCACGCGCCGTACCGTTCCAATCCTTCCTAATCCTGCTCAACAACGTCTACATAAAGCGACCCTCGCTTAGCGAGATTGGACGCCCGTCGGGGGGACTCTAATTGTTGACCGCGTATTTATGTTTACAATCCTTCGACAAGCACTCGTAGAAAACTGTTTGGCCCTCGTCTGCAGACCTTAGCTGCATCGTGTAGAACTCCATTTTCGGGTGCCCGCACTTTGGACACGTCTCCTCAACCTGTTCATGGGCCAAGATTGCGCAAGGTGGGGAACAGAATGGGGGTATCATCAGCAGCAGCAACAACAACACAACGACAGAAGCAGCAGCAGCAACAACAACAAAAGCAGAAGCAGCAGAGGCAGAAGCAAAAGCAGCAGCAGCAATAGCAGCAGCAGCGATAGCACAGCGGGCGGTTATGGCACGGGGCAATCGAGGCGAGCCAACGGAAGATCGACCGAACGTGGGAGGTTATACTGTACACGGACCGAGAAACGCTAAGCGCATTGCAGCCGTCCCGCCAACAGTAGTGAACATATATCCTTCGCATTGCCTATTATTTACTTGTACATTAGGGACCATATTTCTGAGACCAAGCAGCACATCAGGAAATACGAAAATCGTTCCTTCATAAAACCAGTTATCATCGAAGTCACAGTAGTCACAACACACGGTTGATGCGCCCAGCCACTTCATGCTTTGAGCTGCTCTCGCCGCAAGTCAACGAGCACCGCCCGCAATGTGTTGCGTGCACTCGTAATGGCAATAGAATGACTACGCAGGGGGGCTATGTGTATAGATTAAAGTGCCTTACCAGGAACTATTAGCGTGTGTATGTGTGTGTTCTTCACACTAAACCGGTATTGCTACCCATCGACATCCAGCACATCTATTAATAGTGTACGTACTGCTTTTTCATTGTGGGTGCTCAACCTAGGATTGAGACGCACATGCATCGCTCTCTTACAACTGGTACGCATCATATACACGTTCCTCCATCGTGTGATTTCTACCTTCTTCAACGATAACCCATCCCCGCAAACGCTGCAAAATCCCGAAGGAATATCGATTAGAAAAAAAACAGGGGGAAGCACTACCGTCGTGGCTCGCGAGCTGGGCTAGGCAGGGGGGTGTTCCAACTCGTTTTTACTCATATGCAGGGGGGGGCGGGTATCAGCGGCGGAGGCGGTCGCAGCAAGACGCGTGCAACAGTAGAAAGAGGAGGCGCGGTACAACCGGTGCCTGTCCGCCTACCGTGTGATTAGCGCCCGCTCGACCACTGCGTGCGCAGAAAACGAAAGACTTTCCCCCCACGAAGAATGTAGAGCACGCCCGACCGGGGTTTCACGCGGCTAGCAAAGCCGAGCCTCGACCGGTTCGATCGAACTACGTGCAACAACTAACGTATGCATATACTATCAATAATAGTAGTATACGACGCATGTTTTTACTTAATCTTTCGTATACGACTTATACTATTCGTAACGGCCTACCGATACATACACACAAAGAGTAAACTCTGAGGAATATACCGAGACACGCTGACCCCGCCACCACCCCGGCGTGGTACAAAATAGATTGCATGCACCTACAGGGAAACCGCTCGGCAAACCATGCAGCAAGGACCTACTGTAGCAGCCCGCGCAGCACTCACCGTCGCTCTTTGCAGCTCTTGCTTTTCCCCTTTCCGCTGCAGCTGCACCATCCACTCCGGCAGCGCCCGGTCCTGCCGACGAGTCACCACCTCCACGTCCCCGAAACCTGAAGAGGCAAGGTGCACGGGACGGATGGAGTCACGGGAGGAGTCACGGTTGGAGTTGCTGGTTATGTAGCACTACCCACTTGCCTACACAGTCACGTTTCTACAGTAGTATCTAGGAGTACACTATCGGAATCATACACATTATTCAAGAGCGTGCGCGTTGAAGACGTCAAGTGGCTAAGTAATCTAGCGGGTAGTGCGATATAACCAACAGCAGTCGTGGGCGGCAGGCGTTGGATAAGGTCGAGACGTGATGGGAGACACAACGGAGCGAACGCTAAAGGTTTCGGCGACCTGCTGGCCTGCCCTTTGAGTGCTTGCGGTGGCTGCTTGTGGTGGCAGAGGTTCCTGTAGTTGTTGTGTTTGCTGTGGTTGCTTGTGGTTGCTGTGTGTGGGGTGGCCGCTTGTGGTTACGGGTTGCTGAGGTTGCAGTGGTTGTCGAGGTCGCCGTGGTTGCGGTTTCCGCAACAAGCCGTTATCTATCTTCGGAGTACGTTCGTGAAATGGTTAATCCTCCTCTGTCCCGTAAGTAAACCACCTTATGGGGCCCAGACCGTATCACCCCAACGGCGGCGACTGCGATGCTATAGATGGCCTCATTGGAAAGATGAAACATAGGGGAAGATGATAAAAATACAAAATAAATAAAAACGATGCAATTTTGGGTTGAAATTGACCCAATTTTGGGTATTTCAGGGGTATTTTTGCTTCTGTTATAAATATATACGGTATATATATTATCCTCCGGCGAATGGGGGAAAATAAAGCTTAAGCCCACCACACTTCCACGTATTTTCATACGTGTCGTGTGTCAATTTAACGCAAATGCATTCACAATCCAGCGTTAGCTGGCGTATCCTTCAGTTCCCGTGGCAACGGCAGCGCGAGCTGTCCCTACCGACGGTCATCGTTACTACTACAGTAACGCAAGCTGCCGTGGTATGCGGATGCGTGAGTACGTCGACCGGACTTGATCCCTGGGGATCAGGTGCGGTGGAGATAGCCACCCGGACGGTCATCCCTCCGGGTAGTGTGAGACTTGGGCAAGCTCACCTAAAACGTTTTTTTGAGAGCGGGAACGCCGGAGAGGGTGGTAAAATACAAAATACAAGGCGGGTTTCGCCTACGCCCGCCTGCGGCTCCGCGCATGCCCGTAAGGTAGGTAAAATAATCAAGAGACGGACCGTAAAAGCATAAAAGCGACAGAGTACTGCCAAGGGGTGTACGGTGTGGTTTTGAACCAATTCGTAG
>JAYJMJ010000599.1:3263957-3274842 GCA_036873875.1 Laminaria ephemera | reverse complement strand
GCCCTTGGCATTATCAAGTCGCTAGTTGCACCAAATCATGGGCCTCTTCTTTCTGCCCCCTTCACATTTTGTTGTATCCTTCCTTGCGCGAGCGTAGCGGGCGGCGTCAGCCGCCCGCGGAGCGGAGCCCTTGTACTTACTGCATTTAGTACGGCGGTGGTGATGTTACTCATGTTACTCACGCACCAACTACAGAGTACTGCTGTGACTGGTGTACATCCACAACAACACCAAAGAGGGGGCACGCGACTTCTTTTCAGAATTCAATTCAACATCCATGTCCCTGACAACTCTGGCCTCTGGTTCCGACAACTAACAGAAAGCGCAGCAATATTTTCAAGCATGACATAGATAGGTAGGCACTACTACAGCAGTATCACAGTTATATACAACAAGTAGATGAGAAGAGGTACTGCCAAACCCTTACACAGGGGAGGGGAGGGGAGGGGCTATTGTGGGTTTCTCGTTCTCAACTTCAGGAAAGAGCGAAGAACGATAGGAACGGTACTTGTACAAAGTACGGCTGGATATGATACCCGTATACTCTAATTTATGCTGGTATGTATGTAGGTTGTCACGAACCAACAGTGGGTCTCCGCATTGCACGTTGCAAAGAATAGTAATAGGTGATACTTGGTTTGGTGTCATCTCCAATCGAGGGCAGCAGTACATAGACTAAGAACTTAGGACTACGTGCTGAGTCGTACGGCACGAAGGGGGAGGTGTCAAAGTGGTTACATGACAACCTTAGCCAACCACGAGTCGTCCCAGCATGCAAGGTAAGGAAATACGGCGCTGATGTTTCTGGTCTTGTTCAACACAAGAAGAGACGTACCAAGTAATTTTCAGAGGCAGTCGTATTTCAGACCAGACTGTCTACGGCTAGCCTAGCACCGAGCAACAGGTTAGGGGGGATGGGCGCGGGGATGGAGACACTTGGAGACATGATTACCTAGACATACCTTAGCCAGTGGGAGAAGAAGAGGAGGAGTCTTGTGACCTTCCGGTAGTTGAACCATGCCGATGTGATGCTCGCGGTGATCAAGGTACAGTAAGCGCGGACAAGCGTCCCTGACGCTTCTCCCGGTTGTATGCCCACAGCGAGGAACCCCCCCTCACAGGTCAGGGTGTAATAGCTAGCAATGATATCCGCCACAGCCGAAGACATGACAACTGCTGCTTCCAGCGCCCGGCTGCTCCCAGCTGCCGCAACACAGAGCCTCCTCTCCTCCCCGCGGCGTTAATTCCCGCTCCGCTCCGCTCGCTCGTCGGTTGAAATAATCACACCAACACTGGCTCTGGCTCGGGTAAAAGAGCCAAGAAGGCTGAAGGTAGGTACGATAGATACAAGAGTGAACAATCGCCACGATGATGATGACGATGATGATGCGATATCTCAATCAAGAGACGTAGCCGACACGATAGCAAGCAGCACGTCACGTCAACGTCTACTCCTCCTTTCCCCGGGAGGACAGAACACGGATACAATAGTGCGCCAACTTAGGACTATCTATCTCTGCCGCTCTCGTGTGTGGCGAAAGCCCAGATCGTCGCTCATTTTAGAAAGAAACGTTAACGTTGTCGTATGTCGGTAAATTTAGACTGCACACTCTTCTCAGAAGAGAGCCAAACAAACGTAGCGAGACATATTATAGCAATCAATCAGGGAACAAATTAGCACCGGTCGAAAAAGCAAATACTTTTATGTGCGCGTATCGTACGGGAGTAGAGGATTATTTACCGGAGGATCTTAATTCATTTCTCACGCATTATTTTACGACCTCTTTTATTTACAGCAGTATGTACCCATACCCTCGTACCTTGTAAATCACTGTGTTATAGTGTGAAAAATCTAATGTATGTGCGTTCTCTCTTTTGCGATCTTGTGTGTTTTTTTCAGTTTTTTTTGCTCTCCTCGCAGTGCGGGAGGTGGGACAACGGCTACCAAGAGCTTTGAAGCCGGCGGCGGACAATGCTAAACGATGAGGATCGATGGCTGGTTCAGATCACCTCCGTTCTTAGAATACGCAAATAAACACAGCCCGCGTCGTACTCGTAATCGCAACAAGCAGTGCCTCTCTCAAAGGTGAAACAAACGTGTCTCATGTGTACGGTATACTTTTTTTGAGGTGCTATCTATGTTCTATGTGATACCACTCGAAAAGTGATCCCACACTAAATCCACGTATTTTCCCCCAAAAAACGTAGGTGCAGTTCTACAAAAAAGCAGAAGAACGGGATAAATTTTTGTTGTTGTGGTATCGGGTGCTTTTATGGCGGTTTATCGTCTCTTTGGGATATCTCTATCTTTTCACCGCTTTATAACCGCAGAAGATCCGTTTCCAAGGTTTGCCCCCAAAACCCAAAACCGTGTGTGCCCAGAGCCCGAACTTCGCACACAACCAGGGGCGCCCGTCGCCTGGCACCCGCGGCTTCAAACAACCACTGCTGGTGGCTAGAAGGATGGCCGTGGTTGTGTGCTCAGAGAATCGGCAGCTCTGTCCTGCGGCAGGCGTACATGACCTCGGAGATAGATCCACCTGGTCGTAAGATACACAACACAAAATACAGAACACATAAATAAGTTCCGAATTCCCCTTTTCGCACCCCCATTTCCCGTATGTATACCGCCGTCATTCGGTATTATGGAACTCCACTTAGTTCTTTTTATAGCTATTAATAGTATGGCCGTGTTTTTGCAGGTTGGGTCGGCTGGTATATACGTGGCTCCTGCTGTGCATGTTCTAACAAAGCAGAGCTATGTCAGCCTTCTGTCGTACGGTGGGGTCCGGCTTCTGCCGTCGTGCGCGAGGGGTAAGCCCATGGTGAATCGTGTTGCCATCCGTGTGAGCAGCAAGCAGCAGCAGCTTGCTGTGAGCGAATCTTTTTTCTTTTTGTTGCTCATTACCAGTATGTTCGCGAAACCTTTTTATACGTCGTGAAGGCGAACCTGTGCCTTGCTGGTGCAGTATTGCAGTGTGGGGAGAGCGGGCAATCTTGATGCAGTCCTTGGAGAAGGGTCAGGAGTAGGACGTGCGCGGCATTTTCTCTGTAAACAAGTCCTGAGTCATCAGAGAGAGGTTGGCGCTTTGTCTGTTTTCTCTCGTGATTTCGCTCCTTCATGTTCTCATCCTTTTCGCTCTCGTCTTCTGCGTTTTCCCTTGTCATGTTCTTCCACTTCGTCCACCAACCAACACACGGGTCAACCTTGAGAGGGATCAGAGGCACCTTGTGCGTATTAATGATCGCTTTCGCACCATAGACCATAGCACACCTATCCAAGCACCCTCTGGAGGCTGGCGCTTTTGCTTTTCCCTCATGTTCTGCATGTTCTCGTGTTATCATGTTCTTCCAGTACAGCACAGGATAAGAAACATAAATTCTGACCCAGGCTGGGTTTCTTATTTGGGCGAGGGTGCGTTCGGCACTAACTTCAGTATATCGGCTCCCGGATTTCTTATATGCCTCAAAAGTATCAGTCTGCCTTTCTTATTGCCGTGTTTCTTGTTAGGTCTCCTGTACTGTATGTATGTCTACCTGAGCAGATATCGGAGGCACCTTGTACTTGCACGTGTTGATGGTCTCTTTCGCACCATATCATAGCACACCCATCCATCCAACCAAGGTAAAACATTCACGCCTCGGATAGATCATGATCTATTAGATCATCTACAGTAGATCGTGTATCTGCCGCTTTTAGATGTTGTACAGGATCTGTATATATAGAGTTCAGATCTAACCCAGGAAACATGTGTTAGATCATGCAGATCGTACTGCTCCCACCCGGCAACATGAGCTAGACCATGCAGATCTGGCATGAAAGATCTAGATCATCAAGCGGGGATCGGTGATTTGTCCGACGTGCTTCATCTCGACCAGCACGCAACGCACTTCCCTTCCAGCTGTTCTGCGCCGGGGCTCCCATGCATTCTATGCCTCATTGCCTGTGTTGATTTATTACCTGCGATAGAGCTTCATCCACGTTGCCATCATCGCTCGATTCTGAATAGTAGCTCTCTCCGTCTGTCGCTTGCTTCGCTTGCTGCCCTAACCCGTGCTAACATTTTACGCGCCTTCTACCGAGTAATTTCCTTACTTCTCAATACCCTCATTAGGGTGCTACATACCAGGTATGATATGTAGGGATTGTATGTAGGGATTGCTGCTGCTTTAAGTGATTATCGCCCTCCCGCGGTTGGCTATGACTACGACGTGCACACTCTCCCTACGTATCTTTGTCTGTCTCTGTGTTTTGCCTGTTGGTGTTGCTGCTGTTGTTGCTGCTGTAGTTGTTTTGTTTTTTTTGTTGAGTTGTTGCTGTAGTTGTTGCTGTTGCAGACATCCCCGGTTGCCTATACTATAACCTCGTACTGTATACACTATTCTCCCTAACTTGATCTCTGTTTCATGTTCTTCGCCTGCTGTTGTCGTTGTTGTTGCAGACTCTCCTACGTCAGCGGGACAGCCACAACAACCACCTCGCTATCACTATCTCACGGCGGGTCGGAAGGCCCAGCTCCTCAACAGCCGGCGACTTACCATCCCTCCTGGCTAGAGTCGCAGCTGGAAACCTCTCTCCGTCCGCGGCGGCAGCCAAGTTGGCCCCGCTGCTTGTTTCAGGGGGCGCTGAAGCGGAGGACGTGGGAGGGTTCGCGAAGATTGACCACGACAGAAGTCGACGCGTCGGCTTTCCGGAGGTGGTGTTCGGTGAGGGGAAATCGGCGGAGCAGATCATCCACATACTGAAAGCCATGATTAGAGAAGCCCGAGAAAGCAGCGAGGCAGCAGCAGTAGCAAGAGCAAGAGGAGTGGGGGGGGGGGGAGGGGCAGCAGGAGCAGTAGCAGCAGCAGGAGCGGCAGGAGCAGCAGCAGCAGGAGAAGTAGCAGCAGCAGAAATGGGAGGGGTGGCTTTGTCGACCAGTTCTCCGATAGTAGCGACCAGAGTTTCTGCGGAGAAGTGGTTGGCCATCTCCGCCGGCTTGCCAGGGCTGAGGTATCACGCTGACGCTCGCATTGTGTCTTTCGGGGCATCCCAACTTCAACCACCAGTAGGGGCAGTGCCGACGGAACCAGCACCAACACCAACACCGACACCAACACCAACCACTACACAAACAAAAGCTCAAGGGACGGCTGCGAGGGGGGGGGGGTTATCACCATTTATTGGAAAGGTGGCGGTGTTGAGCGCTGGTACGTCGGACCTAGCGGTAGCAGAGGAGGCGGCTGTCTTGGCGGAGCTGGCGGGGGCAGAGGTGAGTAAATCATGAATTGTTAGTTGGACTACGAGTATAATGCACGACAGTAGCGCACGGGAAGCGATTTGCTCGGGTAAACGGTAGGCAGTGGCGACGGTTTTAACTTTTAACCCCGTTAGCACTGCACCCACGCTTTCGAGGCCAAACTACTTGGAACTAGTACGAGGGAATCTAGTAATGAGGACAAAATATGGTTAGTAAAAACAGTGGAATATACCTGGTATAGGTTTTTGTGTATATCGTGGATCCTGATTACTACGGTCCTCCGTAATACTGTAATAGTGTGGGATCAGCTTTGCAGTGGTCGAATGGAAAAGGCCGCGGGTCGGAGCATGGAAGTTTTGTGATGCCGAGGCGTGTTTCATATTTGGGAGGCTCCTCCGATTTGAAGTTGATGATTGAGTCGCAGGTTGCCCAAAAGATGTTTTTCGTGACCGTCCCGTGCACGCGCGGTGGACCAAGAAACTCACCGCGTTTTAGAAGCGAGGTCACCACCCGGCATAGATTTAAACTCTAACTGTTCCAGGTGTGACCGGGATGTGACACTGGTGTATATTTTGCGCCATCACACCGGCCGACAAATCCCCCTACCTGCTTGTCTCTAGGAGCTGTAGGTCTCTCAACCGGTGCTTGGGTATCTCTATTACGGAGGACGATACGGACCCACGATATACACAAAAACCCATATATTCCACTGTTTTTACTAACCATATTTGGTCCTCATTACTAGAATATGTTCCCCCATAAAAACAGTTTTAGGTGCTGATTTCGGGTTTGTGACAAGACAAAATCCCAACCACCGTGTACCCCAAACCAGCGGTTCGATAATTTCTGCCTCCCGACGACGGACAATTTGAGCATAGGACTCCTCTCACACACCACACAAATGACGGTGCTCGGGTTCGCGGCTATTGGTCGCTGGTGTGCATTGTCGGCATGCCATCCGTGACCTCAAGCCGTTTTCAGACAGGCTTGTGTTTTGTGTTGCTTTGGATCCCTAATACGAATACTGTAAAAGCAGAAGGAAAAAAACGTAGCCGCCATTATCATATGGTATACGGTACCATAAACCAGGTAGATATCTGTACGCTCCACTCTCTACGAGAGACTACCTGAGTGTAGCTCTACCTGCTACCCTCCGTGTCTCCGTTCTTCGTGTTGCCAAGACCCGTCCTCGAGCCACACAGCTCCAGTTCACTAGCAGGTGGGAGGAAACTCCCGTACGTCGCATACAGTGTACAGGACACGTAACAAAAAACTGAAAGATTGACCCAAGCTATTAACAGGTTTCTTATCTGAGAGAAGGTGTGTTCCACACTAACTTCAGTATAAGGGCTCCCGAATTTCTTGTTTTTCCTGTAAAGATTAAATATCAGCCTGCCTTTCTTAGTGCCCTGTTTGTTTTCTTAGT
This sequence comes from Laminaria ephemera, assembly GCA_036873875.1. NCBI lineage: Eukaryota > Phaeophyceae > Laminariales > Laminariaceae > Laminaria > Laminaria ephemera. The sequence goes on along the minus strand of JAYJMJ010000599.1, from coordinate 3,268,176 downwards.
AGGTGTCCTGTACAGTAGACTGCAAGATTCTGTGCTGAACCTGGTTGCACTTTGACGCGCGGTCTTTTTCTAAAGAACAGACGAAACCACCCTCTTCTTGCCAAAAAAACTAGGGTCGGCACTGGCACAGTATGTACTGGCAGTAATAATCTACTAATCTACTGGCAGTAGCTATCTACGGATTGAGCCTGCCAGTAGATGCTGCCAGTGGGTAGCGTCTTACGTATGTCCAAGAAACACGGCCTATTATTATGGAAACCCATCAAAATCATTTTGGGAGGGCCAGTATCCAGTACTCTGCTGCAATCCAGCATATGGATTGCTGTCGATGGCAGTATTGTATCTACTGATTGAGGCTACCAGTGCCCAACCATACAAAAAAAAACCTTCTTGCCAAAACCAAGAACAAGCCCATCTTATATCCTTCATGAGGACATACGCACCCCGTCACACGCGCGATCGAAGTATCACGCACAGCTTGCACGATGAGTTTCGACGTAATCCTCGATCTCAATCACAGCTGATTTTTTTTTTATTAATGGTATAAACCTTCGCATTAAAATAAAGGGGATGGGGGGAAAATAAGCCCACTCTAAAACCTAGACGCTTGATAAGATCGCCCTCGTCACTTTTAACGTCGCCATATCTGGAACCCCCAAAGGCGTCTAATGCGCGTCCTTTTTTTTTGTATTTGTGACCTCAAAATGGTGAATGTCTCGCTTTCTCTTTATTGTTTTTGTGGCCCCAAAGTGGTGAAAAATGCGTGTGCTGTTTTTGTTTTCGTTTGGTGAATATCTCGCTTTCTCTGCGTTGTTTTTGTGGCCCCAAATGGTGAATACTGCGCGTCCTTTTTTTGTTTTTTTTTGTTTTTGTGGCCTCAAAATTGTGAATAATGCGCGGCCTTTTTTTGTGCTCGTTTATGTGGTCTCGAAAATGGTGAATAGCGCGCTTTCTCTTTATTGTTGTTGTGGCCCCAAAATGGTGAATATTGCCCATCCTTTTTATCGTTTTTGTTTTTGTGGCCTCAAAATTGTGAATAATGCTCGTCCTTTTTGTTTTTTGTTTTTGTGACCTCAAAAAGGCGAATATCGCGCTTCCTCTTTACCAGGGTATTGTTTTTGTGGCCCCAAAATGGTGAATAATGCGCATCCTTTTTTCGTTTTTGTTTTTGTGGCCTCAAAATTATGAATAATGTCCGTCCTTTGTTTGTGTTTGTCTTTATGGCCCCAAAATGGTGAATAATGCACGACCTTTTTTTGTTTTCGTTTTTGCGGTGTCAAGAATGACGAATAACGCGCTTTCTCTTGATTGTTTTTGTGTGGCCCCAACATGGTGAATATCGTGCTTTCTTTTTTGTTGTCGTTATTGTTGTCTGTTGCCATTTACAGGTATCGCGCTTTCACGATGTGGGCGTCGCTGGCATCCACCGCCTGCTAGGCGTTATCCCCCAAGTGGAGCAGGCGGGAGTCGCGATATGCGTCGCTGGTATGGACGGGGCGATGCCCGGAGTAGTCGCCGGATTGGTAAAATGTCCGGTAGTGGCGGTGCCGACGAGCGTGGGCTACGGAGCCGCCATGTCAGGGCTGGCCCCCCTGCTGACCATGCTCAATGCGTGCGCCCCTGGAGTGTCGGTGGTAAATATTGACAATGGGTTCGGGGCGGCTGCATTTGCTGTGAAGCTTCTTAAGAGTAGTAGTGCTTCCACCGAGTCTGGCGTCTGAAGGGGGTGGGTTGGGATTGGGTTGGTAGGGCCCTTTTAACTTTGGCGGCGCCGATAAAAAAGATGAAGAACACATAACAATGGACGGTTGAAGGGGATGGGATGGGATGGGATGGGATGGGATAGGATGAAGTGGGACTGGTGGCGTGAGCGAGATTTTGACGTGCCCGCCAGAGATATACCTATATATACTTGATATAATATACCAGGTGTCTATAGGGGGTAATGAATAGTCAATTAACTGCTTGTTTCGGGGAGACGATATGGAGGTTGGATCGTTATCGATATACAGATTTGGTTTTGCCACCGTCGGGGTCATGAATAACTCACTGCATTGTGACGTCATTGTCACGGGTTGGCGTAAAACTTTGAGTTTTCTAGGGTGTGTCTGTAGGGTACCTGGTATATACCTGGTACTCCGGAGACACCCGGATACCTGTACAGTATGATCAAAGTAAGCAGATTTGGTACCCGGGGTACAGTATGACGAAAGCAACCAGATTTGGTACCCGGGGTACTCGAGAGAACATACCGTACTGCTACTGTAGAAACCCTTGGAAAAAAATATAAAACTGTACTACAGCGACAACGGGATTGATCTGCTTTTCCTTCGTCCGGTATCTTTATTTCCGGGAAAAAAGCATGTTTTCACCGTTTCAGCGGCTGTACCTCGCGGGGTACTAAAAGTAAGACTTTGTGTTGTCAGGAGCAATTAATCCTTTGTGCGAGAGCTTTCCGTTGCAATTGGCACCGCCTACGCGGCCTTGGTTCGAAGTTTTTACGAAGGAGCACGGTTTTGCAAAGTTTGCCAAGATTGGCCCAAAACCGGCTGACACCGCCGTACAGGTGTTCGTATTTAACTCTCTTAACTGTTAACCCTCTTAGCACTAGAACGCTAACCCTAACCCATGAAATGGGCCCAAAATTTTTGTGGTATTACTTGGGTTTTTGAGGCATGCTCTTTGAGTGGACTTTGAATGCCCCGTTTACCACGCCAAAGCTTTGAAAAGTGATGTACTGTCTGCTGTGGGGGGCCCAAAGAGTCCGGGTTCTTTTGACATGGTCGTAGTTGATTATTTTTTGCGGTTTCCGAGTGGGTGCTAAGAGGGTTAAAGGGTTACTCGTAAGATTTCACAAATCAAACAGATCACCGATCCCCACTTGATGATTTCGATCTGTCAGGGAAGACCTGGATGGTCTAGCCCATGTTACCGGGTGGGAGCCGTACGATCTGCATGATCTAGCAAGTGTTTCCAGGATTGGATCTGTACTCTATATTTGTAGATCCTGCACAACATCTCACAACGGCAGATACAGGGTCTACTGTAGATGATCTAGATGATCTAGATGATCTAGATCGTGATCTGTCCAAGGTGTGCATTAATTTACGAGAGATAAAACAAAATACGGCGTCAGCTGTGAGTGCTTCCGATCGGCCGATACTCAACTTTACATATATATTTTGGAATCGGAGCGAGCGGTGCTGTAACGGTTTCGCTATCAGGCGCGTCAGGCCTTCTCTACCGCTGTAATACATTTTGCAACGATGATGCGCGCCAAATGGTTAAGCTTGTTAAAAAAACCGCGACGAAAAAACACGAAGGACACCATTCAGGTTAAAATTGTTATTAAAAAAACGAGGCTAAAAAAGAAGGCAGACACCATAAAGGTTAAGAAAAAAACCCGACGAAATAACGCGGCGGACACCATTCAGGTTAAGCTTATCACAAGAATGGGAGTAATGAGGATTTTTCAGTCCACGTGCACGGTGGAAATTTCCTCGCAATTGCAATAGGCCCAAACCGACCACACGCAACACCCACTCAGATCGAGCCCCCTCTGCGAACTCTCGACGACTTGACGTGAAACCGGCGAAAGCATCTTCTCCCTATCTTGCTCGTCAACCCGACCCCGGGCTCATCGCGATCGGTTAAGTGTGCGTCGCGCAATGTGCATTCTAGCCCGGCTGCAGACATTCATACATTCATACATAAATATAATTTCATTTGTCTCCGCTTTTTTTAAAAACCATAATCGCTTGATTTCAAAGACCTGCTTCGCACTCAGCGCTCCCACTTGGAATACGCCTGCCTAACTCCCCCTCCCCGAGAACCCTTCGAGAACCCTTCCCGGCTTTCTTCGCGTTCTTCGCCTTCTTTCTTCTAGCTTCTTTTCGTTTTCGAGTTTCGGAAAATCCTTTTCCGTTTTTGTTCGATTTTTTTTCCCCCCGGTTTTCGCTACTTTTCATCCTTTTTGTCGTTGTTATTTTTGATTCTCATTTTTTACTGTTTCTCCTCAGTTTCGTCTTGCTTAGGTGTTTATTTCTTCATTTTTACATATGGTACGATCTACTATTCAAAGTCGTGAGCTGTTGAAGTTGACGACTCTGTTTGTCGGCTTATTATTTTACGAGTAGTCACCTAGACCTGCTTCGCTCTCAGCGCTCCCACTTGGAACACGCCTGCCTAACTCCCCCTCCCCGAGAACCCTTCGAGAACC